>CM074500.1:26018180-26437391 GCA_037389245.1 Oryzias sinensis
CCCCCAAGGGAGACCCGCTCCGCACTCCAGGCAGCCATCCGCCCGGCCCACGGTTGGTCCAGGGAGGAGCGAGGCAGGGGCCCGCCGCCCCCGCCCAAGAGGGGGGAACCCCGGGGAAAAAAGAGGGCCCACAAGGGGTGTTGTAAATATGGCCCGACCAGGCTCGGCCACAGTTGGAAATTTGGCGGGGCCCAGCGCTCAGGAGCAAGGACCAGAACCCACCCCCCAGGGACACGAACACTCCCGGCTCAGATGTAATGTGAACCCCTCCCGCCGCGCGGAGAGAGCACCTGAGTGTCATTTCTACTGCATTTGATACAGATGACAATGTTATTGCACATTTTTCTGCACCCAATATGATTGGATTATCTATGGTTCCCGGAACCATTTTGCATCATGTTTTGACTGCTCAAGCACAGACTGTACACTCAGAAATAGGTCGACCAAAAGAGCACACATTGTGTGCAGAACAGAAATGTACACTTTGCAACACAACATTTCACAATTATGTAAAATGTGGGGAACAGGAGAGACTCAGATTGCTACTTGAAACCAAGGGGCAGAATAGTAAACTGTGGTTGGACCAGAGAAAAATAAGAATAACCAGTAGTGAGGCATCTGAGGTACCAAAAAAAGTAGACCCAACAAACTGGGTAGAAAGAAAGCTTAACACAAACTTTTCTGGAAATGAGGCTACTAGGTACGGTCAACAAGCTGAGCCTTTGGCTAGACAGTGTTTTGAGGAGACAACAGGGCTTACAGTGGAGACTACAGGCCTATTTGTGCATGATCAAGAAAACTGGCTTGGTGCCAGTCTCGATGGAATAATTGACACTGATACTATTCTTGAGATTAAGTGTCCCACATCAAAAAAACTTGAGGCACAGTCTATTAAAAATGATAGAATCAAACAAATATGATGTTAGAATGGTTGATAGCAAGTACACTCTGAGGGAAACAGCATCTGGGTCAGGATACTACTATCAGGTCCAGGTGGCAATGCACTGTGCAAAAAAAAGAAATTGTAAGTTCATGGTGTGGGCCCCAAATGAACATGTGATCTTAGATGTACCCTACAACAAAGAGTGGACAATGAGCAAAATCTGCCACCTTACGAGTGTGTACTTTCAGTATCTGCTGCCAGCAGTAGCAACAAGAATTGAACATGGGGTTATGAAAATTTGTGGGCTTAAGTAGTTAGTAATATGATTAATGAGCATATGACAAAAGGAGTAATACACACATCAAGAGTTAAGTATTTGTTCATTGTTTAAAACATTACATGTTAGTTATCCACACTGCATTGCTATGGTAACTTACTACGCATCAAGAGTTTGACATTTCTTCACAATTTAAACATGTACAACCTTCTACATTGTGGTTTGAAACAGTTGGTTGCTTTGTTGAACTTTTTGTTCAAATAAAAAGTAATATTTCGTATACTGTGACCTTCCTTCGCCTCAAAATTAATAACCACATCACACACACTCACTCATACTTCAGGTGTTTCCTTTTTTTATTCAGTACTGTTACGGATTAACAGAGGCTGCAAATTACATAGCCCTGCACAAATACTTACAATCTCATCAACACTTTGCAACCTACCAGAGATAACATGACATAAAATCTTAAAACCTTTCAGTCTTCGAATTGCTCAAAACAGATAGTGTTCGCTCAATGTGAATTCTGACATCTGCTAAGCGATGTGTGGATGTTACCTCGTGTTCAGATAACTCCTTACGTCCACGTGTGAATGCAGGAAGAGCTAGACTTGCACCTGGAGGCAAAATATCCTTGATGGTGAATCCACCATCTGCCAAGATCTCATCACCAGGGATCAGGTGATGAACAAAACCACTGTTCTTTGTGATAAGATTATCACTGGCCTTTCCACCAAAAAGTTTTGATACAAACATAACATATCCATTGGAGACTATACAGTATAGGAGTTTGTATGTGTTATGATGTTTGTAATTGCTGTAAGTTTGTGATCTTTTTCTTAAGTTCTTTGGCCTTTGTACAAAGACCTCAGTGCAGTCAATGATGCATGTGGCTTTAGGATAATTTTTGTTAAATGTCTTAGGCCTGATTCTGTTCAGCGTATCCCTGGGCAACCAAACAATCACCTTTTCCCTCATAAACCTTGCAAGGATTGGTCTCCAAAATGTAAATATTTCAGATGCAGTGGTTCTACTCACTCCAAATCGTTTACCCAAGTCAGTGAACAATAAACCCAAACGGAGTCTCATTAAAACAAGCAAAAATTGTTCATGGACAGCCAATTTGGTATTAAGTGGTTGTGAGCAAAAAGTCAGAACGGCTCGCAAAAGTAGCCAGAAACTGTCAGCACATAAACCTGTATGAAATATAAAGTCTTTGTTATTTAAATTTTTCGCTGAGTCTGAGTGCCACAGTCCTTCATCGGCTTGTTACGGCAGCTGAAACTGTAGTTGTGGTCCATGTGATCTGGCCACTGGATTCCAACATCACGTGTTTGCAGAGGCAAATTTTCCAAATTTCCAACATCCACATGTGACCGAACGCCCTCTTACATTTGTTAACCCAAATGGAGACTGGATTTGATAGGTTAAAAAAACATATAATTTATTAAAAACTTGACACAGATTCCATAAAAGAAAAAGTTAAAATGGACTCAGACAGTTGGACCGCACTCCAACACTGGATGAGGGCGGCTGCCTCCAAGATCGCCTCAGCCCCACTGCACTGGCGGGTAGCCACAAACACCACCAAGGGAGATCTCTGATCCAACTCTCACCAGGAGTACCTGCTCAGGGCCCAAATGCACACAAAAACACACCACAACCCAAACAGTGATTAAAAGAAAATACAAAACAGAAGAGGTGCACCTGAGCAGGTCACCAATTTATGGGCTGAAAACAGGGGGGTCCCCCTTACACAATACTATATATGGCACCCACCAACTACCATAAGGATAAGAGGAGGCAGCCACCTTCAGCCAGGTCCAGACACCAAGATACTAAAAATGAGCACAAAAACAGTTTAAAAATGGATAAAAGCAAGGGTGTCAAGCTTGATTAAAACATTAAAAACAATGACTAAAAACAATACAAGCAAAACAGCAGTGGCAACTCTGCTGGAAAAAGAAAAATAAGTTAGTTCTCCCCTGGGACAAACACATGTTTTACAAACCCTTATATTACCTCTCATGCCCCAGGGTCAGAACTCATGCCACCACCTGTTAATATAAATAGAATTTAAAATGTTGCAAACTCAAATGCTAAAAACTTTAGTAAAAGGACTCAAATGATTAAAAGCTTTAGTAAAAACGGTCCACATGTCAAGCTCACCTACCAAGGCCAAACCAGGAAACCAGCATCTAGATGGAACTCCCACTGCTGCTATTTATCAGCCTTGTGAGCCAATCACAGCTCAACAGACAGGTGCTGGCCATGAATGCTAAACTATGGAACACCATGAGGGACAAACCACCACCCACAGCTCTGTCTGTCACATTTTACCCCCCCTTTTTGTATCCGTGCCCCACGGATAAAAAAACAAAAAAACAAATCTACCTACTCAACACCATGGTCGCAAAATGGCAGTAATGCAACCCTCTAGCTCAGCTACCTGGGAGTTCGTAGCCCCATCTGCCTGATTTAACACTGATGCTGGGAGGTGATGCAGGTTTCTATGTCGTCCTGCTGTGGCGCGTGTAGACCTCCTCAGACCTTCTGCATCAGACCCAGTGGGTAACACAGGAGCTTGGAAAGGTTCTGTAGCAGGGACGCACTCTTCCTGAGGTGTAACATTGTCCAGAAGGTCACCTTGAAGGAGGGTTTGTGCATAGGATGGTTCAGGTTGGCCTCCTCTGGAGTCAAGCATGACCCATGCACCCTGGTCGTCTTCCTCACCACCAGACTGCATTCCGGTTACCTGAGGCACTTCCTGCATGTGAGGCAGCTCTGAGGCCCGATCCACATTGGCTGCCTTCATCATGGTTCGGTGGACTTGACGAATCCTACACAGATCTTGAATGGGTGCAACTGAGTACACAACTCCATCTGGTGTAGGGGCCTGTATTACCTTATGTAAAACAGGACTCCAGGCATCTTGAATCCTGGTGCGACCGCGCATGGTGCAGTTTTTCAGGTACACTAGCTGCCCCTCTGCCAATGGATCACAGAGGGTATGGCGGTCATGCCGGTCTTTGCGTTTTAGGGCAGCTGCCTGTAGACGTTCCCTGGCGCCATGGAAGGCCACTGCAAGGCGGCGCTGATGTTCTCGCACCCAGTCAGTCACTTGCCCCCGTTCTGGCTCTTCAATCCTGCCCAGAAGGAAATCGACCGGCAGTTGAGGTTCTTGGCCAAACATCAAGTAGTACGGTGACTCACTTGTTGACTGATGAGTAGTGGTATTGTAACAGAACACCAATTGAGGCAGGTATTCTGGCCAGTGTCTTTTCCTCTCTGGTGGCAGTGACCGCAACAGGTCATGCATTGTCCGATTGAACCGCTCACACTGCCCATTTCCCTGGGGGTGGTATGGTGTAGTCCGGGATTTCTGCACTCCGTACAGGTTACACAGCTGACCGACAACAGCATTTTCAAAGCTGCGTCCTTGGTCGGAGTGGAGGCGAGCGGGAACACCAAAACGGAAGAACCACTCCCGAACAAGGGCGCTGGCCACCGTTGCGGCTTTCTGGTCTCTGGTAGGCACCGCCTGTGTGAATTTAGAAAACACATCCGTCATTATCAAGACATGCTCTCTCCCGTCAGTAGCTGGCTCCAGAAGGGTAAAGTCCACTGCTAATATTTGGTTTGGGCGGGAAGCCAACAAATGCCCCATGGGTGCACTGGCTCTGCCAAGAGACCTACTTACGACAATCATAGCCCATGAACAACACAGGATATGGATTTTCTCTTGTGGGTTGTCCGTCAGGAAAATGTATCCCACACACATTAGAGTGAAACATAAATATACATACATTGGTTGTTGTAAATACTTCTGAAATACTTTGCACATGCACAATTCCATTTTACCATCCTGTTTATTAATCCTAGTTTAGTCTCCCGTTGTAATTGAAGAACTATGTGGATTTTCTGTTTTTTTGCAAGAATGAAGATTTGTCTATTTAACATATTAGTTTAATTATTTAATAACTCCAATCACAGAAAAATAAAAAAAAAACAATTGGTTGAGTACATTTACCCATCATCTAGCACAGGGGTCAGGAACCTTTTTGGCCGAGAGAGCCATAAACGCCACATATTTTGAAATGTAATTTCCAAAGAGCCATACAATAATGTACCGTCCCTTTCCCACACTGAGGCACGGAGACTTAACCTCTCTTAAGGTTCTTCATTCTGGTTACTGTAGACCGCAACGAACGCCGTACAATTAATCCAGCAACTCCTTATTCTCTCCAGCCAGACGACGAGAGCGCTTCTCCCAACTTTATATTCCCCCCTCCCGCTCCAGCCCTCCTATTACCCTTATTCGGCCCATAGCTGAACCCCATTGGTCCAAACTACCTAACAACCGCCTGAGCGACAGAACTGAGAGCCAATCAGATCTCTGCTTGATGCGTTTAATGAACTCCAGAACTTTTAACGTGCCCAACAGCCACCCAGTCCAACTCAGACCGCAACAATATGTTTAAAACTGAATATACAAATGAATGTGTGCATTTGATGTAACTTCAACATTTTTAAAGTACAATAAGTCTGTGGATTCTTTTTAATAACATTGTTATGCGGTTGCTGATAAATGATGAGTATTTCTCGTGGTCGTTTTGCTGATGGTCTAGTCTGGTTGATACGTGGTGAGTTTCTGCTTCACGCAGGCGTTGAGACTTTAAACGGGATCGTAGGTCTGAATGTTCTGTAGATGTGACAAAGACTGCTCACATGCTGACGGGGAGCCAAACACACAGTCACACGCTGCAGTGAGTGACGGGCAGCAGGTTTTACGTTTTTACAATCCCTGCGCGATTCACCTTATTGGCCGTGCCCCCCCCCCACCACCACCACCCTCTGCTTTCTTCCTCTAACATCCCGTCCCCGAAACTGCACACTCTTTCTCAGAGACGGGAGCGCGCAGTTTTAGGCACGGCAATTCACAGGTTTCCGGCTGGTACAAACTCTGTGAAATAATAGATAATAGTTAAGTGACAGTGCTGGCGTACATTTTGTTCTCCAAGCAGCGCTACTACTGCGCGCCTATGGCATCGCATCGCGCCGGACAAGGACTGGTCTAATGAAAAAAAAAAAAGTATAATTAAAGATTTGTCTGCGAGCCACATGTGACCATCAAAAGAGCCATATATGGCTCGCGAGCCATAGGTTCCCGACCCCTGATCTAGCAGATGTTTTTTACCAAAAGAAAAGCAACAAGGACAAACAGTTAAGCCAATGCACAGAAATAAACTACAGTAACTTAATTACAGACATTACAAAGCAGTAAAAACAGAGCTTCAGTCTTGTAAAATCATATTTTCACTTGAAAACACTACGACATGAAAGCTTCAGCTGTGTTTTCGCCTGTGGCTAATAATGTTAGCATCTTAGCTAGCGCTGTTATGTTGTATGTTTACACCCTCTGCGTGCAACATGTGGCATTAACAGATAGAACAATCAAAGCCAAACGTACCACAGTATTCTTGTTTGCTGTGAAGCCATCTCGGTTTATGTGTTTCATACACTTTTGACGCACATCTTGGTCCTCCGCTCGACCAGGAAATCTGTGTAATCCATAAAGCCCTAAACACGGGCAGTCTAGGTGCAGCAAAGGTTTGTGAATTTCACAAACCGTCTTATTCCAGGCCTGTATTTTTGCACTGCTGTTAAAGCAGCCGAAAACACAACATGTTCGTTGTATCGTTAAAAAGAAAGAAAATTGGACAAACTTTTCGCATCCAAGCTCGCTTGTAAACTTGCAGCGAACGTCTGCAACAGCCGCTGCGGGAACAACAACAAGCTACTTGCTTAGCAGCAGAGCACCGCAGTAATGGCGGCGCTACTTTACTTCCGGGTTTCGCCGAATTTGTGTATAGCGAGGGATCACTGTATTTAAAAAAAAAAAACAGTTCTACAAGTCGAATTCAAGCTTGATTTTTTTTTTTTTTCAGTTTCAAATTTTTCCTTTTTGTTTCAAAACTCAAATTTTCCCTAGCAAGTCTTTTTTTTTCATTTAAATTTTTTTTTGTTTCATTTTAAAATAAAGCTATTAAAGTGGGATAGTTGCTGTGTCAAGAGAAACAAATGGACTTCCAAAAACAACCTACCGGTACTTTATATACACCATTGTATACAATTGATTACATGTTGGAATTAAGAATGTTTATGTGAGCAGTTTGATTTTTATTTATTTAAACTGGAGATCTTGAAAGAAATGAAGCAGAGGCAGTACGGGACACAAAAGAGAATTGAGATGAGAAGGAATCACTAAAACGTTTAAGAAATGGTGAAAATCAAAGAGGAGAAGAAAGAGATGCCAAATTGCAGCAATGAAAATAGTTTTGATTATTTCTGATGCCATTTCAGCAAAGACGGAGGTTACGTGAGCAGGGTTTTTATTTAATTTATTTATTTTTATTGAAAAAGCACAGGATCAATTGTACATTGTTTTGACGGATTACAATCTTCTTGCTTTCTCAGTTTTTTAATGGAAAAATAAAAAACGAACAAAAAATAAATAGAAAAGGAACATGTGAGGAAGCAGGGATTTTCAAAACATAAATGATATCACCTGATTTCAGTGAAGTTTCAGATGAAGTCTGGTCTTACAGGCTTAACATATTCTGTCCATATAGACCAAGTAGCGTTAAAAAACATCCAGCCGTATCTATAATGAGTGTGAGATTCTTTCTTTTATAGAAATTTCATTGTACAACATCATTCCAGTCCTCTGTCGTTGGTTGCTCAGGTTTAAGCCATTTTCTGGTTTAGCAGGGTTTTTATATATGTAAACATTAATTTCAACAAAATTGTTACTGTGAAGAGGGAAGCAATGGATGAGACAAAGAACGGGAAAGACAAGCATGGAGATGATGCAGCCCTACTTACCAGCAGAGGAGATTCCGACTTAGCATCAAATGTAGTGTCTGAGGAAGAATAGAATTTGAATCTTCAAAGTGGTAGAATTTCCTTCTAGGCCGCGTTTCATGTTGAGAAATATTTTTCTCTTTTGACCCTGTGTTGTTTGGGTCAAAGCAGGGAAAGACCAAAAACACCCATGATTATGACAATATATGGCATCAAATATAATTATGTATTATTCTGAGATATGAGCTGGGGAACCTAAGGGCTGTAGCAAAGCTTACTAGTTATATCCCCTTCAAAGTGTACACTAACCCCCCCCCCCATTAAAAAAAATTGTGTTGAAATGTAAAAAAGAAGAAACATACCTGATTGACATACCTGCACATTTCTTCTTCTGTCCCCAAAATGCTTCTGATCCCTACACGTCACCACCTAGTGAACAACATACTATCACTACAGTGTATTCCAAATTATTATACGAATTGTATTTAAGTGTTGACAAGATATAACTTTTTGTTTTTCAGTGAAACAGAAATCATATTGTGTCACTGACATCAATGTCAGACACCTGTGATAATTAGTTTGCCAAGTGAGTTCTATTAAAGGAAAAACTGCTAAAGAAGGATGTAAAATACCATTACAAAGCCGCGAGCACATATTTAAAGCTGGTCTTATCAAGGTGTTGGATCCTCCAGAGGCTTGCAGTTCTACGGAAACCTTCCATGCGGCCCCCCCCTAAACAGCACTCGAGCAGAAATGGCTGTAGTGGACCCAGAAACGCATGAAGACTCATTTTCAAACCGTCTTGTTCACCAATGAGTGCCGTGTAACCGTGGATGGTCCAGATGGATGGAGTAGTAGGTGGTTAGTGGATGACCACCATGTCCCAACAAGGCTGCAATGTTAGTCATGGTTTGGGGCGAAATCATGGGGAGAGTGCCGTTCGACCCCTTTAGGGTCCCTAAAGGTGTGAAAATGACCTCTGAAAAGTAGGTGGAATTTCTGACTGACCACTTTCTTTTGTGGTATAAAAAGAAGAGCCATGCTCTCCATAACATGCTGCAAGGAATACCTCTGCATCATTTGCTGCTATGGGCATAAAACAAGAAACTGATGCTGTGGCCCCCATCCTCCCCTGACTTTATCCCTATTGAGAACCTTTGGAGCAGGGGTGGCGAACAAGTTTGACACCAAGAGCCGAATTCTTTCACTGTGAGAGTCCGAGAGCCACACCACACACTGACCTGCTAAGACGCACACACACACGCGCAATTAAAGCTGTATTATTGTCCATAACACACTCCTCTCCCTACAACAGAACAGCTAGTATTGTACTTGTGTTTATTTCAAGGAAAGTGTCCACCCTCAATACACACATCAATGCAGCTTAGCCAGAGTTAACACAGAGACTACCCTAGAGGTCAGATACTCCCTCCACACACAGGCACCTCTCTCTCATTTCATACACACACTCTCTCTCTCTCTCTCACTCTTTTCTCTGCCTCTCTCTGACACACAACTACTCAGTGACGGGCAGAAAGGTTGATGCTGGTGAGAATGTGACTCCTCTGAAGTCAGATTTATGATGATAACGCTGAATATTTCATCGTTTATCCAACAGCATTTAACTGGTAATTCTTTGTGTCTCAACATTCCTCTTTCAATGATACTTACACCAACAAATACACAAACATCTGGACAGAGCATCTTTCTGGTGTCTGAGTCATTCATATTCACAATGAACACATTAAATACATTACATTTCGGTTGTGTGCAACTTAAATTAATTTTGACCTTCATTAGAATATCTTGCTTTTATATGTTTTTTTTATTCAAAATGGTATGACTGACATTTGCATCAAAAGCAAATAATTTCTTAAATATTAATACATTGCAATGAATCAGTTTATACTAAGCAGTAAAAATCCAACAAGTGCTGAGTTATAATTTAACTGACTGCGTCATTCTCGTCCTCTCCTTCATGCTCTCGTTAGGAACCCGGTAACTTTGACAGACACTCATTCAGTCAAACGGCATGCAAGTCAACTCTGCTAACACCTACCTGGCTCATGGTTTTACACTGAAAATCCCCCCTTCCTATGAGTCTTAGGGGCTGAAGGCGGGGCTAAGCCCGGGCCAGTTGTAGCCTCTCTGATCAGCTCCTTTACGTGAGTGTCGGTCAGAACGGACCGATGTCTGTTCTCCAAATTATAACAGGGCCTTCTTTCAGAGACATTTCTGCTCATTTATCTCTGGTTCTCTCGCTGCCTCATCAGTGACAAGCGGGGATCTCATCAGTCAGTCTCTGCATTAAAGGATCCATGAGAAAAGTGATCTGCGGTCGTTTCCGTCCAGTTGCGCAAGCAGCAGCAAGTTGACACAAACGAGAACCTACAAAGCCATTTTACCAGAAAAAAGATCGAGTTTTTGTTTCTTTTTAATGAGAATGTCCTTTTTGATGCCGACAGAGCCACAGTGAGAAGGCTGCTGTTAAGCAGAATTACTGCTCTGGTAATAAAACCCAAAATTTGATGTCCACGAAAGTTGATGCAAGGTCGTAGCAATCCCATATCCTTTAAAAGAACAACCAAAACTAATAAATGGTTGCATTGATGAGTCATGAATACTCATTTATGCTACAATTATGATTTAAAAAGAGTAATTTGTCAGAATTTTTAGAGATAGATCTGATCAAACATCAACTAGTTTTACTAATAGTTGCACTATTTTTAATTGATAGCTTTAGTCCTCTCAAAGAAGTACTATGTTTAAGTGTTTGTGTGGAAAATAGCCACACAAAAAACACATCTGTCGATTAAATGTGTTCATTTTTTTTAATGTGTGAAAGTATAGGATCAGGACTCTGTATCGGCAGATACTCAAAATCCCATGATGCGGAATCAGATTCGTCCCAAAAAAACCTGATTAGGTCATCCCGAGTTGGTGTAATAACATTTAATATATAGTGTGGTTAAGGGTCCTCCTGCATCACTGTTTGGAATGGAACCTGCTCTGCAGAGGGTAGTCAGAGCTGAACAGAGGATTGTTATAGGGCTGGAAAAGTAATTGATTAATTCAAATTAATTTATTTGTTTTTTTCCCAAAAAAACTTGAGGTTTTATTTTCCCAGCTTTCTGCTCTCTTGAGCCTCAGTTGCTTAGAGTAAAGTGTAACGCTTTGATGTTTATAGGGCTAGGCGCAGTTGAAATATTAAGAATAAGTCATCTCAGGCAGCCCAAGGTGTGTACATGAAAACACAAGGCAGCAATGAAAGTAAAATGCAGTCGATTTTATTAACAAAACATTTAAACTGTCATGGCAGGCTAAGCTAGGCAGACCCAGATGCTGGAACCCGGAAGGATGACAGGAGGTGAGTTATGGCAAGAATAGGGTTTATTGATACGTCTGGTGATGGAGTCTTGGTATGGCAGGGAGGCAACGTGGCTGGAGGGAGTCCGTGGATCCGAGACCTGACGAGAGCAGGAGGCACCGCTTGAGGAACCAGAACGTGGCTTGAGAGGAGCCGGGAAATTCCCACTGCGTTTCACTGCAGACGGTGAGTGTGGTTGGAAGTTGGCTTGACTCGTCCGCTTGACCGCTCACTCGTGGATGTGGATTTTCCTGGAACAGGACAGAAAGCATGAGACAGGATGCCGAAGATAGTCTAGACAGGATTTCACTTGAGGCTTGAACATGCACCATTAGGGGCAACGAACTCGCGTTGAATGATGGTCCTGGAGCTCCTTATGAAGGTCTGGTAGTCTGATGAGATGAGTGGCGGCAGCTGCGGAGAATTGGGCCAAGCAGAGAGGGGAGGGGGGAGGAACCTGACAGAGGCACCGTGACATAAACAATGCAAAACAGGGAACAAGGGTTCATGTTTGAGTCCTATTGAGTGGTATCCAAAAAAGTGGTGATGTGGTTCAGAGGTTTGTAATGGCTAATGAGTCATTTTTGGAGGTGGTAGTAGTTTAAGTATCTCAGGATCATGTAGTTGGGTAGCTCACCATCCAAATGATCAAAGACGGAACAAGACAATATAACAACTAAAAAACCTGACCTAGAAAGGGTCAAGAAAAATAGAAATCAGAATTAAACAAAAGCAAACCACAGTCATTTCACTGGGGGTTCTGGAATAGCTTAGATTAGCCATCATTATTTTACAAAGTAGGAGAAACAATATTCTGATCAAAATCAAACAGCAGAATTCAAAAAGGTACGCAGTTTAAATAATTCGTTTTGTCAAAGTTCAAGGTTTCTAATTGGATAAAAGTTTTAAATCAATATGTACTCTAAACATGTTACTTTTATCCTAACAACCAACAGCAGAATAAACATAAAACAAATGGCTAAGTAGATTAACACAATTAAAAAAGCCATTTAATAAAATAAAGTCTTAAATGTGAGCAGTGTTAGCTTAGCCCTGCTGCTCTGTGACTATCACATAGCATTACGCTAACTGTTTTTGGTGTCACGGACGCAAAGACTGACCGATGAGCAGTTTTTTGGGGGGTTTGAGTTACCATAAACCCAATGGAAGGGTTGAGGCTTTGAAATGTGGTTTTTTCAAAGGTTTCAGGCGTCCTAATGTGGCTACAGCAACAGTCAGCAGCAGGAAGTAGCAGGCAGGAGGTACACGCGCTGACCCGGAACTTATATGGCAAGGCAAGGCAAGGCAAGTTTATTTGTATAGCGCAATTCGTACACAAAGTAATTCAAGGTGCTCCACAAAACAGAAAAATGCATTAAAATCACAATACATCATAGAAATAATCAACGTAAAATTTACTTTAAAAGAAAAGAAAAAATTTGAAAATTGATTTAAAAATAAAGGAAGGAAAGGAAAGAAAAGTGCAGATAGGACCTTTCAGTCATATACACGGCTAAACAGAAATGTTTTAAGTCTAGATTTGAACATGAACACAGAAGAGGCCTGTCTTATTACTTCAGGGAGGCTGTTCCAGATTTTAGCTGCAGAATATTGAAACGCTGATTCCCCTTGTTTAGTTCTGACTCTGGGAATCAACAGGAGGCCGGACCCTGAGGTCCTCAGAGTACGAGATGGTTCATATGGCACTAACATGTCAGAGATGTACTTTGGTGCTCGGCCATGGAGAGACTTGTACACAAGCAGAGCTGCTTTGAAGTCTATTCTTTGAGGTACAGGGAGCCAGTGCAGAGACCTGAGCACAGGACTAATGTGATCATACTTCCTGGTTCTGGTCAGGACTCGAGCAGCAGCATTCTGGATGTACTGAAGCTGTTTTACAGCTCGTTTGGAGAGGCCGGTGAGCAGGCCGTTACAGTAGTCTAACCTACTGGAGACAAATGCATGAATAAGTATCTCCAGGTCTGGCTTTGACACTATGTTTTTGATTTTGGCAATGTTTTTCAGATGGTAAAATGCCGCTGATGTTACTGACTTGATATGGCTGTTAAAGTTTAGGTCAGAGTCCATGATTACCCCTAGATTTCTGACTTGATTTGAGGGTTTAAGAGACAGAGAACGAAGGTAGCTACTGACTCTTTCTCTTTGTTTCTGTGGGCCAAAAATAATAACTTTGGTCTTGTTTGAGTTTAGCTGGAGAAAATTGTTCTGCATCCAAGCACTGATCTGTTGGAGGCAGTTGCTGAGTGAATCCACCGGCCCATATTCACCTGTTGTCAGTGACACATAGATCTGAGTATCATCTGCATAGTTGTGATAAGATATGTTATTACTGCGTATTAACTGCCCTAGTGGCAGCATGTAGAGGTTGAACAGAAGGGGTCCCAGGATCGATCCCTGGGGCACACCACAAGTCAAGGCCATGTAGTCTGAGACACAACTCCCAATTTCAACAAAATATTTCCTGTCTTCTAGATAAGACTTGAGCATATGCATATTGGTCCTTTCACAATAAGGGCGTGGGGCAGGTGTTCACACTTAATCTGCTTGCAAGGGGTTACAAAAGTCAGTCCGCTGGTCTGTCTGGAAGCGCAGATGTGAAAACAGAAGCAAGCAAAGAGGAGCTTTTTCCACGAGGCAGGAAATACAAAAAAAAGTACCCCCACCCCCATAACTTCTGATAGTTCCTTCCGAGTAGCTTCAGTTTAAGCTGCTTCAGCAACAGAAAATGTGAGGATTTTTCCCAGGATCCAGAAAGACGTGGAGGAGAAACCTGTTGGACTCACAGCAGCAACAGAACGTTTAAGAAAAAGTCTTGATTTGGAGTCGGCGGGGTCGTTACACACTGATGCTATCATGCGAAATGCTATCATGCTAAATGCTACGATGCGAAATGCTATCATGCTAAATGCTATGATACTAAATTCTATCATGCTAAATGCTACGATGCAAAACGCTATCATGCTAAATGCTATGATACTAAAGCTATCATGCTAAATACTATGCTATTGAGCTGTTCCGTGTGTCGTCTACATGTGATCACTGTTTAATGTCAGACTATATTTTCGCAGAGCGAATTTTAAGATGTGGAGGATAAATGCAACAAAATGTTTGTTTGGAACTGTATTAGTAGTGTCTTTGTAACATTTCAGAACCCTCCCCCCATGAGAGTGCTGCATCTTTACTGTCAATGACAAGAATCCAAAACATGATCGTTTTTAGGCTGTTTCTGTTCTGGTTTTATGTAAAAATGAATCAACTGGAGGCAGAATCAGGACCCACAGAAGACTGAGAGATCAACATATCTTACGGTCTTAACTTCGAATGAGAACTAAGGGATTACATTTTTCTTATTAAAAAATTTAATTGTGCAGATTCTGACTGAGATGATTTCGATTTCTATTCATGTTTGAAGATACAAAATCATTTAAAAGCATAAAAGGGCGTCTTCTTGTGTTTGTGTCTCTGCAGTCCTCCCCCAGCGTGACTTGACTGAAGACGAGGATCTCTGCTACCAGAATAGGAACTTCAGAGTGGAGCAGGAGGAACCAGAACCTCCACAGATTAAAAATGAGCAGGAGGAACCAGAACCACCAAAGATGAAAGAGGAGCAAGAAGGGCTCTGCATCAGTCAGGATGAGGTGCTGCTTGATCTGAAGCGAGAGACTGAGACCTTGATGGAAATTCTTACCTATAAGAAAAATGAGAACAGTGAAGCAGATCTAAATAATCAGCACAGCTTCAATGTAACTGATGTTCAGTATGAAGAAGGAAACCAACATGAAGAATCAACATCAACTACAGATGAAGTGACAGACCCACAGATCAGAGGAAGAGAACAGACAGAAGTCATGTCCAAAGTGTGGACAGCTCTCACATGTCAGAACGTCCAGTTGACTCTGATTTTGGTGAAAACACCAAGAAAGCAAGTTTGATTAGAGACCTCAAGCGATCCCCAAAAGGAAATCGACGTCCCACTGTAAAATCTGGTGAAAGCTCAATACTAGTTAGTTGTCATGTAGACAAGGAAATTACAGAGTCTGATAAAATACATTATGTCTGTAAAGAATGTGGTAAAAGATTTGGTTATTGGTCTCTGTTCAGAATTCACATGAGAACTCACACAGGAGAGAAGCCTTTTTCTTGTCAAGAATGTGATAAAAGCTTCAGTCAAAAATCCAATCTCAATACACACATGAGAAGTCACACAGGAGAGAAGCATTATGCTTGTCGAGATTGTGATAAAAGCTTTAGTCATGTATCTGGTCTTGAAAGACACATGAGAACTCATACAGGAGAAAAGCCTTTTTCTTGTAAAGAATGTGATAAAGGTTTTAGGGAAAAATCTTGTCTCAAAAGACACATGAGAACTCATACAGGAGAGAAGCCTTTTCCGTCTAAAGAATGTGATAAAAGTTTTAGTGATAGATCTAACCTTAAATCCCACATGAAAAATCATAGACCAAAGAAGCCTTTTTCTTGTAAAAATTGATACAAGTTGTAGTCGTATGTCTAGTCTTATAGGTCAAATCTGAATGCATTCCCTACTCCTATAGCTTCTCCCTACCCTAACGTTTACCCCTCCAAGTAGAAAGTTGTAGAACTTGTGTCCTCAAATCTGGACGCTACTATTACTCAATGTCTTCAATAGTCTCCGGTCGTCTACGTTAGCACATACCTGACAATACAAAACATTGGCTTTATAACCATAAAATGTCCTGGTTAAACAAAAAGTAATTTCTTACATTTAAATATAAACTGCTTCAGAGCACACCCACATAAAAAAACCTTTTCTCTTATGCGCCACAGATCCCGCTACTGCTGGAGGGATACCTAGCCTTAAAGGGCCTATACATGCTAGTATTAAGCCTATTATAGTAAACAATATCCATGTAAACGATAATATATATTACTTATGGTGCACAAAAAACACATTTTTCATTATAAGTTATTTTCCAGCCCAGAAGAAAGACAACTTGAGTTCACTCTGTTTGTTACATTTAGAAAAAATCACACAGGAAGGATTGTGAAAAAGTAAACAGTTTCTTCCATATAGAAAGAAACCAGGATTTTATATGAAAATATTACTTGCTGTTACTGTGATGATTATATCTTATACGCAAAACAACAGCCACACTCAAAAAGGCCTAACAATTCAGCCTGCATTCTTTGAGTCTTTACAATTACATTCATTTAAATAACAAATGCAAAATAACTATTTAAACGAATATTTATATTTGCAAAGGGATACTTGTCATTTCTTCATATATAACAGTAATAAATTTTATAAAAATTACTGAAAATTTCAAATTTGAAGACCAGAAATTTAGAAAATATCTGTTTGGAAAAACCTTCTGTGAACATTAAATCTGGGTTCAAATAAATTGGTGGATATAGTTCACAATTAAATGCAGTCTTTATAATTGTAATTTAAATTGCGGCTAAAATAATCAACAATGCCCCGCTGTGAGTGAAAGGCCTCCTCTCACCTACCATAAGTTCGGGTTCTCTTGCACATCGTTTACGATCAATGTCTTTCCCCCCTTTGAGATCAAGGGATCTCAAAGGAGAGAAAGACATTGATCTCTGAGCTGACCCACGTAAACTCAAGGGGGAGATGGATATTTGTTAAATTTTGGTTGAGTTATTTTGTCATCTGTAGTTTAGTTAAAATGTCTTAAACCTGTGTCCTTATAACTCTTTTGGTAATTTAGGTTTAGGTGGGACGTTTTTGTGAATTTGCTCTGGTTTGGTTTAGTCTTAAGGTATTTCCTTGGATACTTCCTTGTTTGACAAAGGTTTTTTGGTTGATGGTCATGGAAAGAAAACATTAAACAGAATTCTGGCCATTTGGGAGTATGCTTCATTGTTTTCAAGAACACAGATTCTCTCTTACGCCAACCTATTGGGAGCCAGCTTGAAAAGGAAACTCAGTGACCGAAACAATACACCACCAAACGACATTGTGGCAGCGCCAAACATGTGACTCTTGAAATGTTAAAAACAAATGTATGAGCAACCTCCGACCTTTCTTTGATTTGATTTTGACATTTGTTTTGGCCCCTTTATGATCACTTCCGCTAGACTGAGGGAGGCTTGCCTGTCAGGGCCGTAACACGGGCCACAACGCTGCATCAGGACCACTACCTCCTCTGTGTAAGTAAAAAGCATGGTCAAAGCCCTGCAAAATGGCCTCAAGCAGGCCACAAATGTGCACGCATCTGCTCAAACTACTAGAAACAGACTTCATGAAGGAGGAATGAGGTCCTGACATCTACAGGTGGGAGTTGTGCTTACTGCCCCACCCTGTGCATATGCTGGTGTGATCGGCTCTGAGGAGGCGGGGGAACCCAGAGCCAATGCTGGTTAATGCTAGACCTCATGTGGCTGGAGTGTGTCAGCAGTTTCTGCTAGACAAAGGTAGTGATGTAACAGATGGGCCCCCCAATCCCCAGACCTGAATCCAATCGAACATATCTGGGACATCATGTCTCAGATCCATGCATCAACACCAGGTTGCACCAAAGACTGTCCGGGAGTTGGAGGATGCTTTGGGGGAATCACTTCATCTGTCTTGTCTAAATGACAGAGTCAAAATATGTTTATGCTGCTCCAATGTTTTTCTTATGATCTGCCCAGTCTGCGCCTTGACTGTTGTACTCTGGGGCCAGACTTTTGGATATATCTGTGGTTTTGCAGAAAAATGCAGGATGTTCCCTAAAAAAAAGTCTGAAAAAGATTTTGGGTTGATACCCTTCAACAAAGTTGTTTTTACAGATGCTTAAGTATACCTTAAGTTATACATAACTGAAAATATGTTTTTTAAACTAAAGACTATTTTTTTAAATGATTTCAAACATAAATTAATATGGGGAACTTTTTTCAATGTAAAATCTACCTTGAAAAAAAACAATTACTAGGGTAATCATAAATAGAGATTGTATAAAAAAACAGTCATAAATAGCCTCTTGGTTTTTTGTTTTTCTTGTTTTATGGTTCATATCTGTTTTGTGTGTACAGGCTATGCCTTCATCACATGCACGGGTCAACCTCCAGACAGGTGTTGTGGGTTTCTGGGAGGAAACGGAGGGTCGTAAAGAGGAGGGTCTGCATCTTAAGGGGAGTATAGGTGTGTATTGCTATTCCCTTGAAGCTTGTACGGCTACCTTAAGGGACGTCATGCGAGTGGTAAAAGTATTGTGAAGTGTTTGTAAGAATAGCATAAACCACACGCTTTTATGGTGCACTGGTGTTGCTGTCGTACGGTGCCCTTTAGGCAGCATACAAGCTACTAGCGAGGTTTGTGTACTGGCACCTTACTGCCTTTGTGCAAACGCTGCACGAACAGGGGACAAAAGTGATATGTCTGTCTGACACACATAGGAAATCCAAAAATACGACACTCTTATAGTCTAATTTCCTTATTTCTAACATTCAGGCAGCAGGGAGCGCGTGCCTATGACTTCAGCAGGACTACTGGACTCCTTGAGGGGTTGTGGGGGGGGTAAAAAAGGAAAAATCAATACAACGTGCCTGCGTCTCACCTGCTTTACCCTTCCCCTTATGTGTGTTTTAAGCGATCACAACGACCTCTCTCCTGCAGCAGGCCTGTAGAAAAATCATGCATGAGCGTTTTCAGTCTACCGGTTCACCTAGCGGTCTATTACCTTGATTTTCTGTGCGGTCCACCTGAGTGACCCATACAGGTTTGCCCATTTTTCTTCCTCAGACATACATTAGAGCAGCATTGACGAAAGCCTTAGATGCAACTTTTCCTGGATCTCCTTAAGACAGACAGTTCTGCCAACCTGACAAGCTTTCCATGATGCCTATTTAAAAACTACAAGGATCTTCTGATCACAGTCTATAATGACTTTTTTATTTGATGTAAATAAATAGCTGCTGCATGAGAAATAACAAATACCGGTAAAGGGACTTCTAACTTTGAGGATTTTTTTCCCCTAATAAATCTCCTCTGCAGTCATCAGAGTTACTCATAGATCACTATGTTGGTCCAATTCAAATTAAATACGCGCACTGTTCCTTTTTTTTTTTTTTAGCATTGATCAAGTTCTTTAGAATTTACAAAGAAAACACCCAAACTTCCAACCTCCATGTATTTTTATTTACATACATTATCTACATAGAAATGCATTAAGACTGAAATGTGGCTTCAAAATGAAGTATATATGAACACTTCAGTTTGTTCATGGTAATAGTATTTTTAAATGGCCTTGGGTGCCATCCTCTTTTTAAATTCTGCTTGCATTGCTCAACCAACAGGTGGCGCCCTTTGAATGTGTTTCCAGGTCAGTTTGAAGGGTTGAGCTGTGGTTGCAGTGCACAGGCAGAGTAGGTGTGTTGAATGACATGAAATGTTGCTCATTCTCCACGTTTTGCAATGAACTGGGTGAATTTTCCCAGCAGTCGGGTCCGTCTGAGACACAACAGCTCTTGTGGTTCAGGATGAGCCAAAGATTGTAATAATCAGCTGGTAAACACATGCATGGGATGTGGACAGCTCCAGACACATTAGCTAGTCTGCACACTTCAAGATGAGAACATGAGCTTTAGCCACCTCAATTTGGAAGCTTCATTTATGTCTACTCTCATATCGACTGTCGTCATAGATGTAATCGCTTATTAAGCAAGACTACTTTGTAGTTCTGTAAAATATCTGTAGTAAAATAATATATTGTTTTATGAAATCAGGTCATTTTTTTCACTTTTCCTTTCTAACAATGTCACCTTCTTTCTATGAACCTATTCAACAGCAAAGAAGTCTGTGAAGTGCATTTGGAACATGGTTTGACTTTATGGAACCATAAACCAACTTTTCAAGTTCAACAGCATATTTTATTTTAAGAGGACGGATGCAGTGTAAATCCAGCAAAATAAAAGCAAAGAAAAGGCAGCTCTATATGTGGACTCAAGGGTTAAAGTGAGCATTTGGTTTTCCATGGCCTGCAGTTTCTGGACGGTCGTTAGATGTTTGTTTTTTCTTAATGTTGTAAATTTATCAAGGCTTTAACTTTATGTATGGCTGGAATTTAGATATACTAATGAGAGTTCATTTTCAGTCAAAGCATTCCCAGATTTGTCTCAGACATGGACTTGAATAATGAGAGATCATAGGAATGCGAGTAAAAATGTAATTGTTACAGAAAGCTGGTTTTCATTACATTTTACTTTTTGTAACTTGTTTTGTCCAGCAGCAAACAGATCAGAGCTGAAGGCCTCTTGTGTTGGGCAGATTCTACTGTTACAGGGGTTGATGAATCTTCTGACATACAAGGTGTATATTTATACCCCTGATGGGTTATATATGGGGAAATGGTGGATAAGGTTTAAAGAAAGGCGAGGTTAAAAGGCGTTTAAAGAAGCTCACAAAGAAACAAGTCATTGGAGGTTTATCATCATTAGTCAGATATAGATGTATTTCTGTTGTGTGTCTGATCTGGTTTCCAGCTGTACTGGAACTTTAATTCCCTCTTACAATTGAATTGAATTGAATTGAATTGAACGTAGGTCAAAAGGGGGGGGGGGGGGGGTCTACAGACTCTCAAATGTTACTCAGCTAGTGGTGGAGCAGACTAAGAACAACAACGCCACCCCGGGTACAGGGTCCGGGGAGCCCAAAGGCACTTATCACAGGCGCGCACATTATTTTTAATAATGAGGCCAAGACGTGGAACCAGTTAGAAATAATTTTATTAAAGCTAAAATTTAAAAACAAGGGACACAGTCACATGGGGGAGGGAAAATTGGGAAGGAAACCCTTCAAGGGCAGAGGCTTACCAACAGAGCGCTGGGCCGACCCACGTGGAGGAGATTGGCAACCAAATAATAAAAAGAGAAAACATCCCACTCTGTGGCATGCACACACATGGAAAATAAAGTCAACTAAATCCGCTCATGCCCCAATTTAGCCCCATCGTTGTCGCACGACACGTTCCGTCCCTGCACTTGGACCTAAAAAGAGGAAGGGGGGAAAAAAATCTAAAAACAAGGATCAGCCATATTGTTTTAGAGCATCAAAAAACAAACAATCAATGCCCATCCTCACTCATACACCAACACACAACCATAAAACCAAAAGGTAAAAACAGGATAAAACCAGCACAGCACAGGTCCTTGGGAGGGGCGTGGCACCTTTCAGCAGGTCATAAGTCCAATGACCATGGCGAAGAGAGGGGTTGACGCCGCTCTCTGTTGGCTACAGCAGACGCCAAGAAGACGGGTGTCCGGGCTCCGAGTGCAGCCTGAAGCCCCCTGGCAGGAGCTGGAGCACCCAGGCCTGGAGTTGGCAGCCACAAGCTGCAGTTGTAACCACCACACTCTGCTGCCCCTGAGCAGTGAGGAGAAACTCATCCACACCTTGATCTCACTTGGGCGTAGAGGGGAGCTCCGGATGCCAGAGCTCTTTTCCAGCAGGAAGCACAGAGGGTTGGCCACTAGGAAATGGGCGGGTATGGGCACCGCACACCAAGTGTGGGGCCAAACCATTTTTAAACTGCTCCCAGGGGGATTGCCTGCAGCTGTGCAGCATCATCCTGCTACACTAACCCTTGAGCTATCCAATAGGGTCAAGATGACCATTGACGTGTTCTCCCTACCATGACAAAGGTGGAAAGATTTCATGTAATCCATGGACACCAGTGAAGATCACAAATCATTGAAGAAAAAAGGTTCAGAGCACTGTCTAGTGGGTCTAGATGACCCAACTCCCAATGTTAAAGTGCTTAGGATAGCACAAGGGTTACCATACCTGTTAGGTCCAAATATCTTCACATACAATCATGTCAACATGGACTCAACACAACTACAGTTCACACACACATATGCAAACAAACACATGTCACTCATATTATTCTGTCACACTATTTGTGCAAAGGTGAGCTGATTCCTGTGCTCAGGTGATTGTTTGTGCTGAGTTCCCGGTCACCCCCACACCCCCACTGCCAAAGGCGAGGCAGCAAAGGTAGCCAGAGCCCCCCAGATTTGTTCATGGGATAGCAGATTTAGGAAATCCGCAACCCAAAGTCACTCACACAGACCAGGGCTGGCAGAACCCCCATTGGGCGCCCATCACCAGAGAGCAGGGGGCACAGGGGCATGGGGAATGCAAGCTTCAGCTTAGCCAGAGAGCAGCTCTCCCATTCCGTCAGGGGGTGCAGCAAAGGGCCCAATCTGCCCCCCCCCCCCCCCCCAACCCGCAAACAAGCAGCCCACCAATGCCCAGAGTTCTGAAAATCCTCCAACTCCAGGTTTCACACTCCAAGCAGCCTCACCAGACTTGTGGATGTCCAGCAGAGAGTTAGGAAGGGGCAACTCCCCCCCGCCTAAGAGACTGGGGGACCCTGACAAGGACCAGAACTCCCACCACAGGGACACGGCCACCCCCAGGCTCAGATGTGATGTGATCCCCGGTTCTTGGTCTTGCCAGAGAACTCAGGGATCTCTCTCCCCGCGTGGACAGGAAGCCAGCACCCAAGGGATACGGCCGCCGTTACCGAGGGCCTGGTTCCTCCCACCAGGGATGGGATGGGGGACAGAAGAGGAGTTGCCCCACTGTCCTTGTGTAATGTGTGTGTAATAAAAGATGCAGTTAAAATTGGCAGGTAGGGCACTGAGAGAACATCTGTTTGCTGACAGTGATGTCCACACACCCCCCCCCCATTACTAAGAGTTATCCGTTTACACTCTCTTCCACTAGCTTACTGCCCCTCCCTCCCCCAAACTAACATTACTGGTGCTACAAAAATGGCAGCAAGATCAGATCTGTCCATCCGTCTAGTTCTGATCCAGCCAGCTCAGACCAGGAAAACAAAGACCTTCATGGATCTGGTTGTCTGCTTATCATATTGTCTTCATATTAAATGTGCTCTCTTTCAAACAGCATCTTTTAGTCTGCTTCCTATTCACCACGATTTAAAAGAGTAAAATGTAATTTTATAAATATCCTCCATCATCAGAAAAATGCCACAGGAACATGTTAAAAACAGCAAAAACATGAGTTTCATCATCTTTATAGTTTTCCTTTTCTTTTACAGCCCCTTACATTTTTTCACTCTCTGTCTCTCTGTCTCTCTGACTTCACTTTGTGGTCAGCTATCTGGAGAATTTGTTTTACAGTAAAGCTTGACCAGAGTGTCATGTCCCAGCATTAATAAGATAACGAGATCTGATTTCCTCCCTCTTATGAGGGTGGAGGAGTGACCATGAAACAGGCAGGAATCTGCTCAAATGCTGCAAGTCTTTGATGGGAAGGTGACAGCCTTAGGCTTAGCTTTTTAACCCTTGTGCTATCTTAGATGACCCCCCCTTACATTGACGTGTTCTCCCTACCATGTCAAAGGTGGATAAAGGTGGAAAGATTTCATGTAATCCATGGACACCAGTGAAGATCACAAATCATTGAAGAAAAAAAGGTTCAGAGCTCTGTCTAGTGGGTCTAGATGACCCAACTCCCAATGGTAAAGTGCCTAGGATAGAACAAGGGTTCCATGGTTTAAAAAAGTTCAACAAAGCAAGAGTTGTGAGATGTGTGATAATAACAGGTTTTTGGTTGTGTAACAAGCAAACCTTCTTAGTGGATGCAGATTACCTTATGCTCCAGTTTGGAACAATTTAACAGATGGTTTTTGTTGTTGTTTTGATGATACAGTCAAACAAAGGCAAACAGCAGAGCATCCTCTCCCTTCTCTGGCTTTAACTTCTGTTTTGTCCTTTTGCGTAGTCTTTGTATGTGCAGTGGTTGAATGAAAGCCACCATAGAAGCTGAGAATAGCCAAGGGTGGGGAAGGCCACTTGACTTGCATGTGGGCTGCTGAGTGGAGCTCCTGGTAGCGTCTCTAAACCATCTACTGGTCTGTGGAATGGAAGCTGCTTCCCTAAACATGCCAGTGGTCAGAGTCGGACCTACACGCCCTTTGCTATTCCTGTTCTTCTCACTCGAGCTTATTTTAGCCGTTCTTTTGGCATTTTTTGCCTTCACCTTTTTCTCATGCAGTACTCTATAAAAGATTCTGAATATTGTAAAATATATGAAGGAGCATAAGCTTTGTTGGAAAGTTCATACTATTTTCTTCATGTTTCTAAAAAAAATGTGCCGTTGTTCTACAAAAACCATTTGCTGCTAGAGTCATAGCATTATCAAAAAACTTACCCACAATTCAAATTAACTTTTCAATTCAAATTAGTCTGTTTAAAATTGTATAATTATCTGCTTTAGGTCACAAAACATGTTTTGTACTTCCCCTTTTCCCAAAAAGATTAAGCAAAGAGAAATATTGAAATGTACACAGAAACATTGCTACCCCCACAGTGAATGCTATTTCTGGATGAAAGATGTCATCAGTCAGTAAAGGACAAACACACCCCTGTGGTGCTGTTAATCACTGCATTCGTCATTTGAATTAGTGATATACCAACATTCCTGGGGTTTTCCTGCTACTGATCATCTAATTATGTGGTGCTGATTAAGTCAAACTTAGTGATAAAAGAGTGTTTGGCTGCTTGGAAGCAGAGGGAAGGAAGTATGGAATGTTCCTTTTTGTTTGCTATCTGAATGCGTTGGCAAACTGCACTGCTGGGAAATGTGAATTTTGAACAATGTATTGGCAGACTTTAAGGAAAAATTTTAAACCATACAGGGAGACTATTGTTTTAGGGAGTCCTTAATTGAACAGTCATCATTCTACAGCCTTTATTTTTTTCAGTTATTGTTGACTAAAATGCACAGCGACACAAAGAAGCATCCCAGTGAAATGTGGCCTGTGTGTCCAACACTCCGGACACCTGCATAGACTCACCCTAGAAGAACGTGCCTGCTGAAAATGCAGAAAGTTCAATCTCATGCATTGTGTCCAGACTCAACACTTCTCATGGTGCCCCCTTTTTTTTTTTACGTCGCTTTGTTTTTACAGCCTGGAAGCAGCCCATTCAGTTCACCATGTTTCTGGACTAGACCCGAGGAGAGGCGGGATCAAAGGCCTTGAAGTTTCTGATCTGAAACAACCCCTCATTGAAACTGAGCTAAAGCTTCACTGTTGTATCACTCAATGCTGGATGGATTCCTACATTTTTAGGTATTAGACCTTTAAGAACTTGGTAAGGAACTCATTATCAAACCTAAGAAAGAGATTCATTAGACCAGTAGGATGGTGGTAAAGCTTGACATTCTTGACTATTTAAATTCTTCCAGATTTAAAGTCTCTGTCAAAATATTTAAAATAATAAAGCAAATTTACTCATTTAACAATGGTGCTCAGTTTTAAGACTAAGATTTAGATCCATATCTTTTTGTTGAAACTTTGTTAATGATGTAATGTAAAATGTTCATGCTTCAGTTTAGCTGCAGTGATAAGATACTATACAGATTTTAGTATATAATCCCTGCCTGGCTGAGGAAGCTTGCCCCCCCCCCCCCCACACACACACACAGCGGCTCTTTTTGTTTCCCTCACATGCTTAAAAAACTGTAACTTATGATGCTTCAGCTTTTTACCTTTGATTTCTTAAGCGCAGAAGAGGATGATGAAGGCATGCAGTTGAAAGTAAATGTCTTTGCCTTCTGTCTGCAGGTTTGGACAGGCTGACATGCTTTTAACGACAGCATTTTTGAACCACAAGGTCATCTTTGCCTTAAAATCAGAAACGCCAGTAAAACATGTCTTCACAACACTAAGCTTCGAGAAGAAGAAAATAAACTTGCATTTATTAGATTAGATTAGATTTTAAACCTTAATGCTTCCATGAGA
This sequence comes from Oryzias sinensis, assembly GCA_037389245.1. Lineage (NCBI taxonomy): Eukaryota > Metazoa > Chordata > Actinopteri > Beloniformes > Adrianichthyidae > Oryzias > Oryzias sinensis. The sequence continues at coordinate 26,044,352 of CM074500.1, forward strand.
GCACCACATACCCAATCACACAATATACATTCAAAACTGCCCTAAGTGCATTTGACACAAATTGCAAATGTTTATATATATTTTTATTGCAAAATCTTCTTGGGTTGGGTGTGGGGGGGGTTAATAGGCCCAGGCCTTTTAGTAAATTTACTTGTAAAATGATTAACCTCAAGCAACTTCTGTGTGTGTGTGTGTGTGTGTGTGGGGGGGGGGGGGTGTTAAAGGAGGTTAAATAATCCTCCAACCACTTTGCTTCATTTCCCATTTTTGTACACATGCTCCTCATCTCTACCATCCTACTCTTCCTTTGTCTTTTATCCAATCCTAAAAGAAATTCACACAACTATAATAAAAATAAAGCTGAGCCCCAAATACAAAAGGGGTTTATACAAGTATACATCCTGTGTCTCCAAAGCTACAAACTCCCTGTTTTTAACACTAGCATCTGCCCAATACAAGGCCCTGAGGCCCTCAGCTCTTGTGTGTTTGTTCTGCTATTAGGCAGGACAAGTTTATAAAATATACATCTGGAGACATGGATAAGACCGCATCAAGAAAGCCGTTGATTTCGGGCAGGATTGCACAGTCAGTGCCAGATGAACATGGACATGCTCATTGTGTTTGTCTAAAGACCAACTTGATAGATGAATTGCTGATTTTAAATTGTGGCAAATGCGAGTGTGATGATATATCTAAGTGAAGCTTTGAGATGGAATGGCATTCTGTCCAGGGTGTACTCCACCTTCACAGTAGTTTGGTTGGCTCTAGCAACTCTGTGACCCTAAACAGGAGAATTAAGTGGGTATAGAAATAGGCGGGGGGATGTTGCCTTAACTCTGGTACTGGGTTAATGGGACTGTGACAGTAAAGTGCTTTGGACCCTTAAGAAGGTACTAGATTGCTTTATGAGTATAAGCCATTTAGCATTTTTACCATGTTTGTTATGGCTTTAAGACTGCAAAGTGCATAACTAGAGAACAGCAAAGTATTTTGTTCCGTCATCGGCTTCAGAGCCACACAGTCTTATGTATTTTAATATGTTAACCAGAAGGAAGGTTCTCAGGTTTGGCATGTTTTTTAAGACACTCAAAGAATAAATCTTGTATTGCTTTAAACCAAGACAAGACTGGAGGCTGGATATAATTAAAACAGTTTGGGACAAATGTGAACCATGACCAGCAGCTAATACAACTTTTTGATGTCATCAGCTTCAAATAGCTATAAAGTTTTAATTTTTCAGACCCAGAGAGAAGATGATCAGTGTTTAAAAGAAAACTTCTTTCCCCTCAACTCTGAATGTTTTTTGCTGACTAAACAAAAGGATCCCAGTGCCTAAGTGGGAGTGACACTTGGATTCCCTATGGACATGTTAGAAAGTATGAAGAAAAACAGGAAAAAACAACTTGATCAGATTGGAAGAAAACCAACAGTGATGGGTTTTAATTCAGATTAGACTTCATGCAATGACAATTTGTTCCAATTTATATAAGATTAAACTGATAGGCTGTTATCTTGTAGAAATACTGAAACTGTCCCAAAGAATTATGATGGTCTTATTTTTGCATATACGCTTTACTTACATTATACCTTCAAACGAAAAATGCTGCACCATTTCTTGGTAGGGACCCCAAAGCAGAGTCTGAAGCTGAGGGCAGGTTTAAAGGTTTATTCCTCAGGAACAAAACAAAATCAGGCAGGAAGCTGAATCACGGACAAAACTGGACAGGTACTGAGAGCTACTGAAAAGTAATAATCCAGCAGGGAGCAGTTACAGGCTCAGGCTTTTAACCCTTGTGCTATCTTAGATGACCCCACCCTTACATTGACGTGTTCTCCCTACCATGACAAAGGTGGATAAAGGTGGGAAGATTTCATGTAATCCATGGACACCAGTGAAGATCACAAATCATTGAAGAAAAAAGGTACAGAGCACTGTCTAGTGGGTCTAGATGACCCAACTCCCAATGTTAAAGTGCCTAGGATAGCACAAGGGTTACAGACAGTGACGAGATAAGGATCAGGTGTGCTGTGTAGAGACACCAGGGAAAAGGTCAGCCACGCCACCCTGCTCACACTGATCATAACAGCAAATCACCAAAGTTCAAACTCAGACCAAGGAACAAACCCTGTTTTGGGGGAAAGAATTGGGCTGGATATGTTGCTCTGCACAGAACACAATGTCCTTAGAGAGCCACACCAGAGCAACGCCTGAGTAATGTTCTCTGTGATACTGTCATGTTCAGACTTGTAGCTGTCATTAGCATAGCTCTGATGCTAAACTCCCTCAGAAGAGGGTCGTATACTCTGCCAGTTTTTGTGTGTGTAAAAGTGCTCTGGATGTGGTCAGAGCAGAATGTCAGTGGAAATGGGCAACCACAAAATAATTGAAAAATGATAAATCATGACACAGCTAATAAAATGTTAAAAGAGACTCAATGAATACTGTGGTGGATCACTTACTCTTTTGAATTATATAAGACATAAATCCATGATTTGGGGTTGATTAAATGGAGCATTTGACTTTAAATGACTTAGAAAACAAATCCCCTTGAAAAGTCACACAATCATTACTCTCACATTTTCAATGTATACTCTCTGGCCACTTTATCAGGTCCACCTTACTAGTGCCGGGTCGGACCCCCTTTTACCTTCGGAACTGCTTAAATCCTTGGTGTCACAGATTCACTAAGGTTCTGCAAACATTCCTCAGAGAGTTTGGTCCATGTTGACATGACAGCATCACACAGTTGCTGCAGATTTGTCGGCTGTACATCCATGATGCCGATCTCCTGGTCCACCACATCCCATCTATTGGGTTCTGGTGACTGTGGAGACCGTTTGAGTCCAGACAACTCATTGTCATGTTCCAGAAACCAGCCTGAGATGATTCCAGCTTTATGACATGGAGCCTTATCCTGCTGGAAGTAGCATCAGAAGATGGTAATAAAGAGATGGACATGGTCAGCAACAGCAATACTCAGGTAGTGTTGGAACCAAGCAGGTTGGACGTGTTGTGTGTTCACAGATGCTCTTCTGCAAACCTCGGTTGGAACCTGTGGTTCTTTAAGTTCCTGTTGTCTTTCAAACAGCTGGAACCAGTGTGACCTCTGACCTCTGGCTTTAACAAGGCATGTCTGTCCACAGAACTGCTGCTCACTGGATATTTTCTCTTTTTCAGACCATTCTCTGTAAACCCTAGAGATGGTTGTGGGTGAAAATCCCAGATCAACAGTTTCTGAAATACTCAGACCAGCCCGTTTGGAACCAAAAACCACTTTCAAGTCCCTTAAATCACCTTTTTTCGTCGTGTGATGCTGGTTTAAAATAAAGGAGATCGTCTGGACCATGTCTATATAAATGGGTTGAGTTGCTGCCATGTGATTGGCTGATTAGATATTTGCGTTATCGAGCAGTTGAACAGGAGTGCCTCATAAAGTGGTCAGTGTATATTTACAGAAAGCTGTCATAGTTTAAGTCCTTTTGTTTTCTTTTGTCTTGGTCTACAAACAGTTGTGCATGCATTCACACTGAAGTAAAAAGCACCAGAGTTCCCCTGCAAGTTAATAGAGATGTTTTTTCTCAAGAGGACCCGAGTTCGCTTATTGGTCAGCATCAGAGTTTTCACAGCTGCTAAAAATAGCAAACTTTTTAAAGAAGACAACTCTGGTGCACATCAAACAAACACCAAACTTGCTGGGATCATCTGCCATGATTAGACCGAGCATCATAAATGCTGAATCAAACTGAGCCATAAAATATTATCCTGGAATTCACTTTAGAAAGACGTTTTAACTTTTAACTGCATAGAGAACAGTTCAAAGCCTCACGTTTTGACCGGAAGTTAAAACCTCTACCACCTGGTCCTTTGGCGCCCACATGTTAAACTTGTCAAACACCACAGAAGTCAATATTTAGGCAGCAGGGTGTCATTTTCATGCTTGAGGAGAGACTGACACCATCAAGGTATTTGTTAGGAGGCTGGGAATGACTGAAAGAGGCTTTTTCATTTGGAAGGTACACAGAAAATGCTGTTTTTTCTTTAAATATAATACTCCAAAACTCAGATCCTACACAGAAGAAGTACTTTTTTGGTCAATTTAAAAGGGTTTTTTAAACAAAGTGCAATTCACTGTTACAAAAAAATGTTTCTTACAGTCACACTAATGTAATGAGTACAAAATAGTAAATGTCTGTCTCTTTTCACATTGTTCACCCTGAATAAAACATGCTCACAAGATAAAAAAGACAAACACCTAGGTGCTACCTCATGGTGCGTGTGGTCTGCCATAATTTTGGATAGTCCATCACCCACACAAACATTTTGGGATGCAGCCACAGAGCAAGTCAGTGTTTAGACTGCCCACAATTCCATCCTCTCCTCTGCAGGGCTACAGACCTTCCTGTACTCACTCAGAAGTTTGGACAGTGCCTCAAGCATCAAGTCCCTCTGTGAGGAAGAAAAGAAATGTTCTTGTACCTGTTTTAACTGCCTGAGGGCAGTTAAAACAGGTACAGGTACACAAGAGAGGCCATTATCTTGAGACTCAAAGAAGCAAGACTGAAGTGTTGGGCCCCAAGCTTCTAACTTTGAGTGTGTTTGTTTTGCACAACATTTTGTTCATGGCATTATTGTCTAAAACCAGAAAAACGGCTTTGAAAATGCTTAAAAGACACTGTTTTAGTTAGTCTGAAGAATAAAGGTGGTTGTTTTAGCAGGTATATCAACATTTATGTCCTTCTAATATCAAAACTAGATGTTTTGATGATTTTTCTGCTAGCTGTGATGGATCTTTGTTAAGCAGATTCCAAAATTCCAGACGTATTTCAGGCACCGACTTGCTCTTTGCATCTTATGTATTCATCTAAATACTGACACATTAATCTGTGAAAAAGAGGTAAGTCAACAACCTCCAAAAGTGCCCCTCCTGCCACAGAAGCACTGACATCATCTGGATGGAAACATATATTTTGCAAATTTAAATAACTACTGCAGACAAGAAAAGACTTGTGTGCCTGCAGTGTTATGACTGTAGAAGAGTGACATCAGTGGCAATTTTCAGACTGGAGTGCTAAAATCTCTTCCTTCACAGACGTTCATTTGAAACGGAACGAAAATGGTAAAGAAAAATCAGACGTTGCTTCTCAGGGTTTTACAACAATCTTTATGTCATAAACACTTATCAGCGTTCCTTCTTAGCCGTTGTCTCCTCAGTCTCCGGACCAGAGTAAAAGGTGTTGTACCCGATGTTGATACAGACATTCAGAGTTGGTCAGCGAAATATGAAGTTTGAAATCAGCGAACTATCCCGACAAGAATTGCAAAGCGTAGGACTTCCATTATTCTACCTCTAGCTGCTTTTCCCCGTCCTCGTAACTCCTGGCCAATGACTGAAGAGATCTTCAGTCGTATGTTTTTGTTCACGAGCTTTGGTTTGAAGCACAAATGTCCGGGAGACGGCAGTCTGAATTCAGACCAAACGAAAGCTTCAGGACTCGATCCAGCCCCCACGGGCTTTTCCAGTCTGAGTACACCCTAAAAGTTGATTTACTGATGGAGCCTTTTTGAGAAGCAACAACAGTCTGGAGTTTCCAAGGTTTGATGGGTCCAACAGCAATTGAGAAGACGGGGTTGTGTGTTTTACGTAAACACCGTGTGCCAGTCACATGGGCCTACAGTGACATCCACCCCACAGAGAATGAGCGTCTCAGAGATCCTCATTGGCTGCTACTATTTGACTAAATAAAGTATGTGAGCGTTACATAGAGATGTTGTTGTGACTGTAAGCTGTTCACAGACACCACCCAACACTGATTTCACTGTAAGACTATGCAATGCTTCACACGTGCCTTGTTATTATGAAGACACATCAATTATTCAAAACCCATAACATGTGACACAAGACAGACTGTATTTTCCTACAAACATATTTGTAGGAATTTGTTTCTTCATGTTTAAAGGTGGAGTCTCGTTAAAAGCCAGCTTAGAAGGGAACGTTTTTAACCCTTTTCCTGTTGTCTGAGCCACTGGCACCCCTCCCCCAAAGTTCACCTTAGTGTGCATGAGTCGTGCACCTTTGATTTCTTTTAAATAAAGGCTTATTGTTCTTTAGAAAAAGATGGGGCACAGGCACCAAGTCTTTTAGATTAAAATGACTCCCGTCTCGTAGCTCGCTGTATCTCATTTCTCAATAACAATCAATGCAGAGGAGGAGGGGGGGCTGCACGCGCTGCAGCCCTGCATGTGGTCATTTGCTGCAGCGCTGCAGTACTCTGCAGTAGTAAGCACTTTGGATCCCAGTTAGAGCACAGCTATTCACCAAAGCACCTTAATGACTAGACCTGGCCATGCACCGGTTAGAGAAAATAATTAGGCTGTGTTTGTGATTGGTAGATAAGAATAGACAGACTCAATAGAGCGACAGGGCGTGGCTTAACAGTGGATGCAGAAAAGGTCCTATCAGCTGTTGGCAGTCAGACACTGAAAAACCCTTTTAGTCTAGAGACTGCCTGACAGCCCACAAAGAATCTGCTTCCACAAGCAGAGGCAATTTTGGGGGCTTGTGATCACTCACACAGAGGATTGTCAAGCACCAAGGAGCCGCTTCAAAGAAAGTCTGAGCTCCGGGCAGGAGCAGGGAAAGACATGCACAGGTGCAGCTAGAAACCAGTACTGCAGAAGAGGAAGAAAGAGAGGCAAGCAGAGAGACATAGAGGAGGAGGAAGTCAGAGGGGAGTGCTGAAGAAGGAGGAGGAGGAGACTTGAGCTGCTGCACAGCAGAAAAAGGAGTCAGAGAGTCATTCCAAAACAGCTGTCTGGCAGACGGTGCAGTCGACAGAAGTGAAGCCCCAAAGGCAGGACAGAAGCCAGGCCAATGCCGACAGCATAGACGCCGAAGATCTGAGGCTTCAGGGCAGCAGAGCCCTGGCAGAACACTGGCAGAACACCAGCCACTCCTGAGCAGAACCTTTCAGATCATCTGAGGTGAGTGTTTTCTCTGACCACAAAACAGCCAGAGTGAAATATTGGAGATTTCTTGCAGCCATGTGTGAATGAGAAGGTATGTGTGGCAGAGGCAGGGACTCATGGCAACATGCACGGTAAGTTAAGCTCACACAGAGATTATTTCAGAAAAACTAGAGATGTTTTTGTTCCGACCGCATGCTTAAAGCATGTTTCTGTAAATGCCTCACAGTTCTACCTCTCAGAAAAAAGTACATTCTAGGATGTTTTTGATAGACAGGAAAGAAAACATTTCCTTTTTTTTCTTATTATTGATTTCCCTGCATAAATATGCCAAGGAAAACTCTGGCAAGAGCTGACAGTGCTTTTGGGTGGCATGAGAGTAGTGAGAAACATAGAAGGAGCAAATACTACACCCTGCTATTTGCTTATGTCCCAAGGCTGCCACTAGCCTCTCAAAAGTAAGCCCTTTGCCTATAATTGAGGTTTTTTTCATGTAGCAGCTCCGTGGTTTCTGTAGGGCTACTATTACCCTCTGTGGAATGGGAAATAGCTTTTTATGATAGTTTTAAACAGAAAGGACTTTCTGTTATCTAAAGGCAGGAAAAAGGCTGTTTTCCTGCATTGACCACAACAAGAACAAAAGCAGAACAACGCACTTTAATAAGCAGCACTCGTGTAAAATGTCATTCCAGTAATCCCATCGTGGGAGGGTTATTCTTGGTTCTATGACTTCTATTTAAAAAGATAGAAGTCATCTTTCTGGAGCCTTGAGCTGTCGCTCTCTTGGGCGGCAGCTGGCTTCAACTGTAAGGCGTCATCAAACTCTAGCATTAATATAGCCTACAGCTTCTTAGAATACAGTAACCCAATGATGCCACCAGAGACTTTCAGGTATCCAGAATTACCCTGACAGATCATCAGCCATCCCTTTAAAAAACAGACATCAAGTCCTTGTTTATTTACCCCAGCGTCCAAACCGTTCCTACATTCTCTTCTACTGACCCAGTGCTCACATCTCCCCAACGCGTGAGGCAAAGCCTGTGTTTAAATAGACTGGCAGCCACTTTATATCGGGACCAATAGCTGCTGCTGACCCAGTGACACCCTGGCTGCAGCGCTCTTTATGAGCAGCTATACAGGAAGTCACTTTTCAAGGAGGCTTATCAGATCCCAACCTAAAACTGGATGCGTTTGAAGAGCTGGTGCCACCTCCCAGCATGCACCTCACCTTGATTCAAGAAAGCAAGAAGCAAATTAGAGCTTAATAACAAACTGGAGTACAGTATTTAGACTTTGAACATTTGCTGACCTTTGTGACAGCATCCTATGAGGTCCCATTTGGAGATCCAGTGCTGTTTGGATTGATTTATCACCTCTTTAGCCAAAAAAGGCGATGGTTTCAGTAAATCAGTAATACTTTGCTCATTCTGGCTTGAAGCCTTAGCCAGCAGAGGTGCTTCCTTCTCAGTATTTGGAATGCCATTCATGCTTCCCATTTAAATCAAAGTAACCAAGTAAGGTGCACAGCTGTTTTTAAAAACACTTAACATCTAATTACAGAGAAGGGTTTTATTTTGCTGCCAAAGCAAGGAATGTGTTTGTGTTACAATGAGAGCTTGAGCCAAATTTATTACAGACGTAAACGAGCTGTGAAGTATGAATCTTCAGGAAGCAGTCTGTTACACCTTCGGGATGTTTCAGTTTGTCTTCAACCCCATTTTCTTTCTGCGGTGAACATGTGCTTTCAAGGGCAGGAAGGCTGAGGAAAAGGTCTTGCTGAAAACTATATATATAGTTAAAAATAGTTTTAAAAACTGTTAAAAATAAGGAGTTTGAAATTTGCTCCATCTTTGATTGAAGATTCCAGCATTCCTCTTTGGTTTCTTCTCTTCCTCAAAGAAACCAAACAAACATTTTCTCAGTTGTTGGATCCTGGCAGACCTGGCTGCAATAGGGGGGGGGCCATTACATGTTTTCAAAGGGGGACACTATTTCAATCTACATTTTATATGCCTCAAACTGAACAGTTGTTCTGTAGCCTCTCCTAAAATGTAATATACTTTTTCTCCCACTAAAAATGGGATGTTCTTTTGAAAGTACACATTAATTTCATAAACCAAAGTAAGCCAAAGCACTGATGTCAAACTGGACACTGAAGCAAACATTCATAGTAAGAGAGTAAAGTACGGCAGCGCAAGCAGCAAACCAAAGCCGCCTGACCCTTAGATTCAATGAGCAAATCGAGGTTTGACTTCCTTTTGTAAAAGCTGTTTAGGCCCTGAAATCGTCTTAAAAGCCTGTCCTGTCAGTCATCACTGAAGGTTAGAGTCAGGCGTTCTCAATGTCCAGCAGAATGAGGATGTTCTGCTCTGATCAGGTGTGGCCATGACGACATTTCTACATTGGAAGACAGTTTTTCACAGAATTATGTGCTGGCTCTATGTGTGTGTTTGTTCTAAATATGTTATTCATTGATTTTAAAAGGACTCTCGTAGTTGTTTTGTTTTGTATTTTTCAATAGAATCACACCCAAACTAATCTTTGGTCTGGCCTTCCCCACCTTGATCCATCTGATAGAGAAGATTCTCATACTTTCTTCCTGAGGAAATGTGGGGCACATCGTCCTCTGTGTCCACAGACGGTGGTGTGGAGGAATCTCAGTGTTTGCTGCTGCTCCTTGAGATTCTTTACTGCTGGAGCCCACCCAGCTAGCACAGACGGACACCCCAATGCCCTCCTGTGGGGTAGGAACTGGATGTGGGCAAAGCTGCCGTCTCAGACACCTCAGTGTCTGACAGACTGTTGGGAGGCGTAACTGCTATTCAACACAATGGTGTGCTGGCACAAATACAGATAGCACTGTAGAGCTTACTGTGTGATAAGCAATGACCTTTTTTTCAGCTTTTTTTAGGATTAGCTTCATTTTCATTTTTAATGCAGCTGCAGTGAAGAAGACGTTCAGCAGCTAATCAAAGAGGTCGGAAGGAAAAGAAGCTTAGTAACCGTCTGACTATCCAGCAAGTGTCCGTGTGTTTCCTTACTAATGAGTCTTCAGAGTTAACACAGCCTCCTAAAAGTGTGCGATAAGGCTGATGTGTCTGCACGGTTTGTTGCAGCAGGAATGTGGATGTTTTTCACGGGAAAACCTTCTTTTTAAGGCGGTGTGGACTTGACCGCCTGGGCACATTATCAGACCGTCATTACTGACATACCTCTCATAAGTAAATAAGCCTATAAATGGACACACTGCCGTCTCACTGGTGCTCCCTCCCACCCCCATCACAGCTTGCTTCCTTTCCTGTTCGCTGCCCCGCTCATTTTAACGGTCAAACTTATTTTTGTGTGGTGACAGTCTTGGAGGATCTGAAATGGAAAAGCAACTGAAACAGAATGACCCTTCTTTAAAATCACATTTATATCTTCTAATTCATTAAACATCTTCTCTTGTATCCTGCAACTTTAAAAATAAACCTCTTTGCCCCCAAAAATACATGGCAGAACTTTTTTATGTTTTTGGGTAAATCAATCAACAACCTGCATCAAATCCATTGACTTTGTAATCTATTTGCTCTGCATTTCTCACTCAGTTCCTAAAAAACACGTCCACTTCTTTCCTCCCCTTTGCCCCCAGCTCCATCTTTTTTTATCTCCTTGCATGTCTGAGCAGTAGCTCACTCCTAAAGCAGACTGCGCTGCTCTGATCCAACTAAAGCTCGCCTTAGATCTTCTCTCCAAGTTTGCAGTCCAGCTGTTCCACATTAGCACACCCAGAATTGTGGAGGCAAGAAGAGGCTTGAGTGTGGAAATGTGACTAGGACAGCAAAAAGTCTAGCAACTAAATCTCATTCTTATGTCCTTTCATTGTTTTCCAGTGTACCACATGAATATAGAGATTTCTATTTCATCCAGAGTTAATTTTGACCCAAGCAGTGGCTGGTTTCATTGTAAAAGCTTTTTGTCTTCAGTCATATCAAAGATGTTGATGTCTCACTTTTTTCTGTGATTACAGGAAAGTGTCCTCTGATCTTTCTACGTCCCCAAAAATTCCCACCTTTACATGGAGAAGCTGCTTCTGATCAATGCTGTCAATGTTTTTGGCGTTTTCTAAAAAGATCCTGCTTCTGAGAATGTAACTTCAGCTGTCCCTGTGGGAGCGCGAACATCCACACACTTCTAATTTAACACTTCTACCTTGCAAATCTGAGAGCTCTTCCAAAGACGCAGCGATGCCAGCTAAAGCCCCCATTTACCTGAAGCCCACCAACAGCAAAAAAGGGAAAAAAGGTCGCCTGAGAGACATTTTGTCCCCAGACATGATCAGTCCTCCCCTCGGGGACTTTCGTCACACCGTTCACATTGGCAAGGGTGGAGGGGGAGACGCTTTTGGAGATATGTCCTTCCTTCAGGGAAAGTATGAGCTGATCCCAGGAAAGGGGGATCCTCAACACAGCATCCAGAGCGAACTTATGCGAGCAAACAGCACCGGGAATGCTGGCTTTGCTGAGACCCCCTCTCCAGTCCTCAAGAATGCCATCTCACTCCCCACTATTGGAGGCTGCCAAGCGCTCACGCTTCCACTGATCTCTCCCACAGTTTTCTCCATGTCGCCACAGCCTCTGGGGGGCAGTGAGGGACCTCCATCTCCAACAAAGGTTGAGATGGATGCCCTGCTGCGCTCCATTGATGTCTTCAGCAGTGAAACCCCCTCTTCATTTAATGAAATGTATCCCAAACCTGACGTTCTTCTGCATCTGCTGGAGAACAGAGATAAACCAAAAGCAGGTTCCAAACCAAACAAATCAAACAACGGTGAGATCCCATTGGACGTCCCAACCTTGTATTATATCAACAACCAAAGCGACATCTACAAAGTCAATGGAAGCAGCGACGGCTTTGACAGCTTTAGCCTCAATGACAGAGGTTTCCAGAGCAACATCTTGAACAACAGCAGGCATCTAAATAACAATGGCAACTGCAACAGTTATGGACACTTTGACCAGGACATTACCCTTGGTTTTGAGTTCTCAATGTTCAATGGAGACAGCGTGGACAGGGACAGTGGGGTGGAGGAGGGCCGCATCAGTGATTATGACTTTGAGCTTTCCCAAGGGAAACGCATGTCTCAGGAATCTCTCACCCAGATCACAGGGTCTCTCCTTTCCCTGGAACTGGATCTGGGTCCATCTATCCTTGATGATGTGCTGAATATAATGGACAAAGCTGAAGCTAAAAACAGGCCTTAAGCTGTGCTTGACGCCACCAAAACGAGAAAGGGAATCATCAGAGCCACAAGAGTAGAAGTAACTCAAAATGATGTCTGGATATATCATTGAGATAATAATTATTTGACAAAGCTTATATCTAAATGTCTGTGGAGTGTTGATGCTTCTTTATTTTCACTTTTGTTAGCTACATTGGCAGCATGGTTAAGATGCATGTGCTTTTCAGTTGAACCTGAAGCTGCCTTCATGGTTTCCTTTTTCTAACATGAAATGTCTGCACACAAATACAATACCTGAGGTCTTTTGGTTTTTATCCAATCCAGTCTAAAACTTGTTTGCTGTAGTTTTTTTTTAAATCTGAGTGTGTTTATCAAAGCACTTTCACGTTTTCCACATTTTTATTTGGAAAAGAAGGATTTAAAAGACAGAATGCCACAAATGTTTGTTTTTTTAATGCAGTAACACAAATAAATTCTTCTTTTCAATATTTTGGCTATTCTTTCAAAGTTTCCACATACAACTAGTCTAGAATATGACTCAAAACCTAGTGAAAGCCAACTTTACATGCTTAAAACAGGCAAACAGATAGAACATTTACAGATGGATTGAAAAAAAGGACAGGACATGGTTATTTTCTTGCCTCCAACATTCCTTACATTCTGCCTTCCTGCTCCGTTGGACCATTGGTGGGCCTTCTTCTGCCCAGCCAGGCGCCTGCTCCATTTGTTTGCATGTGCATTGCACAGGCAGAGGCGGCGCCTTTGAGATTCCCGGCATTCCAGCCACACAACACAAGTGACAAGAACCGGACATAAACCAGCTGTTTCAAGTGGTAAGGGACGGCTTTGGTTGCAGTCTCCCAATTCATCAGCCCATGTGTGGAGAATTGAGAAGACACACGTGTGGAGAAACACGTGCTTGTTCAATGTCTAACAAACAAGAGATAAATATGACATACATACTTGGCTAACATGCTAATGGAAGCACAAGACAAATCAAGGCTGACCATTCCAAACCACATTACTCTGATCCAAACTGAACTGTACTGACTGTAACAAACATGGCTCAACAACTGCACCAATCTAGGTATGAGAACAAGAACCTGTGGATTTCAGAGGGAGAATCATCCCAACTTGTTAAGTATTTCGTCAACTTTGTTGCATCTTTTTGGCCTCTGTTCTAAAAACGGATACATTATGCAGGTCTGTTTTAATTCTGATGTGGGCAGAACCAATGTAACAAACTTCTACTGATCCCTCAAACAAACCACTGACTACAGCCTCCAAAGACTGTTAGATAAGGCATGATCAATTCTTCACACAAGAGACTCCTTTTATGGTGGTGGAAAAGTGGAAAATCCCAGAAGTGTTGTCTATTATGTAGTCTGAGCTTAAGCTTCCCTCCCATGGCATGAGCAATGAAAACCATCTCTGGCTAGGTAATTACTATGCTCACATCTCAGACTTACTTAATGATAGACCTCATCCTTGACAAGTGTGGACCCAAGAAAACGTCTATTGGTTTACTGAGTTAACAGCCACAGCAATGTACAGTTGTGAAATAGATATATTTTTGTTGTGAAGGTTCTCAAAAGGTAAGAAAACACAGCTTTGTATCTAAATTTGTGATACCAACTCAGCCCAAGAACAACTGAAAGAATATGAAACATGAAAGACTAAATTAGTGATTTCAACAAGGCTATGGCTGAAGTCTGACCTCAGGAAGCCTCATGCTTGCATGTCATAGCAGTGAAGCAGAACCGTACAGTTCATTGTGCAACACCCACAGCTTCAGGAAAATATTCCATCTACACACCAGCGACTCACAGCTGAGCATTGCTTAGGCATTCATTTCCCACTTTATTTGAATTCCTCTTGAGAAGCAGAGAATGACAAAAACTGAAGGGAGGGTGACATGGCTTTAGGGTTTGGGGGCTTCATATTGTTCAAACTAGCTGATGTTATATCACTGGTAGGCCTAGAGAGTTCCACCTTGTTCTGGGAAGATAGTGAGAATTATAAAGAAAACCAATGTGTAACTAAAGCTTGTACTTTAATCCTGTTTTCATGTTGTCCGTCTTTTTTGTATCTTAGTCTCATTGTAAGTGTCTTTGAAAGGGTTTGAGTTTGGTCTGTTTATTTTGTGGGAAAGTTCCTTTCTTTTGCATGCCGGTTGCTGTGTTTTTGCTTTTGCATGTTTTTGCTGATGGACTAAGATGGAACAGCTCGACTTGATTAAACTTTTTCACCCAGCTGAATTTAATTAAGAATCTTGGGAATGGACTGGACTGAGAACAGAGGAGCACGGAGGAGGAGGACTGTAGGATGCGCAGTATAACAGTCAAGTGAGTTGCCACTGGCACTTCCATGGTCAAATCAGCCATCATTTCTTTTCCCTTCAGGTGTCTCTACATCATTTCCTCTAACACCAGATACTCTACCTCCATGTCTTCCTTCACTGCATCCATAAACCTTCGCTTTGGTCTTCAACTGAATTTCCTCATTTGAAAATATTCTTTATTGCATGGATCATAAAATCTGAAATGATCACCATTCATATCACTGTGCAGTACTACCACACAAAATATCAAGTTACTTTACTGTGAAGCGTCTGAGTGTGATGGGTTGCTGATGGTGGATCAGCTGAGAGGAGTTCTACCTGGAGGAGCTCACCATACACCCCCACTTGGAGACAGAAGGGTGAATTAGCTTTATCCCGCCCAAAGTTAAGTGTACCTACGGTGGCCGACAGGGCTGACACTAAATACAAAGAAAAAATGCAACGGCATTATCTGAAGCACAACGAAATTACCCACAGCATTAGCATTAACCTCAGCACGACAGATTCGAGGCCTTTTTTGTACCTACTGGCGGGGGAAAAAAAAAATTCAAACTATTCGGTGTGACAGAGTTTAAGAATTCTGAGAAAAAAGTCAGAATTTTCTATGCCCTTCTTTTTTCTTTCTCCATGGCCCTAATCCTCTTCCGTAAGCAAGTGTACGAAAAAAAACTCGTAATTTTACGAGATTAAAGTGGAAGTGAGCATATAGTGCAGCAGCAAGTGAACGCCGTGCAGCAGCAGAGCAGACCCACTAAACTCAATTGAACAGGTGAGCTGAATGTTTATTGATAACATTTCAAATGTTTGGAAGCTCCTTTGTTTGATTTACGATTTATTAATATTTTATTTATTGATGGTTGTTTGCAGGATCTCTGCAGCCGTTGATGAAGACGTCGGTGTCCCTGCAGCTGTCCACTTGAAACCTTTCTTCCTCCATGAAACCAAGATCTCTACGTCTGTGTGACGCTTCCGTCTGAGGAGGAGGAGCACTTTTTGTCATTTTCAACGTTCTAATGCTAACATAACAGACTATTTTCATTCCTCTTTATTGTTTTATGTTGAAACGGGACGCTTGGTCTGGAGGAGGGGGCGTATGTAACTGTTTACTTCCACATTGGTGTTTGGATGACAGGTTCATGATGTAAGGTGACAAATGAACTTCAGGTCATGTGATTGAAAAGGAAAATAAAGGCTGTGGCGGTCCTCTACACCCAAACGTGTCTCTGAGCTCCTTATCATATGAAACTCCGCTTTACCGACACCAAACACCAGCTCCACTGAAAATAATCTGATTTTGAGTCGCCTAAAGGTTCAGAATCTCTTTGTTTTTTAAACCTATCAGGAAATAAAGCTTCACAAAAGGCTCCACATATTTCATCTTCTAGCTTGGCTCTGATAAACGGAAAACTTTGGTGTTTTTTCTTCGTTAATCTAGGACTTTCTTCTCGTAAGTTTATGACTTAAAAGTCGTAATTTAAAAAAAAAAGACAAAGAGCGTTAGATGAAGATGTCACTATGTGGAGAGCTGGGTAAATTTATATTTTTAGACAAACATGTAAGAAATTACGTTGTCTAGTAAGAAAACACCTTAATCTTGTCCAAATATCACATAGCTCTCAGGAACGCAGAGTAGTTTGAAACTGAAAACTGAAATTGTCAAAAACATGCACACCGATTTAAAAATTAGCTATTATATTAATAACTATTATTCATTTTGCTTTATAAACCTGTTCATTATTTTAAAACATTTAGTTTTAATCATGTTGAATATTATTATAATTCTATGGCTTTGTTTATAGAAATATTGATTTCAAAATCAATATTTTCCTAAGTATCTTTGTTTTTATTTCAAATTGCTGTTTTTCAGAATGACTTATTTTGAAATTGACTGAGTTTGGGTTTCATTCACTCATGCATTTTTCTTTGTATAAATTCCTTGTCATTTAAAAGTCTGTGTTCCATTTCTAAACCAATCTATGTAACGCCCCATAACCAGAACCCTGGCAATGTTCTGTGGTGATTTTTAAACGGTCAAAAAGGAACACAGTGGCCCGAATACCTGCCCCTTTTTTGGATTACAAGACAGCTATTCAGAACTTTTCCTTTACAAGTCCTGCTCCTGTTTCCTGAATTTAGATGAAGCTGTCATTTCACACATTCACTTTTGCCTAGAAGTCACCTGAGCCAAAAAACACAACTAGAAGCCAGCAACATTTTCCAGCCAACCTACATGACAGACTTGCAAAAAGCACACTCTGTTCCTGAAGGATGGTGAAAAGCCCTTCAGAGCAACAGTGGTAGGAGGATGAGAGCAGACCTTAAGGCTTTTCCTTGATCACTCACTTTGGATGAAGGCCGCAGAGATGCAGAGTTAAGATCCAGTTGTTTTCACAGCCTGCATTCATGATTCATGTGGCACAAAACGATCCACGTTAAATCCAGCCAAGAGCGTGGGAAGCAGAAATATCCTTGGTATGAGCATGAACTTTCAGAGAAATGTTATTGTTAATTAATATTTCTTTTACTTGGCTGAAAGGCATTAATATTCATCGATATGCACCGTTTGTGTTCCAACTTTAAATCCCATTAACATGATAAGCTGAAACTTTCAGTAATATTGTCCTAGGAGTATTTATTTCAGGAAGTTACCTTGGGTAATAGATTCAAGAGTCTTGTAAATCTGCTGACTTAGTGTTGCATGGCCATACCTCCTTTCAAAAGGATAACGCAAGCAAAAAGCTGAATAAAAGGAGTTTGAGCAGAGGCTGATGGACAGAAAGGGGGATTTACTTCACATATGCATTTTTGCAGGTAGTGGATGCTTTAAGTTCAATGGACTGTTGATTCTCTTGCGGTAACCATAAAGCATTAAGTTTGTATTTAAGGAGGCCAACAGGAGGATGACAGTTAAATAATCAGCTACAGTAAAAGCTGCCAGCCAGGCCTGACAAATCCAGACTGGAAATAACTGTGGCACACCATGTATTGAAACAGCTTTTTTTTATTAGTTTACATTGATTTGTATTTTTTCAGATTTCATACAGCTGTCAGAAAAAGTAAAAATAAACCAAATGTATACGTTTTTTTGACAAACTCACCAATATAGGGTTCTCATCCTAAAGTAGACCAAAACAGCATGAATCCATTTCTGAGGAAATATGTGATCTAACGGAGGGTTACCAAAGGTTAACATTGTGCTATCATAGGCACTTTAACATTGGGAGTCGGGTCACATAGACCCACTAGACAGTGTGCAGAACATTTTTTCTTCAAGGATTTGTGATCTTCACTGGTGTCCATGGATTACATGAACTCCTCTCTACCCTTATCCATCTTTGTCATGGTAGGGAGAACACGTCAAAGTCAGGGTGGGGTCAAAGGATAGCTGAAGGGATGAAAATAAATTTTTGAAATAAAGAAGGTTGAGCAGGCGGCATTTTTCTCACTTGTCAAAAAAAGAGGAAAACAAACAAGCCCAATGTGATGCAAGTAAACTGTGAGAAACTACAAACATGGCAGTGGTATAATGGGCTTTCCTCTGAAAGCAAAAAATACACTTGAGCCTAGGCCAGAGTCCAACCGAGGGTAACGACATGAAATCCTCCTGTACTTTCCCTCTGTCAGTCCACAGTCCTCGTGCCACACTAGCGCTGGTAGTTGAGTCTACCACCTTGAGTCCATCTCAACCCCCACAGAGAGGCATATGGAGGACCTCTTCTGACCAAAATAGCCAGCATGGACCTTCCAGGCTCCCTGTCATGATGATTTTGAAAAAGGATGAGAGAACTAGTACACAAAGACGAGGACCAGAATCAGCACCACAGGGACAAGGGTACCCCCCCACCAGCTCATGTGAAGTGACCCCCAGCTTATGGCTCAGCCAAAGATCTCAGGGGTCGCGGACCAGTACCGGTCCGTGGGTCATTTGGTACCGGGCCGCACAGAAAGAATAATAACTTACATTACCTTGGGCTGGCACAAGAGAGAGAAAACACAAATCCTAAGGCTCAAAACAGAGACTGAGAAGTAGCAGTGAAATATCCTGAAACAGCAAAACATGGAATGACTCAGCATGGGCATGACAAAACAGAAGGGACGATTAATGGAATAAAGAAAGATCTCCCTGAAGTCCAAGAGGAACTTTCTGACAAAAATGACAACGGCAGAGGTGAAAAAAGAAAAGAATGAGACAGAAGAGGGGAAAAAGAAGTGAAAAAAGTTCTTCATTTTTATTGAAACTTTGGTGCAGCATTTCACAAACTAAAGCAAGCAAAGAACTTCTGAGAGATCAACAAACTGGACACTGGAGATGAAAAGCAAACCAAATAAAATGCTCCTCCATGCTTCTACCGGGTTTTCTCTGTGTGCCTGGAGCTTTTCCTCCAGAGTCAAGAAGAAAAAGAAATAGATGAAGATTCTACATTGTTAGCTGCCACAAAGTCTTCCATGTCTACTCCTTTTGGTATAAATCATTGCCTCCACAACTCTTGTGTGCACTCCAGATTCCCCAGGAAATGCTCCAGGAGCTCTCTGTCAACAAAACCCATCAGATACAGTACAAGAACAATGTTTTCCTGCAAATTTTAGCTCTAAAAAAAAAGCAACGGATGTGACATTTAAGTTTACTATATGCAGTATTCCAAAGGACAACATTCTTAAAAACCTATAAATTCTGAACGATTTCCTGCTGTCCCTGCTGCTCCATCAGAGGGCAGCATTGTTCCAAGTCCACCCTGCTCTGGATTGATGGAACAAGCTCCTTTGGATGCAAAAGTATGAGCTTTCCTGAAAGAAAACAACTGATTAAAAAAATACACAAATACATTTTGTATTCAGGCAAAGAAAATACAACTCTGATTTTTGCTTACTACTGCTTCATAACAGATACTTTAAGTTAATTTAAATAAGTTGTGGCCAAATTAAAATAATCTCTTTAAGTTAAGTGACATAACATTGTCCTTGCTTTCGTTTGTGGGTGTCCTGAATATTTCTATAAACAGAGGAGGGTATGTTGCCAAATTAAAATATAAAATCTAGACGTGTATCAAAGAAAACTCTGAGTTTAAGAAAAATCAGTTGAAATCCCCTTTTTTAATTAACCACGATGACAATGCTTTGTTCTTCATGCTGGTAAAAAGCGTTGACATTGGTTTGTAAGATTTTGCTAGTCTTGTGTAATATCTACCTTTATATGTTTTTTTTTTCACCCTCTCATGAGAACCACATCTACTTAGGACTGAATCTCACTGACCAAGTCCTGAGTGAAACACGGCCCTTCCAGCCTGCACCCCTCATGCATCATCCTGTAACCACAGACGGCCTGATCCCCTCATCTGGTCAGTCATGAGATTTAGAAAAAGTTATGTGACGTTGGCAAACGAATTGAATCTTTTCAACGGCTCATTGGAGTGAACGAAAGGAATCGACTGGCGGTCGCCTGAGCACCGTTCTTGACTTTGTTCTTCTGTCCTTCCTTCCTCCCCTGAGTTTTCTACGAAATGAAAAAAGGAAAAGAGGAGAGGATCTCTGAGTCATGCAGCGAGTAGGGTAGGGGGCTCCGCCATCATTCTGGAGTTGTCGTCATTAGTTTAAGTGGTTCCGTTTGTTCAAATGTTTCACCAAGGGTCTTTGCACATGTATCAATAACGGGCTTGTAAGTTACATTTTGCTATCGTATTTAAACATTTTTTTATGACACATTTTTATTTTGAAATGGAAAGTGCAGCTGTCAGATTATAATAAGTCATAATTGTTTTATAGCCTATTGAAAAATATAACACTTTTATAGTTTAAATAATTTGATTTGATTTATTAATTTATTTCAAGCATTGTAGTCAAAGCAATAAAGAATTTACATATATTTATCAAACTCATTACAGAAATGTTGAAATGCATTAAAAAGACAGAAATCTGAATTACAATTATTCTGATCCAGATCTCAGTCCATCAATCATGAAACGTCATTATTTCCAGTGATTATTCCATGATTACATGAATAAACTCCAGCTGGCTGTCACGGGTCCGCCGTCAGCTGCCTCCCTCCTCCCTGCTCCTCATTGGAACCAGCTGCACCTCATCACCTCATCACCAGCAGACCTTCTTAAGGAGATCCATCCCAGCATACTACGCCAGTCCGTTACACTCTCTCCGGTGCCTACGCCTGGTCTCTAGTTAAGTCTAGTTTTTGCCAAGTTAAGCCACGTACTTACCTTGCCTTGTTCTACGCCTTCAGGTCCGCTCCTCCACGGGTGCCGCTGGTTCTTCCTCGTCACAGGCTGTCTACGCCGTCCTCAGCTCCACCACTCGCTCCAAGCTGTGCTCGCCGTCCTCGGCGCTCCACCTCGTCACAGGCTGTCTACGCCGTCCTCGGCTCCACCACTCGCTCCAAGCTGTGCTCGCCGTCCTCGGCGCTCCACCTCGTCACAGGCTGTCTACGCTGTCCCTGACATTCCTCCTCGTCCACGACTCGCATCACCCTCAGATTAAATCTTCTGACTCTGCCTCGTCTCCTGAGTTTCTTCCGGGTTCCAGCAACTGGGTCTCCATAGTGTTTGACCATGACACTGGCTTCTTAAAAATTAATCAATATAAAAGAGCCAAAAGAGCCAGTCTTTTGAATGGCTCCTAGAAATGAACTGATCCAAAAGATCCGGCTCCCTAAAAAGAGCCATAACTCCCATTTTCAACAATGGCAGGATCACTGAACTGCAGCTGCTAATGGGAAAACCTTGTCATCAAATGACGATGACTGATTTGGAGGTTGTTTATGACTTACAACATCAGCACATTCGCTGCCTGAGTTTGACCACCATTAACCCTTGTGACCCCAAGGGTGGCCCCACCCTTGCATTGACGTGTTCTCCCTACCATGACAAAGGTGGATAAAAGTGGAAAGATTTCATGTAATCCATGGACACCAGTCAAGATCACAAATCATTGAAGAAAAAAGGTTCAGAGCACTGTCTAGTCCAGGGGTGTCAAACATACGGCCCGTATCCGGCCCGCCAGGTAGAGTAAAAATAATAAGGATTTTAAAAAAGAAAGCAAGTTTCTAGTCCATTCCTGTGGCGAGTTATGATTTTTTTTAAGAAGTAACCGAAATGCGCAATTCCGCCACTAGGGGGAGCAAAGGAAAAGCCAAACAGGTAAACAACATAACTCTGCATGTGCCAAAAGCGATACCTAACAGATCTGTATCTGGGTAGGCAGTAGTTTAGTTCCCAGTGAGCCTCACCGTTGTGTCATTACTATTAGAATGATCAGTATAGTGACATCTTAATGATCAAAATGTTGTCAGAAAGAAAAAAAGGTTGAAGTGAAGTGACCAGTATTTTTTATTATAGTATAAGTATCAAGAATTAGCACTTTTTTCTACTTAATATTGTGCAGCCAATAAAAGAAAAACGTATTGCCAACACAATACGAGACACCAATTAAACCCTTCTTTTTTTATATTTTACTTTAACAACAGGGGTTATGAATCTTCTGACAAACCAGAGGTATGTCTGAATAAAACCCTTTTGTAATCGAGGCCAAACTTTTTTCATTTTAAATCATATTTGAACATCTTTGGTGTTGGACTGGACGGAAAAGGGAAAGAGGGAAGAAGAGGGAGGGGTATAGGAGGGTGATTATAGAAGGGGGGGGTGTAAAACCATGAAGCAGCATTAAGTAACAAGTTGCTGGATGGTTATACTCATTACAGTGAGGTACAGATGTACTACAATTCTATAAGGGTGGGGCCTGTCCACCCAAACCCCTTAAATGTTATAAACATACCTGTTGGCTCCAAAAATGTTCACATGTTAACATGTACACAATACAAATAATGTTCACACACATACCTATGCATTCAAACAAACTGTTGTGAAATATTTCATTCAATCATGCAAAATTTTGGGGAAAAGGGTAATAAAACCCTTCTGACGTAAACACATTTCTTCATATTTTTAACCCTTGTGGTATCCTAGGCACTTTAACATTGGGGTTGGGTCATCTAAACCCACTAGACAGTGCTCTGAACCTTTTTTCTTCAATGATTTGTGATCTTCACTGGTGTCCATGGATTACATGAAATCTTTCCACCTTTATCGACCTTTGTCATGGTAGGGAGAACACGTCAATGCAAGGGTGGGGTCACCCTTGGGGTCACAAGGGTTAAAAAGATCCTGGCTCTAAAAATACAACACCTCTAATACATTTTTTTCTGGGGCGGCCGTGGTGCAGCGGTAGGGCAGTCGACCCATGATCGTTGGATTGCAGATTCGAGTCCCGCCTTGCACGCCCATGTGTCCTTGGGTAAGACACTGAACCCCACCTTGCCTCTGGTGGGAGGTTGGCGCCAGTGTTCGGCAGTGGAGCCGCTGTGGGTACCGGATCGACTCGGGCTGCCGGATGTTCTCTGGGTCCTTCGGGGTCCTTCGACCAATGATAACGTCACACTATTTGATTGGCTGTAAGTTGCCACGATGACGTCTACGATAGTGATTGGTCAATTTATAACTTTCTGTTATTTGTGAGCTCGATAATACAATAACTTTCCATTGGTTGTTTGTTTGTTTGTTTGTTTTGATAAAACATAAAGAACAAATAAAAATTGAACAAAAAAAGTGTGCTGTTTTTTGTAATACGTTTTTTAATGCTTTCAACAAGTTTTAAACGGGAAACATAAACTTTGCAATCATAAATGTTAAATCTGATGAATTTCTGCAATTCCATATTGTGGAATTCGATTAATGCTTAGGACTGTAGGCTGCTCTTTTTGATTATAGTTATCAATATGACAATGTTTTTTTCTGAGATAAAAAAAAAGGGAAACTGACATTTGGGAGAATTAAACCAGACTGCACACCATAAATAAATATTGTTTTTATACAGTCATACATTTGTTAAAATTGGAAAAATAAGTTTATATTGTCAATGGCTCTCCCTTTAAAACATATACAAAACATATTTGTTCTGTTTATGTATTACAGTACAGTTTGCATTTGGTGTAACAAATAATAATGTCTGACATAACAAACAATTATGTCAGACGACTTAAAATTAAAAATGCCATTATTAGTTATGAGTGAGAAAAACTTTACAAAAGGAAACGTAAAATCGCAAAGTAGTTACCCTTAGGGTGACGTCGCTAAGTAATAAAATCGCTAAACGTAAAATCGCTCGCTAAGTAGTTTGTCCAACTGGTGTTACCATAGGGTGGCGTCATCATTGGTCGAAGGACCCCGAGAACATCCGACAGCCCGAGTCGATCCGGTAACCAAACACGGCCACCAGTGTGTGAATGTGTGTGTGACTGGGTGAATGGGTCTGCAACTGTAAAGTGCTTTGGGCCTTGTAGCTAGAAAAGTGCTATATAAGTATACGCCATTTACCATTTACATCATTTTTCTATATTATGCAGAAAGTATTAGTCATTTCATCCAAAAAAAATGTACTTTTGTTGGAACGCCCTCCTGGGATGCACAAAAAAAACCTCTCCCTTCCATTTGTTTTTGCACGATTTTGCTAGATGTTAGATTTTTTTCAACAATAGCAGGTGCTGTGAGTTCAACTGAATGACTGCACAGTATTTGAAATGACTGAGCCTTTCTGTTCATTTCAGAGGAACATGTCTGTCTGTGTGGACAATGAGCTTCAGGATTATGCCTTGTAAGGAAAGACCTTATTCTGTTTCTCCTCACACACACCCCCACCCCGGGGGGGCTCCCCGGGTGCACCACACTCTCTTTTTGTAAGCTGTTGCCAGTTAGTCATGCAAACACATCTGCAGGAGATTTCCGAGCAGGTTCCTTTCCTATGACCCTAAAAAGGAACAGCAGCTGGTGGCCATTTCAGTAGTGCTCTGTTTGGCAGGAGCGTTCACTCATCAGTTTTACACAGTTACTTTAGTTGTATTGTATTGTAGTTGGCTCAAGCAGGAAAGTGCTAACCCCAGAGCATTCAAAGGAATAGTTGAAAAAGTTTCTGTTTGAAAAACTAAGACAGGTTGAAAGAAAAAGAACAGTGTTTTATTGGGACATTGTTTTTGAGCCAAAATTACACCAAACATGTCTGTTACAATCATCTGATTTATACTCAACCTTTAAAGAAAAAACAATTTAATATTTATTATTCAGATTTGTTTTCATCTCTCAAGTCAACATTTTTCGGTCAGTCTCTAAAGTAAAAAAAATTCAATAGTTCTTTCCATTTTGATCAACTATAAAATCAAAAACTTGTTCTTAAAAACTTTCATAGTACTCCTCCATGGACCGTCACCAAAACATGGTGAAGGGGTTGGAGAGCTCAAGAGATCTTACAAGCTCACGCCCCTGGTAGTCTCTCCTGCTCAGATAGGTCTCCACTGACAAACCACATAAAGAGCAGTTTAGAACCCCTTCCTTAAAAGAAAAAATCCAGATCCATTAAGGTTACTGGATTGGCGAGTTGGAGCTTGCAGGCCAGCTCCCAGGGCTTTTCCTCACAGACCCCAGATGGGTCCAGCCTGAAGTGATGACATGGAATCAGTCCCCCATGGGCCCATCAGCTCCTGATGAGCTCAAAAGGGGCCGGTACGGTATGGTTTGGAGGGCAGTCAGAGTTGGGTGCCTCAGTAACCTAATCCCCTTTCGTGGAGTTTGGTTTTTGGGACTTGGAAACGTCACCTCTCTGAGTTCAAAGGAACCTGAGCTGGGCCAGGATGATCATAACTTTCATATACAGAGGTTCACCCAAAGGGCTGGGCCTGTCCACAGACACACCCATCCACCCACACTCATAAACTACACACGCTCAACACAGATACAGATCAACACACAGATAAATACCTTCACGCAAACCCATGTCAAGCATATATCATTCCTGCATACGTACATCCATTTGTGCAAAGGTGAACATACTTAGGTGAGCGTGTGTCTTCTACTGTGGAATGGGAAGTTACAGAATGTAGAATCATCCCTCAATTCCACCAGAACACCCCCAACTCTGTTCATGGATGGGAATACTCCACCACATGGTACCAGAATTGTCTCAGCTAGACTTTAGGAAGTGGGAGTGACTCACAGGGCGTAGCCAGCAATGACCTTAACCCCATAGTCAGGGAAAAGCTGAAGAAGAAACTAGATGACTCGGACCCGCAAGTGACCTGGCAGAACTGCGTAGCACTTGTGGAAGAGTGAAACATCTCAGAACAACATCATGAGGCTGGGGAAGAGAAGGAAATGCCATTGTCAAGCTGTAACTGCAGCAAATGGTAGAAATAATAATAATAATAATGGATTAGAATTATCTGTGCTTTTTATTGGTGCACATTCTTCCAATGTGTCCATTATTCATTCTAACCATAACGTGGTCTGGGTGAATACTCGATTCTGATTGCCTGCTGGGTGTGCATTAAAAAGTGATAACGCACAGTGATAAATGCACGCCCCAAAAAGAAGTTCCTGTCACCTATCTTAAATCTTTTGTATCACCGCGCCGGCTTCTTTAAAACAACCTTTATCTTCATCATCTGGACAAAAACAAATGGTACGAGTTGAAGTTTCTCTCTGAACTGATGCTTTATTCAACCCATCGGGACGATCAGCATAGATATATCACTTTATAGCGCTGAATCTTAACTACAGCGGCGGTGCGGCGCCTCGTCAAGTTATCATGACAATTCAACTCAATTTTATTTCTACAGCCCAAATTAACAACAGTCGTCTCAGTGGGCTTTGTACGGTAATTGTAAGGTAAACATATAATCAAGGTAATTGTAAGGTAAACATACAATCAAAAAGGATCATAAATTCATAGAATTCAATAGGATAATACTAAACTTTAACTAAACTGACTAACCTAAACTGACATCCCTGCCCTTAGACCCTCCTTCACGGTAAGGAAAAACTCCTAAAGAAAACGGAATCCGGAAAAAAAAAATAAACCTCAGGGGTGTCCACATGAAGGAGGGATCCTCCCCCAGGATGGACAGGCGATTTAACAGAACTCTTGGAGAAGAAAAAACTTATCTAATTCTACAACTACATATTTAAAGTCCAGCAAATGATCTTCATCCAGTTGAAGTTGGGGGACGGCTTAGGGCACTCGCCAGGAGGGGAGTGGGAAGGAGGGACAGTACATGAATTGCACTGCACCAAACAGAGGCACGGAGAACTAAATGGTAAATAAATGATCAAGAGAGAAGGAGAGTAGAAGTATATGAGAAAAGAGGACAGAACCCCAGTGCACCATAGTTACCCCAGCCTCAAACTTCTAGCAGCCTATTAACAAATTTATTTTTATTGTTAAGTTTAATTTAAACAAATTAACAGTAAGGTAAATATTCTCTGAACACTAGCTAGTCTGACAATAAGCCTGTCCAAAGAGGAATGTTTTAAGTCTAACTTTGAATGTAGAAACTGAGTCGGCCTCTCTTCCATGAGCTGGGAGTTTATTCCATAAAACAGGGGCGTGGTGGCTAAACGCTCTACCTCCAACCGTACTTTTACTAATTCATTTTGCGAACAAAGCGTTCTGTTTGGTTTGTAAGGCACTATAAGGTCCTTAATATTGGATAGGGTCATACCATGTAAGGCCTTATAGGTTAGCAGGAGGATCTTGAACTTGATTCTGATTTTGATTTTATTGATTTATTTCAAGCATTGTAGTCAAAGCAATAAAGAATTTACACATATTTATCAAACTCATTACAGAAATGATGAAATGCATAGATTAAAAAGACAGAAAACAAAACAAAAACGTCACTTAAATCACATTTGCTTAATTAAATACAGTGATCATAACTTAAGTATAAGTAGAGCTTGATTTATTGCTGGAAAAGGAGTGGGAAGAAGCAAGCTTATATAATCCCACCCCACTGAGTTCATTCATTTGATAGTTTTACAGTGTTTTAAATCCGGTTCTGAGCCGATAGATTCTCTTAAAGTAACAAAATCCAGTGCCTAGAAATGATTGATGATCTTCAGAAAACATTCTTTCATGATTTCAGTGAACAGTAACGGTAACCGTTTTGTGATAATCATTGATTATCATTAGAACACATGCATGGCCGGCCCTCCCTATACGCGAATTACGCAGCCGCGTAGGGCCCCCGTCATCACCAGGGCCCCGAAGTGGCGAAAAAAATGAAATAAAGAAAGACCCAAATCTGGCAACCCATTGGATAGAATTCTGTACCAACGTGCGCTCTCAATGTTGTGCAAAAGAAACTTGCCAGCACTTTTGTGATCCCCCCTTCAACACACCTGAACCAATCTGGCAACCCAAATAAGGGCGTCACGCCCCTCTTAGCAACGATTGGTCAACATCATTCCATCTGAGCCATACACAGTGTGCATTTACGAGCGCACTTTTGTTTCAATAAAGTTGGGAAAAAGAAAAAAAACGAGCACATTTTATCACACTGATCAAAGCGACAAGACAACTTCATGCCAAAGAGACTTTATCCACCATTAGGAGCTGAAAAAAGATGAACTTCAACATCAATCACAAGGATGTTGTGGAGGATGTTGGAGCCGTATTTATACATTATCCTGCCTTTCGGTGCAGCTGCGCAATTTACATTAAATACTAATCGATCCGAGGTGAAGATTGCACATAAACAAACAATCCCGTCATTTCCAATGGAAAACTCGAAAATAATTCTGATATCCAAGTTTCCAAGATCATGAGGTCGGACATGACCTTCCAAAACGGCTAATAGCAGAGAAAAGTAAATAATGATTATGGTATGGTGGCTGAAAAATGTTTTAACTCATGTTATAATCGTATTGTTTAATTGTTTTGCTAACACATATTCAGTGCGTTCTGCATTTTCCGGTTTATGTCATTAAAAAAACTGTTGTTTAATATAGCAGGTCAGGTAGTCTGACTTACTTTTTTAACATTGAATGTGTCTTAAAATCTTGCATTGGCATGAAACATGGAGAATCAAAACTGTCAAATACATAGGAAATAAATGTTCTTATTTATAAATGATAAACAAAATAAATGTACTAATTTTAAAATCATGAACGTAAAATAATTGATTAAGACGTGTATAAATGCTTATATTTCCATTTATACTCAAATTAGTGTTCACATTGATTATTTATAAATGGGTACATTAATTTATTATTTGTATTTTGCAGTTTTGATTCTACATAATGATAATGTTTTGCACAGTTCCGTCTCAGCTGACAGTTTCTTCTGCTCTCATAACGTATTGGAGGTGGTGCAGCGTCCACATCCCAAGATGTTCTTGTCATCACTGAAGATGTCATCTCAGGTAATTTTAAAAGCATGTAAAGTAATAAAAAACAGTGTCTGCATAACCCCTTATATTTTTAAACAGCAGCTGAAGAGAATGTCCCAAGTTCTTCATAATTAAATTAATAAATATCACCTCATGCAAATAATCAAACAATAAATCTCTCATAAATGTATAAAAAGATCATGAAATTGTGAAAAACCTGCACACAGATTTTAAATGAGCCACTAAACTATTATTAGTATTCTGCTATAGATATTTTATTAGCTTTATCATTGATTATTCTATAATAATAATTCTTGTTTTTTAGCTGCAGAAGAAACTGCTGTCACCACTTCTACTGTTGAAAGGGAAACATTTGACTGTTTGACTTTTCACTGTTTGCTTTTATTGAAGTTATGTCTCTCATGTTCCAGAGGCTCCAAGAGAGGCGTGTATGGAAGAGGAGCCGACTGGATCCAAAATTCCACCTTCCTCCAATCCAATTGTCCAGCTGAATGACCAGCCACAGTCTCTGATCCAGTAAGAATGGATTTGGTGCAAAGAGGTCCTTTTCAAACTGAGAGAGACTCTGACTTTCCAAAATCCCGTCATTGAGCTGTTGTGTTCTTTATGTTGGATTGTTTTATCGTTATTTGATTTTCTGTTAAGTTGCTGTTTTTAAAAGTTGGAGTTTTGGGAATGTCATTTGTTGAGTGCCTAATGTTACATTAAAAAATATATATTTATATATCTATATACATTTGTCATTCATATTTATTTCTTTGCATTTAAAATTTGTTGTGCACCACTAAATGTGTATCCAATATGCAGGCAACATACTGTATTCAATTCTTCGGCAGCAACAATAATTCACAAATGTATTAATGGAGATATCTCATTTATATCACAACAACAGTTGTGTTTTTTGGTGCTGCTGATCAGTTAGAGGGCCCACAAATAAAATTTCGCTTAGGGCCCCCAGAAGACCAGGGCCGGCCCTGAACACATGATAACAATAAACCAGAAATTATTGCTCCACATTGCAGATCAATTAAACAAAATCAATAGCTTATTGATTGTAATTTAAACATTTCATTAATCATTATTGCACATTACAATATAACACTCAGTGGTTGTAATTAAAAGAGCTTTGATTATTTCACCACAATCAAGTTCACACATGTATTTGGAATTATTCAAACACCTGTTGATCCTTAAATCCTCTTATCTTCATATTCTGAAATAAGAGTTTCTTGAACATTGTTTGAGCTCATTACTTAAACCGTTCCAAAGTTTAGTGCCACACACAGAAACTTTTCTTTGTGGTTCTTATCAGTTTGATCTTGAAGTTCCTACATCCCCTCAGTTTGTTCCTCCTTCATTTTCTAACAACTGTTTCTGGATATTAAATGGTAACGATTTCCAACTGGCTCTGTATAAAAGTTGCGCAGTTTAAAAAGTCCACAAGGTCATACAGTTTTAAAAGTCTAGATTGATAAAATAGATTGTTTGTATGATCAAGATATCTTTATGTACAATTCTGACGGCTCGTTTTTGAAGTAAACAGAGAGGATGTAGTGAGCTCTTGTAATTATTCCCCCAAATTTCTATACAGTAGGTGAAATATGGTAATATTAAGGAGCAGTACAATAAATATCTACTGTTGTATTCTAATATATGTTTAGATTTATTTACGATTGAAATACTTTTTGAGACTTTAGTTTGTATGTGTCTGATGTGAGGCTTCCAACTTAGTTTGTCATCGATAAAAACGAAGAATTTTATTTCTGTAACAATTTCGATTAAGACATTATTTATTTCAATTGAGAGCTCTTTATTTGCGTTGTAGTTTCCAAAAAACATCCCATTGGTTTTATCTAGGTTCAAAGATAATTTGTGGTAATCCATCCATAATTTATTTGTTTAACTCTGTGTTCACCACCTTGATAAGTTCCCTATGATTGTCTGTAGAATAGAATATATTTGTGTCATCAGCAAATAATATGAGTTTCATAAGCTCTGAAATATTGAATAGCAGCGGGCCCATAATTGATCCTTGTGGGACACCACAACTTATCTCTTTGGTTTCTGATGTATATTCATCAATCTTGACAAACTGTTTTACTTCCCGTTAAATAGCTTTTGACCCAAGTTAGCGCTAGTCCTCTTATCCCATACACTTCCAGTTTGTCAAGTAGGATGTCATGATTGAGAGTGTCATGATTATTCAGGTAAAGCGAACCCAGATGCTGGAACCCAGAGTAAAGACAGGTAAGTGGCAGATGAGTAATGGTTTATTGATTCTCCGTGAAAGGCTGAGGTTAAGTCCCGACGAGGTCCGAATGTGAAGATGGGTTGTGGCGTGGCTGGAGGTGCTAATGCGTTAGCGTAAGGTGAAGAGTCTTCCGGCTCACTGGAGCGGCTTAGCAGATGATCAACACTGGTGTCACTCGTAAAGTGGTTTCCTGAGGCAGGAGATTAGGAATTAGTTTGGGAACGTGAGCAAAACAAAGCAAGACAGAGCATAGCAAGACCAGGCGAGTCACCGTTAGGGTTAATGATCTGGCGTCGGCTCGAGGCATTGGAGCTCCTTAAGAGCAGAAGTGATGATGAGGAGAGTGACAGCAGCTGGTGGCAATCAGGAGCAGAGTGAAGCAGAGCTGGAGGGGGAGGAGTTTGACAGAGGCACCATGACAGAGAGTGTCAAATGCTTTTTTTAAGTCAATGAAAATGTTGTTAATGAAAATTCCAGCTGCATATTTCTTTTTGTCCAGAGCATTTGTGATTTCCTCCACAGCATCAATGATAGCCAATGAGGTTGATCTATTTTCTCCAAAACCCTATTGGTTATCATTTATAATGTTATTTTTTTCAATAAATAAAGCTAATTTATCATTGAATATTTTTTCTAAAATTTTTGAGAATTGTGGAAGAAGAGAAACAGGTCTATAGTTTGTAAATTGGTGTTGATTCTAGAATCAGCTGGGAGGAAGTGAAGTGAAACCAACACAGGAGTGATGTGATCTCTTCTGCTAGTTCCAGCTAACAATCTAGCTGCTGCGTTCTGAACAAGCTGGAGACTTCTTAAGGAACTCTTAGGACACGCTGCTAACAAGGAGTTACAGTAATCCAGCCTCGATGTAACAAATGCATGGATGAGTTTTTCAGCATCACTTTTAGAAAGTATATTTCTGATCTTAGCAATATTCCGCAGGTGAAAAAATGCAGTTTTACACGCCTGAGATATGTGAGCCTTAAATGATAAATCCTGGTCAAACAAAACCCCAAGGTTTCTAACTGTGGAATTAGGGGCTATGCTTATGCCATCCAGGGAGACTATCTGAGCAGACAGAGCATCTCTGAGGTTTTTAGGACCAAGTATAATGACCTCAGTTTTTTCTGGGTTCAAGAGGAGGTAATTACTTGTCATCCAGGTCTTGATGTATCTGATGCAGGCATTCAGTTTCTCTAGATGGTCATTCTGGTCAGGTTTAATAGATAAATACAACTGCGTATCATCTGCATAACAATGAAAATTAATGCTGTGTTCCCTGATTATGTTTCCAAAGGTAGAATATAAAGCATAAACAGGATGGGTCCTAAAACTGAGCCCTGTGGGATTCCAGAGCGAACTTGAGTGGAATGAGAGGACTGGCCATTTACATTAACAAACTGGTACCTATCGGATAAATAGGATTTAAATCACTGGAGGGCAGATCCTCTGATCCTGTTTCCAGAGAGGTATTTATTATCGTTGGTATGGATTCATTAATTAGGGGGAAGGTTTCTTTAAAAACCCAAGTGGGAACTTCTACCACTTCAGCCTACTCTGGGCCAATAATAGGATTAACTTGATTAAACTTATGTCTAATATTTGAAATTTTACTATATAAAAATGTAAACGGTAGGGAGAACACTTCAATTAAAGTGTGGGTGGGGTCATCTAAGATAGCACAAGGGTTAAGAGAACGTGTTTCAGCGTTAAACCACGGTGCTACTCGGTTTTGTCTAACAAACTTAGATTTCAGGGGGGCAACAACATCAAGTGTACTCCTAAGGACTTGTAAGGCATCATTAACAAACTTGTCATTTATACTAGGACTGATACCATGGGAATTGGTCTCAGATTATTTGCTCGGCACGTTACTAAGTATTGGTTGAACTGTGAGTTTAAACTCAGACACAGAACGATCAGATATGGTTATTCTAAGCTGTTTCTTATTTGCAGGGGCAGTAGCATATTTAAATGTAAACAGGAAGGTAATTAGCCCTTGTGCTATCCTAGGCACTTTAACTTTGGGAGTTGGGTCATCTAGACCCACTAGACAACGCACTGAACCTTTTTTCTTCAATGATTTGTGATTTTCACTGGTGTCCATGGATTACATGAAATCCTCTTCACCTTTATTCCCCTTTGTCATGGTGGGTAGAACACGTCAATGTAGGAATAGCACAAGGGTTAAAAAGTGATCAGAAATGATGGGGTTATGAGGAAGAAACACTCAGCTGGCTGATCTCTATACCATGGGCTAAAACCAGGTCCAGGGTGTGCTTATGACAGTGAGTGGGTTCATTTGCATTTTGGGTGAAACCAACACGATCTAGTAAAGCTACAAAAGCATTTCCTAGACAGTTACTGGTGTCATCAACATGAATAATGAAATCCCCAATTATTATAATTTGATCAGAATCTAAGACAATAGTCAATAGGAAGTCCGAAAGCTCAGTTAAAAATATGGGCCGGGGGAGCGATAAATATTTATGAATAAAACAGGTTTTTGAGTCTTCCTGTTTGGGTGATTCATAGAAAATATGATGCTTTCAAAGGAGTCATAAACATGTTTGACTTTAGTGCAGAGAAGTAAGCTAGACTGTGATATTACTGCTAAACCACCTCCTTTGCTTGCTGGATTTCAGATAGTTAGCATACCGGGGGGGGGGGGGTCATCCTGTTGTAGCCAACTTTCTGTTAAGGCTAGCAGACTAAGTTTGCTATCATTATTTAACTCATTGACTAAGAGGGACTTAGCGGAAGGGTGCTACCCATCTTAGCCCTGGTATCACGGCCCGCATTATGAGTAACAACCTGGCTTGTCGGCTTAGCTTTCACTGTGCGGAACGGCGCTTCTAACTGCTCTAGCCTGGCCTCCAAGTCTAATACAAACCTAAACTTAACACATCTACCACTATCTTCACTAAAGGAGGTACGTACCAAATAGTCCCCTTTTGGGTAATGACTTTTGAACTAATTAAAATGGTAAATATTTGTAACCATTGATTTATTTTCCTTTGATGTGAAAAATAACCCTCAGAAAATAGAATAAACCACCAATGACCTGCTGTCACCCAATAATGTAAAAGTTAGACATGCATTGTTCTTGTTTCTTTAGCTTTGCATGTGTAATGGAACTATACTTCAATGGTGCAAAACAGCAGAATTTCCAATCGATGTAATCCATCACAGAAAACACTGGTCACGCAGTTAGTTCTCTTTACTTCTCTTTAAAGTGGGGAACCAAAAGCAGCAAAGAGTACAATGGTAAGCTACATAAAGTGGGTTCGACTTTCTGTCAGGATTTTAGATACAAGAAATGTAAAACAAAATACAAAGGAAAACTTTACTGCGGTACAATCTGAGATTCCAACACTTGAGTAGTGTTGCTCTAACTGCAGATCCAAACTTCTATGTCTGGTTGTTTTTATCCTTTTTGTAATATTTATGTAGATTGTCTCTATGTGTTGTTTACACTGATTTTGCCGTGGAAAAATAAACTCCTGTTGCAAATCATCACTTGCAAAGCTTTGAGCAAAACAGCATTTTAATCAAAATGAGAGCTGCAGGAAGTTCACTTTATCTCCCAACAAACTATGGGCTGTGTGAGGCTGAACTGTTGTCAAAGTCAATGTTTAATATACAGTTTCTCACCATGATAAAACATATTCTGCAGATCAGACTTTCCTAATCCCACAGTGGGGAGATGTCTGTGTTAATGTGGCAAAAACAATAAAAGTTCTAATGTCATTACTGTAACACAGTCTGAACTGGCAAAGAAAAATTAAATCTGTTTTATTTATATCTGAGTATTTCATTCATTCATTCATTAATTCATTCATTCATTCATTCATCTTCTTCCGTTTTGTCCCTTTCAGGATCGCGGGGCTGCTGGAGCCTATCCTGGCCACTTAAAGGCGAACACAGGGGGCACCCTGGACAGGTTGCCAATCTGTCGCAGGGCTATCTTAGTATTTGTTCTCTAAAACTTTAACTTGGAATTAAAAAAAATAATTCATTGTAATGTACAATCTATGTGTCATACATGATGGAATCTCACTGCCCTGACTGTCATCAGAATCAGACGATGGTGAGCAGCACCCTCTGCTGTCTGCTGCTTTTATGTGGAGCCTGCAGTTTTCAAACAAGAAAGAACCAAATGTTCAATAATCACAGCTTTAACTCTGGAACAGGGTTTGTCGTCATTATTTGCTTGGATACTCTGCTGCTCTACTGTCCATGTAGATTGTGATGCAATTGATCCTTCACAAATTTACAGTGAAGCTTTTTGAATAAATGAGCCAAAAATGTTTTCTTTGGAAAAAATTCATGATCAACAGGACCTAGTCAGTTTGTGTTCAGTCAAATCAGTTCATCAGAATATATCACAGAAACAGCTTTCAGAATAACGTACGCTAGAACAGAGTAGTACACTAGAAAATATGTTTCTTCTTTCTTTCACTTCTTTTTAATTGAGATAACGAATGGAAATTGATTTCCATTATGAACATTCCATTATAACTTAACTAAAACTGTTTAGTTAAAGTTTTAGTATTATGCTTTGCATTTATGGTCCTTTTTGATAGCATGTTTACAATTACCAGGACGAAGCCCACTGAGACGACTGTTGTTGTGAATTTGGGCTATAGAAATAAAATTGAATTGAATTGAAATTTGAACAAAGTACAATTTAATCTATGACTATTACTTAGATGCTGCCGCTGTGTTTAAATATTTTACAGATTATGTTCTAGATTGAGACTTGTACTGCTAGCAATATAATAATATAATACATTTGTCTACTAGTATTTTATACAAGCATAAAAAAAATTAAGGGGTTTAGTCCTAGGAACAGAGTTTTCATTAGAATCTAAGGGGTGTGTTTGTCTAAAATGTGTCTTCAGGGTAAGGAATAATTGATTAACCCATTGGTATGTATGGTTTATGGTTGTTAGCTTACTTCTGTTCAGCCAAGCAGTGTCTGGATGGACTTCCTTAATGTAGAAGACAAAAGTGTTCTATTGGTTCAGAAAATAAAGAGTTGCGATGTATGTTGGTTGTTTTAAAAATATTACACATGCATGTATTTGAAAAAACAAACTTTACTGAAAAGTTACTTAGAATTCAAAATATACTTTAATGTACTATAATGTAGGGAAATGTGGTTTTACTTGGTAATTTGAGTTTAGTCTCTAATAAAATTACATTACAAAAATATTTACGTTTTACTTGATTGTTGCTAGTAGTTTGAATCTTAAAAGGAATAAAATTAACCCTTAGTTCCAATTGTTACCAGGATTAATTTTTAAGTAAATCTTAGGAGTGTTTTTTGTCAGTGCATAGTCAAAACAAGTCTATTTAAGCAGATTGTTATGAAGCTTTTGTGACAACTGCAGATGCATTATCCTCTGATGCTTTTGGTTGGCGTCCATAACAAAAGCTCTTGTCTTTAATCAGAATGATAAAGATGAAAGCAGTGTTGGTGGCAGGAGGACTTCAAGCAGTTAGCTTCTAAGGAAGCGCCTGTCTTACTTTCTCATCAACATCATTAAAGTCTGCTACAGGACAAGTGTTGACTATAAACTAATGGAGTGCTGTACAAAAGACTCTTCTGTCGATGCATCCTTATCAGGAATTCTATTAGAAACCTTTGGTCCAAACCGAAGACATTCTAAGACTTTGAAAATATTCATTGTTTGGCAGAAAGCAGAACAAGTGTGGAAATGAAGGTAATGTAAATG
This sequence comes from Oryzias sinensis, assembly GCA_037389245.1. Taxonomy (NCBI): domain Eukaryota; kingdom Metazoa; phylum Chordata; class Actinopteri; order Beloniformes; family Adrianichthyidae; genus Oryzias; species Oryzias sinensis. Next base: position 26,081,106 of record CM074500.1, read on the forward strand.
TGTGGTTTTAAAGTACTTTAGACATGTGTGCAGTCAACCAAAAATATACGGAGCCTGGGATCTGACGGGGGGTATAATAAATAAATAAAGCGTTCCCACAAAATAATATTTCGTTCCCACGGAATAATTAATGTGTGGGAACGGGATAATGCTCTGATATACATTTATCCTGTTGTATTTGAATGCACCACAGTTACAGGGATTGGTCGAGATGCATTATGGGATATGTGTGATGCATGATGGGATACGTAGCATGTAGCCTTCAGGTGTCAAGCAACTGCTAAAGAGTATGTTACTAAAAGACAAGTCCTGGATATTATTATTCCTATTCGACCCTCAACTACAATATCCGCTGGCTGTCCGTCTACCGGCCAACCAGCTGACCGAACGCCAGCACGACGAGCAGAAGAGCTCCACGGCGGGCCGGAGCTTATAGCACATGGCTAATAGCTCGGCGAGCTATGTCCGGAGAATCGTTGCGGTATGGGGAAGCAGCTAGCTTGGGCATCCTAAATATTATGATATTTTTCATATTTTCATCAAGAAAATAATAGATAGATCATTCTTGTTTCTTTTTCCCCGTCTTGAATTACTGTGGGTCACAGAGACACGAAAGTACGGACGGAGTCCGTACCGGGATCTGAATGAACGCAGACATGGAGACATGATTACCAATGCTTTTATAGAGCTTTTTAAAATAAATAAATCTGATCTCTAAACATCCTCTACGTCTTTCATCCAATGTAATGAGACAGACACAGACAGAAATGTGAAGGTATCTGCTGTAAATCCAAGCATCGCTAACATCTGTGTTTATGAATGACTAATCATGTGAATTATTATTTTGTTCGCACGAATTGATAATTTCGAGGGAATGGATTATTATTTTTGTGGGAACAGAATATTTATTATTTTACCCATGTCAGTTCCCGGGGTCAGTAGGAAGAATATTAAAAACCCAAACAAATTGTCTGTCAACATTTTAACCAAAACAACTACAGGAGGAGCTAATGTGGTTTGCAGAAGGTTGTTTTGTTCAGTAGAGGATCCAGATCAACAGTTATAATTAGGGTTTGGTAGTTGATCGGTCGAAGGCTTGCACAGAATTTAGAGTAGTTCTTTAAAGTAATTAGGGTTACATGTAGAAGCATTACAATTCCTCAAAGATCTGGAACTTGCACACAATAACAAGTATCTAAGTAAAGATGGATCTCTGTATAGGACTACTTGCAAACATGCACACACTCTGTAGTCATTTGTGGCATGACCCTCTGTGTGCGAGCAGAAAACATTGGTCCATGAGAGGATTACAGGATCGCCTGTCTGCTCATGGTGTTTGTGGTTGTTTGCCTGCAGCGTCACAGTATATTATAGCCTCGCCATCAAAGGTACGGCGAGGACACATTCTTCTAACCAGACTCACCTGTCTGGCCCTCCTCAGTCCTGTTATATGGAAGCGATTCTGTAGCATAATTAAAAATTAAAGCCAAAACCAGAAATGCTTTTTCATTTTCAAAATGGAGCTGCATTTTTTTAATCAAAATTAAAATGAAAAAGCAATTCACTAAAAAATGCTTTTTCAGTTTCTTCTTCAACACAGCTTATTCTGTCACTTAATTAAAATGATAAAGAAAATGGTATTTGACATTTCATTTTCAAAAAGTTCTCTGGTAAATGTGTAGCAAAATTCATTTAGAAATGTCTAATTTGACAATTAAAATGGATTAACAGAAATGCTTTTTAATTATCAAAATGTAACTGCATCAAATGACTCAATTAAAATGAAAAATCAATACTTCAAGATGCTTTTTCATTTTATACTTAAAAACCGCTTATTCTGTGTCATAATTAAAAAATAATGCAAAGAGGGGATTGCATTTTCATTTTAACATTCACCCTGCGAACATTGTCGCATTATTCAATTCGAATAAGCATTTCCAGTGGGGAGGCGGGGCGATGACGTCAGTGCTATCTCCAGCTTGTTGCGTACGGAAAGTTGGACGCCATATTGGATAAATCGAGATGCCAGTTTATTGCTGTTACAATTGCACAAACAGAGCTGGAAAAACTAGAACATGATTTTTCACAACTAAATTTTTTACCGTAGAAACATTTTAGGAAGATCTAAGTGAATTTACTCTCAACAGTGAACATTCAGGCTGATCTAATCAAAGTTAATGATAGCTTTCCGTATTTTCCGGACTATAAGTTGCTCCAGAGTATAAGTCTGACCAGCCCAAAAATGCATTATAAAGTAGAAAAAAACACAGATAAGTCGCACTGAACTATAAGTCGCATTTTGACAGGAAATTTATTTGACAAAATCTGGGACCAAGAACTAATAACTTTCACAACCTCATATGACACAATCATAGCAGACTGTTTATCTAATAATTTCACAGTAATTCTCTCTCAAACCTATTTATTTATTCTTTTCATGAAGCATCATTGGCTAATACTCTGTTTTCATCCTGTATTTGTAGACACAGTTGTCATTTTTATTGCATTTCTGAATCTATGAAATCATTGGAAAATAGAATATTATGTTGTTAGCCTTCAAGATCTTACTGTAAAAAAAAGTTTGCTGATTCTCTGAGTTACTTAACATACTCTTAACACTTAACATACCTCATACATCAAATTGACCCAGGAACATCATCTCTGTTCCTCATAAATGAACATAACAGGAGGGTTAACAATGTATTTATTTCAAATATAAGTCGCTGCGAAGTATAAGTCGCACCCCTTGCCAAACTATGAAAAAATGGGGGACTTATAGTCCGGAAAATATGGTATGCACTATTTCCACATTTTCTGGCAGGACCACAGATCTTCTATGTTTTATAGAGGATGATATTAGTATTTGTATATGTGTTTGGCCTCAGATCAGACCAAACGACCGCAGAATTTAAGGAATTTGTGGAGAAATTAGGTGAAGGAAAAGAAACTAAGCAGGATTTCCTCAGTCAAAGAGGGAAGAGCCCAGCGCCGAAACCCAGTTCGGCGGGCGGACAAAGACATGTGGCGTATGGAAAACCACCTACCCAGTATTGTGCAGGTCCCTGAGTCCTTCAGCTACAGACTGAGCATTTGTGGATCCACTTGTGCAGGGGTAGCGAACACCCGGCTCTTGAGCCGCATCCGACTCTCGGCCAATAAGAGTGCAGCTCTTTGCCACTTATCATATTTTCTATATATACCTTACAACCATACAACTATGGTGCAGTGCACCAAATGTGTTGTCGCATGACTTCTGTAAAGAGGACGTAGGAGAGGACAGCATGAGAACAGTGAGGAGGGAAGTGAGAACGTGAAAAAAGACACCCCCGACTAGCACAGAGGTGAAGGTATGAGCATTATGCAGAACAACATGGTTTTGGAGACCCTGAAATTGCAAAGAGACACATTCATGAAGCACAGTTTAAACTGCAAGCTATCAGCTACCTGGAGGAATAGAGCAGCTGCAGAGAATTCAAGATGAATGAATCCATGGTTCACAAGTGGAGGAAGCTGGAAAACAAACTCTGACAATCAAGAAGACGCAGCTGAGTTTCAGCGGAAACAAGGCGAGGTGGCCCGAGACTGACTTGACTGAAGGCAGTAACGCTTGTGGAGGAAATGAAAACTGAACTTCTTCTAGGAGGTCCATCTTGGTGCTTTTGCTTTATGAAACGATGCCATCTTTCCATCCCGGCAAGGACTACGGTGTGTCTGTTTGCACTTTTCTTCAAGCTTTTGCAAAAGCCGGCATCATTGATGAGGAACCGAACAACAACGAGACAGACTCTGATAATGACAAAAGGGAACCAGGCGTGTTTGATAGAAATTTAGCCCAGGTGTTCGTTTCAGATACAGAAGATGAGGACTTTGATGGATTTTTGGAGGCTGATTGATGACTGAAAAAATATAAAATAAATCACAACCAACTCAGTTTAGCTCCTGCTACCTTTTTTAAAAACCCACTGGCATCCATGTTTTACCGGTTTGTGTTAACAAAACCCAGTGCCCCTTTTGTGTGTCTTAAATACAGACAAAGCACCCATAACTGAGACCACGCCCTATAGTCATGAAAATACTGTGCCATGGCTCTTTTCCTCAATTCACAATTAAGTTTTTTTTTTTCGCCTCTTAAACCACACTCAAATCCATCAGAGGGTATTAAAAACAGAGTTGGTGTTTTGATGCTGCTCCGGACAGAAAAAATAGCGAAACATTTTATATGCGTGCAGAATATTACCCTCATGGTCGAAATGCCGAAATCCAGAGCTAAACGAAAATATGAAGATGAACACAGGACATTTCTGGAAGAATGGGAAGATTCTTACTTTTTTATTGAACTGAATGGCAAGTCACTATGTTTCTTATGCAGTAACATGATATCACATTTAAATATTCAGCATCATTTTACCAAACTCCATGCTAATATTGACAAAGAATTTCCCAAAGGTACCAAACTACGCAAGCAAAAATTGGGCACCTTGAAAAGCCTGGTAATGAAACAGTCTCAAATGTTTCAGCAATTGAGCAAGCACGCAGAAACTTTCACACTTGCCTCCTATAAAGTGGCGTGGAACATTGCCCGTGCTAAAAAAACATGCAATCAAGGCGAGTTTCTGAAACAGTGTTTTGTGGATTTAATTGAAACTCTGGCTCCAGATAATAAAAAACTCAGACTCCATCACCGATCCACATCTGCCACGACACACATTTGAAACCAGAATCTCAGACATAAATGAAGTGATTGAATCGGATCTACATGCAGGCCTGAACACGTGTGCTTATTTTTTATCCAATTTAGCATTGGACGAGTCATGCGACATTCAGGACAAGCCACAGCTGGCAGTATTTGCGCGGATGGTATCTGAGGACTGCGTTGTTAAAGAAGAGCTTTTCTTGAAATTGTGCCATTAAAAGAGAGAACTCACAGCAGTGATGTAAAAGAAGCAATGACTGAAGTAGTCAGAATAGCAAACTTGTCTTCAGAAAAACTCTTTGCAATAGCCATGATAGGAGCGCCATTGATGGTTGGTTCTGTGAATGGTCCTGTGGGTCTATGCAAGAGCGATGACACCTTCCCAAAATTTTGGAATTTCCACTGCATCTCATCTACCGGGAAGAACTCGTGTTGTTCCCTTAAGGACCTGCAGCAGAAACGACCGCAGATCACTTTTCTCATCGACCCTTTTAATGCAGAGACTGCCTGCCTGAGATCCCCGCTTGTCACTGATGAGGCAGCGACTGATCCGGAGATGATTGAGCTACACCTGGACGACAGACTGAAATCTCTTTTGAAAGAAGGCCCTGTCATGTTTTGGAGAACTGTGCCAACGGAAAAATACCTGTGTGTTAAAGAGCCGCTCTCAAGCTACTGATGACGTTCTCCTCAACATACAGTACAGACCAAAAGTTTAGACACCTTCTCATTCAAATTTTGGTCTGTACTGTATGTCTGCGAGTCCCTGTTTTCGACCTTGAAACACGTGAAGTCAAAGCATCGGTCCGTTCTGACTGAGACTCACGTAAAGGAGCTGATCAGAGAACCTATGACTGAATATAAACCTGATCTGCAGAGGATTACTAGACATAAGAGACATCCCACTGAGATCATCAGCCATCACTGCACCAAGGTAAGAAATTCTTGGATGTAGTTTGGAAAACACACCTGACTGAGCATGCTTGGGTGAATATTTTAATATTCCATCAATTATCATTTTTTCATGCAAATAGTCAATTATTAGTTTTTGAATAAAAAAGAAACAGAAGATAGAAAGGTAACACATTTTTACTCAAGGTCGAAATTAAATTTATGCTACACACATCTGAAATGTATTGTATTTAATGTGTTTATTGTGAATATGAATTATTCAGACACCAGAAGGATGCTCTGTCCAGATGTTTGTGTATTTGTTGATGTAAGGGTCATTGAAAGAGGAATGTTGAGATACAAAGAATTACCAGTTAAATACTGTTGGATGAACGGTGAAATATTCAGTTTTTATCATCATAAATCTGACTTCAAGGAGTCAGTGCCTCACCAGCCATCAACCTCACTGCACATCACTGAGTAGTTGTGTGTGTCGGAGTGAGGCAGAGAATTAGATAGTGAGAGTGTGTGTGTGTGTGTGTGTGTGTGTAGGGGGGAGGGGTATCTGACCTCCAGGATTAACTCTGTTAACTTTGGATTCTACATTGAGGGTGGACACTTGCCTTGAAATAAACACAAGTACAATACTGCTGTTATACTGTAATGAGAGGAGTGTGTTATGGGAAATAATATGGCTTTCATTTTGTTTGTCGCGTGTGTGTGTCCATCTTGGCAGGTCAGTGCGCTGTGTGGCTCTTTGACTCCCACAGTTAAAAATTCTGGCTCTTTGTGTCAAACTTGATTCCCCCCCCCCTGCATTTGTGCATTTACCCCGCGGTGGTGCATCGCGACCGGCTCCGGCTCAATAAGCTCCAGCCGCCACATGCTCAAAGATGAACACCCCCCCAGGCCTCACCGCACCGGGGACATGGACTGAAATGCTCACTGTGCCCTTCATGCCGTCCGCTCGCCCCGGACTGGCGCTCACTGTTCCGCATGGGACCGGCCCATCTATAACAGGCGCAAGTATTTATAAGCCATTTATAAGAACAGACTAAGGAGTCTAACATTTAACATGAATCTTAGTCTGTTCTTTGTCAGGCATGCATTGCAAATCTTGGACAATAGTAACAGGCTAGCATAGCATCTCTAGCAATATAAGTCATTGGTTGACGCTTGTGTCAGAGAACTTGATTGAGTGTCACATCACACTCAGTCCTCACATAGAAACTTCTGGTTACTTCCGTTTCTAACCAAATAAAGTCAAATCAGTTGCCATCTTTTCATGATACGGGCGCCACCATTTGGAACCAGACGTCGTCGTTCAGCAGTTAATAGTCCAACTCAGGCAGAGTCAATGTTTTTACAGCAACCACTGTCGCCAGTAAGGAGAGCTTGTTGGAAGTCCAACCCGTCCACCTAAAGCGGCCTTAGGAGAATGTGTCAATCAAATGTTCTACACAAGACCACATACTTTATTTGAAGCATCTGACTGGTCAGTTTATAACGCAAAAGAAATAATATCATGAAAAAAAGAGGATTTTCAAGAAATCGTTCGGTTCAGGTGTTCTTGTGTAATTTGACCCTTTTTGTCCATTTTAAAAATATAATACTGCAATTTCTTATGAATAAATAGGTCTGTACAAAGCATTTAGATTCTAAGTACGGGTGCTGAGTCAGCAAGAAATGATGGCTAGGGGGTAGTTCATTCGGTCACAGGACAATGAGTTCTTTATGCTTTTAAGCTTTTGTGGATTCACCATGCTGTGCCACAGGGCATGTGAACATTGTAATGGGCCTTCACAGGGCGGTTAGTCCTGCCGTCAGCAAGGAGGACTGTCTAATCAAAGAGACAAATCCTCAGCTCAGCAGTCTCACTGAAACACCCTCATTATTATTTTGCTGTAAAAGGTAAAAATCAGGAGAATGGAAATCATGTATAAATGTAATTTATTCAGTTTACTTAGAGATGCATACATGTTCCCTTCTCTACTTCTGTGTCAGTCCCAAGCCCGGTTGCTTTGAGAGGGTTCCGTCAGGAAGGGCATCCGGCATAAAACTTACCAGGTTTACCATGCGACTTGTTCGCTGTGCCGACCCCTGATGGGAAAAGCCGAAAGAGTAACAACAACTTAGAGATGCATACATGTACAATTCCCTAAACTAACTGCTTTTTTAATAGTGCATGAATATTATCTTTTGTGAACAATTAAGAGGTTGAACCTCTGAAGGTGAAGTCAACAAAAACTAGTCTACATCAACTGGTGCAGGACCCACAACGCAGGAGAATAGGCCCAATAGAAGGAACTAAAACTTTATTAAATAACATTCATTTTAGTTTTTGGAGCCTTGCACGGACAAACTCCAACAAATTATTTTTCTGACCTTTGAACTCCCTACACTCCTGCACGTTCCCTGAGGTCCACTGATAAGAACCACTTATGAGTTCTAAAAACTCATTTTAAAATTAGGAGACCACTCGCCTTCCAGGCAGTTGCTCCCCGACTTTGGACTGAGCTCCCACTGTCTCTGCGCCAGAGTTGATAGAGAAGACATGTTTATTTAGAAGAGCTTTCAGCTGACTTTTGTATCTCTCTTTCGTGTTTTAACAAGATGCCACCGTATGTTTTATTGGGTTTTACCTGCTTTAGGTATCCTGTGCTATTTTGTGTTGTTTCTCTGGTAATATTTATTTTTATATTGTAGAGCACTTTGGAGTCTCTCTGAGAAAAGTGCTATATGAATAAAGATTTACTTACATTTTTAATAAACTTAAATATTAAAGGGTCAGTCTCATGCTTTTCCTTACAGAGTAAACCATATCCATATTTATAAGATACAGTAAACCCTTGTTTTTCGCGGGGGTTACGTTCCAAAAAGAACCCGTGATAGGCAAAATCCGTGAAGTAGAAACCTCGATTTTTTTTTAACAATTATTATACAATTAAATACTCTGTTATACATTGAAAAGAAAGAACAAACCATTTTACAGGCTCAAGCATTTGTTTCACAAATAAAAGTACTTTAAAAACGTTTTTTTCCAACAAATAACTTCTGTACTGTACTGTCAAATAATAATTTTAATCATCGATGTAAACAGAAGGCTTCAAATCGCTGAGATTAGCCCCGCCCACCGCGCCCCGAGAGTAATTGAATTAAACGGGAGAAAATTTAAAATGATCAGGAAAAAAATACAAAGTACAAACGGACAAATAATGGCTCAGGTGTATTTCAATGCTCTTCAGTCTGAGAAGCTGCAGTGTTTTCTCCTTCTCAAGCCCGCGGTACAGCTGTGTGTGTTTGTTCAGGAGAAGAACATAGTGATTGACAGTTGGTGTTGCTCTTTTTCTATGGGTTTTAGAGAAACTTGAAATTGCAAGATGATTTGCATGTACGTAATTTGGAAAGCTGATTTACGCACGTGTACATATTAAACTGCAACATTATTGACGCACAGGTAGAGAAGAAGCGGAGTGACTTTTTAGCCAATCAGAATGCAGAACACAATGCACGATGCAAATCCGTGAAGTAGCGAAACCGTGAAAAGTAAACCGCGTTATAGCAAGGGATCACTGTATTACCTTGGGCATCCTAAAGAACACATTTCTGATCAAACTAAGTTACTTTTGCAGTTTGTTTTCCTACCCAGAAGTAAGACGACTCGATCTCTGAGGCTCCGCCTTTCACTCCTTGTGGGTGTCGCCCATTTCATGACGTCAACCTGCTTAAACTACAGTACAAATAAACAATTTTTTATTGCATTTCTTTTATTTAAATGTTATGCTTAACTTATGCAATACAATATCAGTTTTATCTGTGGACAATGTGCAGTCCTGTTGTCATGTAGTGTAGTACGTGAAACATGCAGAGGCCTCATTACTGTAACTATACTGAGAGGAATAAAAAACCTTCCCTTTATATTTCACATATTAGAATATTAAAATCCATCTTTATTATAAAATGATAAAATCAGTATTTGTGCGTTTTGTTCCAGTGTTTCATGCACTGTTTCCTGTTTGGATTTATTCTGAGTATTTATTTCTGTGTTATTTAAGGCTTTTGCAGCTAGTCTCTACTGTGTGGTGATTTGTTGACTGTGTTCATTCCCCTTCAGTTTAACCGTAGCCATGGTCTCCTAAATTATTTGTTTATATGAACACGTATATGTCTATCATATTTAACTGTGATGAACTGCTTGTTTTTCAGGAGGTTTTGGCCAACATCAAATGTTATGTCATCACGTTAACATTTAGCCATAGAAATCGTCTTCGGCTCTGTGCTTTGAAAATTGTTTATTTTTGTTTTTGATAACTTCATGCTTACAGAATAAAGATTCTTGCCATCAACACATTTTTTTCTTGAGTTTATTGCTGGTGAAGCTCTGAAGCCTAACATCATCCCTGACAAACTGTTTGGTTGATGCAACAGGGCACCAACAACACAACAGACTTTTTCTTCAGTGATCTTCTGCTAAAATGTGCCAGACAGCACAGGTCAAAAGAGGAAATGAATGTCGCAGACTAGCTGAGGCAGAGATCATCCTCGGGGAGATCAGTGATGTGCTTGGAGCTTCCCCCTTTTCAACGTAGAGTGACTGTGGAAAATGCTCTGCATTCATTTCGTTTGATGGGCAGACTGTGAACACCATGTGTTGCAAAAACAGACGGGCATCTAACATAACCCCTTCTTTTCATTTGTTTTCTTCCTTTTTAAATAAACACCATCATCTGCTTGTACTAAATGAATTCTGTTTAAATATTTATGTGACTTTTATTCAAAAAATGGATTTTATCATGTTTAACTTTTAACGGCAGCAGACATTTCATGAAGAGAAAAAACACTGTCAGTAACTTATCCTAACTTGCTATATATGGTTTGTGTTACTGTGTCTTTACAAAGGCCCAGTAAACAAAAGCCTTTAGGTATAGGAATAGTTTGTGGGCGTGCATGTGCGAGTGCATGTGTGCCAGGGCTCATTAGGACTGTGAAGCTGGCAGCTTCAGCAGGGGTCTGACTCTCATTTGTCCCAGCCGTTCTTGACTCGAGCAGACAACACCCTGAATACAGCATGAGGTAAAAAGAAAGCCACAGTGGAAAATGACAGCAAACCAGACTCAAAGACAAGAACAGTGAAAGAAATGAATGCAGATGGAAATCTACCCGGCTGTCACAGGATGCTGGTACCCGCATTCACTAAGCAGTAGAGTCAAGTTTTATGACAATGAGGTTCCCTCTTAATGCTGCAGTCAGGTATTAGGATGACGTTTCAGAGTCATGCATGTATGTCCCGTTAGGCTGCTCCCTCTTAAATAGTTTTAGAACTGTTGAGTAAAACTTGCAATTATGTTTTGTAAACAACATGAAATGAAAAGGACACATAACGCGACTGGACACATTGTCAATAAAGCTCACATTATCAATGGCTTGAATCACAAAAGGAAGCCATGTGGAGCTACATGAAGGAGACTTGGATACAGAGAACCGTGTGGTCAAGAATGTATCCGTGGTAACTAGTCAAAGAACAGAAACAAATCATTCAGCTTTCTAAAGAGTCCAGAATTAATCGTGGTCATAGAAAAACATTCACAGCAGTCGTCATTAATGCAAGTTTGGACCCAAAACTGTTTTTTACATGTTTCAGTGCTGTCATTGAAAGATCTTTTTAATAAGAGATCTTGAAAGTGGGATTGAAAGATGTAATAGTGTAGCATGAACAGTCAGCAGTCTTTGGCGGTTTGACTCTGAGCCACAGACATCTTGCATGTTTGTTATTACCTCAGACTATGTGAAGAGACCATCTGAGACCAGATGCTGATGGCGGTTGAGGCCAGACCACGGCGAATCAAAGAGCCAGGAGGCGTGGATAAACAAACTTGAATGAATTTAAAGGCTGGAATTTGATTATGATTGGCTGTGAGTAAAGTGAGACCTTTAGCTATTGGCTCATTTGGAAGACCAAATGAGCGACAAGTTCTTGATTGGGGGAGTAAATAAGGATGTCGTCTAGGTAGACAAACACAAACCTATTGAGGACATCTCGGAGGACGTCATTGACCAAATTTTGAAAAACGGTGGGGGCATTGGTGAGCCCAAAAGGCATCACCAGGTATTCAAAATGCCCTAATGGGGTGTTGAATGCAGTTTTCCATTCGTCCCCCTCTCGCATACGGACGAAATGATACGCATTGTGGAGATCTAATTTAGAAAACACGCATGCCTCTTGAACAGAGTCTAGAGCAGAGTTAATGAGTGGCAAGGCGTATTTGTTTTTTTCCGTGATCTGGTTTAGTTCCCTATAATCTTTACAGGGATGTAAAGTCTTATCCTTGTTCTGCATGAAAAAAAAGCCAGCGGCAACGGGAAAAGAGGAGGGACGTATGTGACCTGACGCGAGGGATTCCTGAATGTATTTTTCCATGGCGGTCCTTTCCGGACCAGACAAATTAAACAAACGTCCCTTGGGGAGAGTGGCGCCCTTAAGTAGCTCAATAGAGCCATCATAAGGCCTATGGAGGGGTAAGGCCCCAGCCTTGTTTTTGCTAAAAACGTTCCTTAGATCATGATAACAGAAGGGTACCTTAAAAAGATTGATGTCTTCGGGAACAGTAACGAGATCGGGGGGGAAGCGGTGGAATGGCGCTTCCCCCCGATCTGTGACTGTGGAGCCAAGGGAAACCTAAAATGACAGGAGATTGCAAAGTTTGAGTTATGTAAAACTGAATGACTTCGTGATGATTACCGGAGGTGATAAGTTGAATGGGTTTGGTGCGGTGAGTGATGCGGGTGAGTAATTGACCGCCCAGGCCAGCCGCTTTAACCGGATGTTCCAGGGGTTCTGTGGGGAGACTGAGTTTAGTGACCAAAAAACTGTCAACAAAGCTCTGTTCGGCTCCAGAGTCAATAAGGACCTGACAAGAGTGAGTAACGGACTGGTGACATAATTTGACAGGAATTTAGAGAAAATTTGCTTTCAGGGTAGCAGTAGAAGTACCCCCCCCCCCCCCGCGGCCTGTCTTCTAGCGGGGTCTCTGGAGTTTAAACAAAGTTTGCATTGTTGGACATGAAGACCAGATAATCCACAGTGGAAACAGGTACCTTATTCTCTGCTTTTACTGCGTTCCTCTGGAGTGAGTTTTGAATGTCCAATCTGCATTGATTCCTCAAAGTTGCGGCTGACATGATCACGAGAAAGTAGAAGAGGAACCTGATGTGGGGAGGTGAGAGGAGACATTAGGAACTGTTCTCCTTTCTGTACGTGATTTCTCTACCTGGCGTTCCTGAAGCCGTACGTCAGAACGTAAGGCTGCCGTTACGAGTGCCTCGAAAGTTCTTGCTTCTGGCTGTGAACATAGGTGGTCTTTGATTCGTTCGTTCAGCGATTGATAGAAAACCCCTTTGAGGGCGACGTCCACCCAACCAGCCTCCACCGCTAGGATGCGAAAATCGATAAGGTGTTCGCTTACTGATCGGCTGTTTTGTTGTAATCCCAGGACACGGCGGGTGGCCTCTTCAGTTTTGCGGGGTTGGTCAAAAACCAGTCGGAACTCCTCAATGAAGCGGTCAAAGGGGACTTGAAAAACAGGGTTGGCAGTTAGATAAGCCTGAGCTCATTGGAGGGCTTTACCTCTGAGGTCGACATGTTAATACCGCGGGGCCTGCTGAAAAATTAACTGTCATTATAAGAGAAAGCCAGCGCATGATTGTACATCACCTTGGAAAGGTTCGGGTTGGAGACAATAATTTTCATGAGTCCATGGGGCGATGGCCAGATTAGAACTTCCCGCAGCGGTTGGTGAGGAGCTAGATGTCATGGTCGTAAAGTAAAGTAAAGAGGTTCTTAAGATTATTGAACGCAGAATGAGCTTCAGGGGTCCAAATAAACGGTACATTAATCGAGGTGAGTTGAGTCAGGGGGGCAGCAATGCTGCTATAGTTCCTTATGAAGCGACGATAAAAATTTGCGAAACCAAGAAAACGTTGCAGTTGCTTACGAGACTTGGGAGGTTCCCAACTAGTGACGGCTGTGATCTTGGCAGGATCAGGGCGGATGTTACCAGAATCGATTATGAAACCTAGAAAAGAAATTGTGGGAACGTGAAACTCGCATTTTTCTGCTTTAACGTATAGTTGATTCTCAAGCAACCGAGAGAGGACCTGGCGGACATGGTGGACATGTTGTTCCTGATTCCGGGAGTAAATAAGGATGTCATCCAGATAAACAAAGACAAAACGGTTCAGAAAATCACGGAGTACGTCGTTAACTCTCTTTTTAACTCTGGAAAATGGCAGGGCCATTGGTGAGCATCACCAAATATTCAAAGTGACCGAGTGGAGTAGTAAAAGCGGTTTTCCACTCGTCCCCCTCCCTCATACGAACCAGATGATAAGCGTTACGAAGGTCTAATTTTGAAAAAACCCGAGCTTCTTGGACAGAGTCAAGAGCAGCATTAATGAGCGGAAGAGAGTATTTATTTTTAACGGTTATTTGGTTAAGGTCACGGTAGTCGATACAAGGTCGTAACGTTTTATCCTTTTTCTGAACGAAAAAGAAACCAGCCCCCACTGGAGACGATGAGGAACGAATGTGACCCAACGAAAGGGCTTCCTGGATATATTTCTCCATAGAGAGTTTCTCCGGACCCGATAAATTAAACAACCTCCCTTTTGGCAAGGTGGCGCCTTTCAAAAGTTCAATAGAACAATCGTGGGGCCTGTGGGGAGGTAGAGAACCCGCCATAGTCTTGCTAAACACAGTTTTAAGGTTGTGATAGCAGGGGGGTACCCTCGACAGATCAATAATCTCAGGATCCGGATCGTTACGAGGGGGGACCGAGGGAATGGCGGAGCGAAGACAGTTGGCCATGCAGGTCGTGCTCCAGTTGGTGACGTGGAGATTAACCCAATCGAACTGGGGGTTGTGAGCACGGAGCCAGGGAAACCCTAAAATGATGGGAGACTGGGGGGATTTGGTGATGTAAAACTGTATGTATTCGTGATGGTTACCAGACGTGATGAGATGAACGGGCTTAGTGCGATGGGTGATTTGAGTGAGGATCTGGCCTCCCAAACCAGCCGCCTTAACAGGGAGATCCAAAAGTTCTGTGGGAAGGTTGAGATCAGAAACCAGGAGGTCATCAATAAAACTTTGTTCTGAACCAGAGTCAATGAGGGCTTTACCCTCGAAGGTATTTGACAAAAAACTTAGCTTGACAGGAATATATAAAAAAGAACTCAATGGCGAGAGAAAAAGGACCCGCCCGCGGCCTGTCGTTCGGGTGTTTAAACAAAGCTTACACTGACGAACGAGGTAACCGGTTTGGCCGCAATAGAAACACGCCCCCTCATCTCTTCGTCTCTGCCGCTCCTCAGGAGTGAGCTTAGAATGTCCAATCTGCATCGGTTCCTCTGTGGAGCATCCGACAGAATCGTGAGACATAACCTGAACATAGTTATCAGCAGGGGATGGAGGAGAAACACTGGCAAAGGGTCTCTTGTCTTGGCGGGGGCGCTCGGCATGACGTTCACGGAGACGCACGTCGGACCGCAAGGCCGCGGTGACGAGCTCTTCAAAAGATCTAGCCTCGGGTTGCGAACATAAATGATCTTTGATCGAATCATTAAGGGATTGGTAGAACACCCCTTTAAGGGCTATATCCGGCCAACCCGCCTCCACGGCTAGAATTCGAAAGTCTATTAGATGGTCACTCACGGATTTGTGGCGTTGTTTGAGGGCTAGCAGTCGGCGGGTGGCCTCCTCCTCCTTGCGGGGTTGATCGAAAACCAACCGGAACTCTCCTAAAAAGCGGTCGAAAGGGATTTGAGAGATGGGATTAGCAGTCAGGTAAGCCTGTGCCCATTCAAGCGCTTTACCCCGGAGAGAGTTCACTATAAGGGTGATTTTGCTGTGGTCTGCATGATAGTGCCGAGGTGCCTGCTGGAAGATCAAACGACATTGCAGGAGGAAACCTGCAGGCTCCTACGTCACCCAGGAAAGGCTCAGGAAGGAGCCGGATGTTTTCGTGAGCTGCATTGTCTGTAGCGGGGCCCGGGGTTCCGGTGGCGGGACCCGTGTTGCTGGCTGTGGCGTTAGTAGGTCCTCGGGAGGTTAAATCCATCAGAGCCTGAGAAATACCGTCCAAGCGATGGAAAAGGTCCTGCTGGGCGGCGGCCATCTGGTTGAGGGATTCAGCTTGCCGTCCCAGAGCGATGCCTTGGTGGGTGACGGTCCTTCCGGGTCAGCTGGGTCTGGGTAATGGCCAGTCCGTTCTGTCATGGTCGGACTACTAGGGAGACCCAGATGCTGGAACCCGGAAGAAACTCAGGAGGCGATGTATAATCAGGATGTTTAATAAGGGAAAGTAAATGGACGTCGTGGACGCTGGAAACTGCTGGGAGCGGGGGAGAGCACCAAGGACGATGCGGGACAGCCTGTGGCGAGGTGGAGCGCCGAGGACGGCGTTCACAGTCTGTGACGTGGTGGAGCGCCGAGGACGGCGTGACCGGCTTGAGGCGAGGCATGGACGCTGAGGACAGCGTAACCAGCTTGAGGCGAGGCGTGGACGCTGAGGACAGCGTAACCAGCTTGAGGCGAGGAACCAGCGTGACCAATGGAGAGATGACCTGAAGGCATGAGACAAGGGTAAGTACAAGCTTGAATAACCAGAGCGAGAGTTACTTAGCTAGAGGCCAGGCGTGATCACCGGAGTGAGTATAACGGACTGGCACTGGATACTGAAGAGAAGAATCCTTATGAAGGCAGTCAGGATGATCGGTGATGCAGGGCAGCTGGTTCCACTCAGCAGAGCAGGAGGGAGGGGGGAGACTGACAGGCACCGTGACACTAGAGGAAATATTAGCCGATGGTTGGCTAGTCAGTTCCACCAGGGCTTGGGAAATGGTGTCAAGGCGGCGAAAAAGATCCTGCTGGGTGGAAGCCATCTGATTGATAAAGTCAGCCTGTCGGCCGAGAGCTAGGCCTTGCTGGGTAACAGCGAGGAGGAGCCCTTCCGGGTCAGCTGGGTCTGGGGGGTGGCCAGTTCGTTCTGTCAGGGCTGTCGTAGACATGGCAGACCCAGATGCTGGAACCTGGAAGTGACTCAGGACAAAGTCAATATTTACAAAGTTTTTATTTTACCAGCTGTAAATAAATCCCTGAGGGGACGAGAGTTCTTTCCTTCGTGGAATAATCCTGCAGTCCTTTTACTGACGAAGGCGGGAGGAAGGCGTGTGAACGCGTCGGTCGGCGGAGCCGGCGTGGAGCGATGAGGGCGCCGAGGACGGCGTGATCCGCTTGAGACGAGGCGTGGACGCCGAGGATGGCGGAATCAGCGTGGAGCGATCAGGACGCCGTGGACGGCGTGACACGCTTGAGGCGAGGCGAGGAAGCCGAGGATGGCGGAAACAGCGTGGAGCGATGAGGAACCAGCATGACCAAAAGTAGGAACCTGAAGATGAGCACAAGATGTGTTTAGCAACAAGAACTAGGTAAACTTTAGCTTGAGACTAAAAGGCCAGACATAAGCACAGGAGTGAGTATAACGAACTGGCGTCGAAATCTGGTGAACCGCTCCCTTATGAAGATCAGCAGGTAGATGAGGAGATGGAGGTCAGCTGGTTCCAATCAGGGGAGAAGGAGAGCTGTGGGAGGGGGAGGTGAACTGACAGGCACCGTGACATTTATCCACCTTTGTAATGATAGGGAGAACATGTCAATGGAAGGGTGGGGTCATAGGACAGCAAAAGGGTTAAGCAGGAATTTCCCAATTTTTAAATGAAACCCTGATCGACTGAAAAACTTCAAGCTTTTGTTCAAATGCACAATCTTCCAGAGAGGTGTTTGATTTGTGGAAGAAGTTGTCTTTAAAAATGTATCCTCCTATCCTCACTTAATTCCCATTTTCAAGCATGCACACACACACACACATACATGTGCACACACTCAGACTCATGCACACATTTTCTTCCAGCTTCCAAATTCCATTAAAGGCTCCAGTGGACAGAGGCGTGTTATCAGCAAGCAACCTTATCCTTTCTTAGCTCTTTGAAAATAGTTTATTCAAGATATTTTCATGAACTTTAAATTCTGTCTGCAAGATGTGTAAGGGCTCTGCCCTTTTGTTTGCTTCATTTTCAGTCAATTGCTCTTGGTTCTTGTCATGTTCAGTTTGTGCTTTCCCCTCATTAGAGACACCAATGTTCAGGTTGAAAAGGATCCACACGCTGCCTCCAGTGTGGTTGATTGTCTAAATGTATTCAAGGTCTGATTTTCTATTCAGAAAACATCCAGTTAGAATGGCAATGGACCCAGACTTTTGGCTCGCAACTGTGGTTGCAGTCATTTTATGGGACAAGCAAATTGAAATTCCTTTAGGCCCAGTATTTTGAAACTTTTGATCAGGATTAAAGTGATCCGGATTACCAAATTCTCTGATCTTACTCCACAGATCACAGCTTTTTATTTGTTTTTTACTCTCTGAGTAGGCATGTATCATGTCAGGGCCCGGTGCTGTCCAGTTATTCATACCTGAGACTCTTTCTTGGTTGTCTGCCACTGTGATGGTTACTGGATTCGGTTCAGGGAGGTTGCTATGTTCTTTTCTCAGAGAGCCCAGCCATGGGGCATTGCTGTTTTGTGCTGTCTCTTTCTCCCATATACTTTTCCAGTACTGTTCAGTTTCTAGCCTTGGTGGGTCTGCTCGGCTGTTTTGACCCTGCCACTGAGCGTACACTTTCACAGGCTGAGTTCTCATTGTACCTCTTTGAGCCTCTGTCAGCTTACTCACATCCCTCCGATTTGCCTTGATTTTGGCCTCTAACCGTTGCTTCCATGTAGATGGAATGTAGATGTACATGCCCGCTACTCCTTTTTGGACTATTTTCCATGACTTCCATGATAGCTGGAAAAGTGACAGAAAACTTTTTTAATTTTTAATATGTTACTTATTTCAACAGAGTTGTAGTAAGAAACATATGTCCCCAATGTGACATCATTTAATCATTCATTCATCTTCTATACCCGTTTTGTCCCTTTCGGGGTCACGGGGCTGCCAGATCCCAACCACTTGGCGATGGCAGGGGACATCCTGGACAGGTTTGTCGCAGGGCACTGTGGCCTCAGTAAAGTGCAATTCTGATCTATGGTAATAAATGAATGAGCTTGACTACACATGCACACTCAGCTGTATAGATGTTTTGTGACTTGCTGTCTGTATTCAAGACGAAAGTCATATTTAAAATAAAGACAAACGTATTTACAACAGACATGTTAAAAACAATACTAAATGTGTTCATATTTTTTGCAAAGTTATGCACAAAGTATAGATTTGTTTGCTCTGCAGTGCCTGATCATTGAGTAATGACAAAACCCCAGAAACGACTCAGCACTAGATGAGTGGCCAATAAAGATTTGTTGGTGAGGCATAGAAGAGTGGAGCAGAAGAAGAGGAATGATTCACACAGGATGAAGGAAGTCTATAAGTTGTATTTAAATCAAGTGGAGATGAGGTCCAAACAAAAAAAGCTGGAAGTGCACAGAGATGCATTATTAGTTAGACAGACAGCATTTACAACCCAGATACTTCCATCCATTACAATAGCCTGCTTGTCTCTGCTCCTGCTCTGACACCTGGCTGTGGATCCTGTCTCTGGCTCGACTGAGTGTCCCCCCAACCACAGCTGGATGAAGCTCGTCTGCTGGACTTTAAATATGTAGTTGTAGAATTAGATAAGTTAATTCTTCTCTAAGAGTTCTGGTAAACCGCCTTTTCCGGAATCCGTTTTTTTTAGGAGTTTTTCCTTACCGTAAAGGAGGGTCTAAGGGCAGGGATGCCAGTATAGCTTAGTCAGTTTGTTAGTTCATTTTAGTATTTTCCCATTGAACTCTTTGTATTCATGATCCTTTTGAGTTCATATTTCACTTTTTCAATTACCGATACGAAGCCCATCGAGACGACTGTTGTTGTGAATTTTGGCTATACAAATAAAATTGAATTGAATTGAATTGAATTGTCGACACAAACAACGTCAGCATCACAAAAACTCAGGATGACTTCTAGGAGATAACAGACGAGGACAAAATCACAGACGTGGCTTGATTTGAACCATAAAGTTGAATTGAATCTGTAGGTTTAAGCAGGCAATCCACTCCAAACTGCCAGTGAGAGGCAGGAGTGGCGAGTATGCATGCAGGTGAGAGAAATGAATTTGGCTGTGCTTGATAACAGATGGGTGATAGCGCATGACAATCTTGAAATAGAATACAGGGCTAGTAAAAGTACTGTTAGTTTATGTCATGGTTTTGTTTTCTACAGTCAGTGACAACATAAAGTTGGTCCTTTTTAGACATATTTTGCTACGGTTTATTATTTTCCAGCAAGCGCTGGGACTGCTCTGGTCATTTTAATGGATAAATAAAACAAATGACCAGAAAACATGTCCATGTGCCCACAAACAGTGAAGAAACAAGATTATTTTAAAACAGAACTTTTACATTTTTTATAGATGCTTTTATAATTAGACCATGAGAAACATTTATAAAAAAATCTGTTTACCGCACCAAAATACTTGTTCAGAGACCATGTCAAGCTTTCACACGTTTTGAAGCAACAGCCCCACTAATTTCCAACTCTCTGGAAAGCACATTTTTCTTTCATCTCTTTTGTTATCTTCTTCTGCTTTGAGTTCAGCTTCAGAAAAAGCACATGGAAGTCAGCAGTAGAGAGGATTCCTGCTTGCACCTCACCACTGGTACTTCCTTGAAGCAGTTGGAAGTTTGCTGAGACAGCAATACATTCTAAACCATCACACGTATGTGTCTTTGTATACACGTAAATGTGCGTGTGTGTATGCTTAAGAGCTTTTCTATTGTAAAAATGATATTCTATGATGTGCCTGTTCTTTTATTGACCTGAAAGTTCGCTGTAGACGATGGTCAGACTTTTTCTGCCTCTATAGACAAGAAAACAAAGACCGGATCAAAGACAAACTCAAGAATGTCTTTCGTCAACCCAAAGAAGGAGCTTCCTTCCAGATTTTGCTTTCCTTCCCCCCCCGAATCAACATCCCTAACTCCAGCAGATATTGGGTCTCCATGTCTGTGACGGTGTGGCACCGTCAGATGACGAGGGGGGGCCATGCTGTGTTTTATTTTGTATGTATTCATGTATTTTGTGTTTTAAAATTACTACCTGTGGTGCCACCTGGACAATAATTAAGAGCCACGCCCAATGGGAGGGGCTCGCTCTTCAAAAAGGAGCATCACAGGAGGTAGTGAGGGATGAGGAGTGACGGAGGTGCCATGCGCTGGTGCGGCCCTGCGTGTAGCAACTGTGGTGCTTACTGTCCTGAATAAAGACAGAACCTCCTCACCTTGGCTCCTCTGCATCCTTTCTCGCCGGGACCCCGCCACATATGGTGTCAGAAGTGGGATCGCAGAGGGGCCACTAAAAGGTGAGGGCGCAGAGGTTTGGGGTGAAAGATCCACAGGCACAGCTCCACGCCTCCTTGAGGAGTACTCCATCCCCTAAGGAAGAGGGGGTGGATCCGGGTGGTCTTGGCGGTGCTTGAGGCCTGGCCAGGGGCCCGGAGAGAACCTGCGGCGTCCAGCTCAGCGCCCACGACGAGCAGCGGACCTCGCGGACAGCAGGGGCGGACCACCGGAGTACGGAGACGGCTGGAGGCGGGACGGGCACACTGCCCAGTTCCACTGCCGCCTACGCAGGCGTTGGAGGCCTGCGCGGAGATGGACAGGGGGCGGACCGACGTCTACCGGGCCGTCAGTGGAGTGCTCCGGGAGAGGCACAACATCTCGCCTGGAACTTGCTGTCGGCGGCTCCGATCAGCTAAGTTGCCATCCGGAAGGAGACCAGCGGGGGCGTGTGGCCGAGGAGCGGATCGGAGGGGTCGCCATCATGGAGCAGCCGCAGCCCGTGCATCCATCCAACGCGAGGACGTGGGTGGAGGAGCACGAGCCAGAGGATGGTCCTGCTGATGTCTGGCGGTTGGACTGCAGGGCCTCTAGTTGGGCGAGGGGCACCTGCAGAACGTCAGAACGGTCTGGTGGTTCGGCGTGGGGCTGGCGCAGCCGCGGGCTGCTGTTTTTGGATCGCCGCACATCGTCGATCCCTCAGAGGAGGGGGATGGTGTGACGGTGTGGCAGCGTCAGATGACGAGGGGGGGCCACGCTGTGTTTTATTTTGTATGTATTCATGTATTTTGTGTTTTTGTGTGGTGCCACCTGGACAATCATTAAGAGCCACGGCTCGTTAGTTTTTGTTTGTTTTTTTCTCAGCCTGGTGGAAGTAGCTCTTCTCTGCTTGCTGCTGTTTTCACATATGTGCTTTGAGAGAGACCGGCAGACTGACGTTACTCCAAACAACAGAAAAGAGTAGATAGCTGAGAAATAAAATCTCCAACAAATTCAAATTAAACCATAAAATTGATTAATTGCCAAGCTCTAGTTACTGGCATCGTTTTGTATCTGATGCTGTAATGACATTACCGAAAGTATTGGCTCACCTGCCTTGATTTACATTTGAACTGAAGTTCCATTTCATTCCTAACCCATAGAGTTCAATATGATGTTGATCCATCTTTTGCAGCTATTACAGCTTCAACTCTTCTGGGAATGCTGTCCACAATGTTGAGGAGTGTTTCTAGAAATTTGGTCATTGGTGAGATCACACTCTGGTGGAGAAGGTCTGGCTCTCAGTCTCCGCTCTAATTCATCCCAAAGGGGTTTTATCGGGTTCAGGTCAGGACTCTGTACAGGCCAGTCAAGTTAATCACACCAGACTCTGTCCTCCATGTCTTTATCGACCTTGCTTTGGTCACTGGTGCACAGTCATGTTGGAAGAGGAAGGGGCCGCTCCAAACTGTTCCCATGAGGTTGGGAGCATGGATTTATCCAAAATGTTCTGGTATTCTGAAGCATTCAGGGTTTCTTTCACTGGAGCTAAAGGGCCAACCCCAAGTCCTAAAAAACAAGCCCACACTATAATTCCTCCTTCATCAAATTTCACACTCAGCACAATGCAGTCCCAAATGTACCGTTGTCCTGGCAACCCTGGGGATGGACCCAGACTTTAGGCAGACTCATCCATCAGACTCTCAGATGGAAAAGTGTGATTCATCACTCCAGAGAAGACGTCTCAACTGCTCTAGCGTCCAGTGGCGGCGTGCTTTCCACCAGTGGTCCCCAACCCATTTAACGACATGGACCAGTATGACATCACTCAAGGTTTTCATGGACCGGTTTCTAAGCTGTAGGCGGATGATTATTATAGCAACCTTACGATGAAGGAGGAACAGAGACGTGACAAGACGAACCCTGAGCTTTTATTTTGACACGCATGACATTGTACATCGCACAGGTGTCATCCTTCTCTCCCCTTCCCTCACTCATGGTGCAAAAAAGAAGTAATGTCTATTAAATGTAGCCTTCTTTTTTTGGAAGTTGAAGGCTCCTCTTCTGTCTCCTGGCTGGGCGCGTTTTCCCCTTGGCAAAGAAACTTTCCAAAGACGTTTGTTTTTTACTCATTTTGCTAGCTCCTGGGTTTTATTTTAGCGGTAACCTATCACGTGACCGAGTAGAGCGCCTTGGCCTGCGTCAAGAGAGACTTAGGCTACGTTCACATTGCAGGGCTTAATGCTCAAATCAAATTTTTGGAAAAATTCCATTTTTTTGCAAGGCTGTTCACATTTCCAATTAAATGCGAACTTTTGTGATCTCCTGTGTGACCGTGAAATTACCCAGAAGTGACCCGCATGCGCAGAAGAGTACTCAACAGGGAATGACGTCACTCATTGTTTGCAGAAGCATTAACAATGGATGTCAACAACAGTGTTGTCAACAGCGGAGCTCTTTTTGCATTGATACATTTATTTTCACGAAGGAGCCAGCACAATTACAATCTTCTCATTTTACGAAGGCATTGGAGCCAAGATCGTCTGTACCCACTGTTGTGGAATGGGAATGTGGATGTGTTGGGGCCACGTGTGTGTGTGTAAGAGAAATGAGAGAGTGGTGGAGCGCAGGAGGGAGTGAGGGGGGCAGTGGGCACGCATTCATGTTTACTCTTTAGTAACCCGTTCTGGAGAATCTGAGGGTCCGACTGGGGAATTGAACCCTAGAGGATGATCCGCCTTTGGCACTGGAGAAGGTCTCCCCCGCGCTTCTGACCACAGTCGGAAAGGAAAAAAAGTCATCGCGGGAAAAGTTCAACACCACGCTTGGCCATTTAGCTGGAAATGTTTTCAAAAACCGCCAGAGCCCTGGGGCCTGTTTCAGAAAGGAGGTTAAGTGTAAACTCTGAGTGCGTTAACCCTGAAATCAGGGAAACCCTGGGTTTTCCGTTTCAGAATGGGAGGTTTGTTAAACCAGAGTAAACAGAGTAAGTCAAACCCGTTTCTGAAAGAGAGGTAACTTATACTCGGAGTCAGTGTCCATGGTTACTTATGCTGTGAACCTAACCTGGTCGGGAGCAGGTTTTATTCTCTAAACTCAAGGTTTCTGCCGGTCCCCTCCCCTTTTTAAAGACGAAGCGGTATTTTTCGCTTTAACCTTCATTGCCCAAATTTCCGTCACACAGAGACAAGTGACAAGAATGGCTTGTCCTTTTTTGGAGGACCCAATAGACGAGGAGGCTGCATTAATTCGTAGAGAATTACATTTACGTCGTGCGAGGATTTTGAAACCTAAACTCGATTTTTTGTCATTTCCCCATACGTTTTTGTTTGAGCGTTACCGTTTTTCGTTGCAGTCAATTACATATAAACAATGAAAACAACATTGGGTATTGCTATGTAGATGTTTCATATGTCAAATATTGTCAACAAAGCCTACATCCATGACATGCTCAAATTTGACCTGATTGAATTATGTTTTTATACTTCACTTTTAGCTGCTGCCATGTTCTTTTAATTCCTGCAGGATTGCATCTACATGAAAATGAAATCAGGGACACTGGATTAGATAAATGTAACAATTACTTTTTGGAAACACAATTTGCTAGTACTGCTTACTTTCTTAATCCCATACAAACCTATACCACTCGATCAATACAAGGGTAGACAAATGTTCACTTTTAAAAACACAATTGCATGTATTAATATTAAACTGACCAACGTTTGCAAGAGGGGAAGGTTAACAAAAAAAGTCCTTTAAACATTACCAGCGTTAAATGCATTTTCCCCCAGATTGGTTCTGTACACTATGCAGCATTTCATGCATTTACACCAGGAATAACACTTCAAAAGTACACCTAAATATCCCCATTTTTTATTTCACACCTTACGCTATTTAAAAAGTTGTTACAGCCAATATTTTATAGCAATGATTTAAATGCAAACTTCCGCATTAACTTGAGCAGCTATGTTTTTCCACGCTAACTGTCTCTGTTTTACAGATGCAGCGGTGTTGCTTTTCTTCCAGAATATATGCTCAAATTCACTGTAACTCTGCAGCAGCACGTCAAGTTCAGCTGGCAAAAAATATGCAGACCTCTTTTTTTCCACGGTTGCCATGGTGACTCGTAATATCTGCGCTCCATTGATAATGGCTTCTTATAGTCACGGTGCGCACGCTCACCTCCAAATAAGTCCACTCAGAGTTGATTGACCTAACTCCGATCAGCTTCTCTAAAACAGAAAACTCAGAGTTGTTAATCTCTCGATTGACCAACTCAGAGTTCAAGTTTAACCTCAGAGTTGGTTGAACCTCCTTTCTGAAACAGGCCCCTGGAGTTTGGCCTGAATAGAACTGTCACCCCAAATATGAATCAATCTGTGACCTGGCTTGCCTTCCACTGACTGGTCTCAGCAGCATCGTCTGCCATGGTTGATGTTTATGTTCTCGTTCCCACCTACTTCAACGCAGAATGATGACGTTTGTAGCGTATCGATGATGTACGGGTAGGATTCATGTGGCCTGGCCGGTCAGACGGATTTCAAAAGATCGTATCTGTTTCGTTCAGACTGTCATGAAAATATTAGATACAGGGCGCATAGGGGAAAAAAATATCAAAATTGGTTCGTTTCTGCCTGCAGTGCGAACAATTTCCCAAATGAAAACATCTTTCAGATTCCGAAATAAAACAAAAGTAATGCAAGTTATTTATTCTGTGGGGCCCGGCACCAATTGACACCCGGGGGTTGGGGACCACTGCTTTACGCCACTGGATCAGACGCTTTGCATTGCACTTGGTGACAGGTGGATGGATGCGGCTGCTCGGCCATGGTAATCCATTCCATGAAGCTCTCTGCGTGCTGGACTTTTGCTAACCTGAAGGTCACATAAAGTTTGAATGTAGAAATGCATTTTAATGTGTGAACTAAGTCATGCAATTTACTTATGACACTCTTATGTTTTGACTTTGTACTGCTGACTGCCCCCCCCCCGCCCCCATTCTAACATTCCACTATATCTCTCTCTCTCTTCTTTTCTTCCATCCGGTCCAACAAGAAATGCATATAAATATATCATAAATAAAGCTTAGCCTCAAATGCAAAAGGGATTTATACAAATATACTCTGTCTGAAGATCCATAAACTCCTGTTTTAACAGTAACATCAGTCCAACACAAGAAGGTTTCAGCTCTGATCTCCTTGCTCAGCTGCTGGACAAGTTAAAAAAGAAAAAAGAAATTATTTAAACAGGCAGAGATAAACCAATCAATGTGTTCTATAGAAAATGTCAAATAACCACATTCATTCAAAAATGGTTATAAAAACAGTCTGCATGCCTGTCCGCTTGATTGTATTCACCATGTGGCCAGGCCGAGTGATCAGGAGTCTGACCACAGACAGAATATATCATTCCTTTAAACAGACAGTGACTCAGCAGGGTTTAAAATGATAACATACACACTGCTGTTTTATTTTACAGTCACGAATAAAAGGCGACAGAGCTTGATGATTCTCAAACCACTGCACCAAACTATTTGTTTCCAACAGAAAGTCAAACCTAAATGTAATAGAACTAAAACACAAAACATTTGAAATAGACAGCTTCAATGAAAAGGAGTCTTTTCATTGATGAGAGAAGTGGAATTGCAGCAACAGTAGATAATTTCACAGCCAAGAAAATCACAATCCCCTGATAGAAACATCCAAACTTGCTGCTAAGGCAATTATTCAGCTCCGATGCTCCAACCCGGCGTAGATGTGCTTTCAGCTTACCGATTTCTAATGAGGTTTGGAAACTTCAAACAAGGCTCTGACGCAGCGCCTCTCCCAGAAAGACGACAGGTTATGAATTAAAGATGAGATGAGGTGATCATTTCCTAACAGCCTCTGTCACTTCTGAACACATTTAGGGCTTTACGGTCTTCCATTTCCTTGACGAGATTCCAACACGAACGTGGCATCAGATAGAAGAAAAACAAACAATATACCTGATATTAACTTTAAAGGAAAAACCAGAAGAAAGAAATCACATTTTTTAAAGTCATTCACGTCAGTTTTTATAACATAGTACGTAAATGCTTTTACCTGTTTCAGCAAACAGCAAAAAAGAAAAAAAAAAAGAAATGTTATTAAAACATGACATCAGCAACTATATTGAGGTAGTTTTTCTTCTTTAGAGTTTGCACCATCCCACTTTGACATGTTCCATCTATAAGGAGTTCAGAATCAGCCCTTGTGTTCTTAGGTTTTTAATTTAGTTGGTTTTGTTTTATCGTTGACTTAAAACATTAACAAAACAGCTTGCTGACAAACTACTGAAAGTTGGAGTTGTCTTGTCTGCCAGTTCAAAGATGGTGAACACAAGTCTCATGGCTGGAGTCATACAGGAAGGCAGCAAGGCGCCCACACTTATCCACACCACCTCTTTGTGGTTCGGCTAAGCAGAGTGACCACAGTCACTGTCAGTCAGACAGGAGAGGAAAACAGAGATATTGGAGTGACAGGCAAAGGAGAAGGCAGCTACGAATGATGGGGTGTTTGAACAGAATGCCCCATTCTTACTTTAACAATGCCAAACATACAGTGGCTTATTGCTGTTTTTTATTCTTGGGTCAAGCGTTAGACTGGAAATATCCTTTTCCCAGTTGGCTGTATTTGCTTTCCTTCTTGTCATGTCACTGAAGGAACACAGTAACTGAGCTCTCAGCCTCTAATTGCACTCAACACAACTGTAAGCAGCCTTTTCAAGGCCAAACTGATGAGACTTTTCTGTTAGACAGCATTCTTTTCATCATTAGAGAGAAAGAATGACTGTGTAAAAGCACCACAAACAAAGAGTCTGAAGTGACTGAAAGCCTGCCAAGTGCAGCTGTAGGCTTTCAATAAAGACATGTTTTCAGAAGAGGAATGAGCAAACAATGTTTAATCTTCAAAATGTTTAAAAGTTTTTTTGGAAGGAGAGTTTAAATGTGAAAAGAACTTTAAAATGAAACCCAGTTTCCAAGTATTGAATCCATCTTTTGGTCCATGCAGAAACTATGGTTACCATAGTTTAAAAATTAAATTATATTAAAACTTTTTTAAGGTTTTAATGTTTAGGCACAAAGGTAGATGTATACCAGGGGGGTATTCCAGAAAGCAGGTTATGCTAGCTCCTACGGTAAGTTTGAGGCTAAGGAAGTTGATAACCTCAGCTTTCGGTTTCAGAAATGGAGGTATGTTTCAGGGTAGGTCAAGTTGCCATAGCAACTCATGCTCTGAACATAACCTGGTCCAGATCAGGTTTAGTTGAAGGTTAGTTTGTTTACAGAGAGGTGAAGCAGCATGGCGTGTCCATTTGAAGATGATTTAGTGGATGAAGAAGCTCACATAATACTTTTTCCACCGTGAGAGGGTGATAAGACCACATATGGATGTTGGAAAGATAAACTTTTTTACTTTGATCCAACTTAATTATTTGCTTTAGTTAAGATAAATAATTTTTTTTGTTAAGTCAGCTTAAAAATAACACATAGTTTTCAGACAGTTATTTTACTTTCATTCAAATTAATTCAATTAAGTAGGTGTAACTTTGGTGCTGCTGTTAGATCGGCACCGCAAGGGATTGTGGGATAGCATTCCCTTTGCCTGTCTGGACGGATTTGGGTTTAAGTGTGGGTTTTTGACAGAATGTGTTTAGTTGTATAGCTATTTTACTGTGTTTTGCCGAGTTTTGCCGAGTTTTTTCTTCCTACTTTGCTTAAGCCTCTGGACCATGAGTGAGAGGAAGGGAGAGGATGATGAATTTATATAGCACCCCTACCACTTAGTTCTATAGTGACAATGATGGAAAATTCTTTAATGAATTTAAGCACTTCATGCATTTTTTTGTCCTTTTTTTGTTATAAAAATTAGCATATCTGCCGACTCAAACTTAGACATATGAGAGTTCAAGAAATATAATTAATTAAGATGAAAAAAATATTAATTGAATTGGAGTAATATGACATTTAGTTCGATAAATATATAAATTTGAGTTGTATAAACAATTATTGAGTTTTATAGACGTAAGGAATTAGGTATAATAAATTTAAATCAATTATTTGTTACCAATAGAAGTTATTCATTTAAGTTGGCAAAATTGGATAAGTTTTATATATATATATATATATATGCGTCACATGGATAATGGAAACAAGATCAGAAACTCATGCATTTATTTTGTCTGTTCTTCTACTACAAGCAAAAACTCTTTCTTTTGATGATGCAGCCGTATTACTTTTTTGATGGACGTATAATCTTCATACGCCGTCATTAAAATCTCAGACTCCGTCTCACTAAAGTGTAGCGCTTTCTTTTTTTTTCTCCACGCGTTTCCATGGTGACTCCGAAAATCGGCGATCCATTGAGGATGTCTTTATGTAGTTGCTGTGCACGTGCATTAACCCAGGGTTACCAAGTCGAGCTATTTACGCCAAGTCATCTGCGGTCTTCTGGAACCGATGTAACCAGAGTTAGCAAGTTCAGGCGGATTTCAGCCAGAGTTCAGGCTTAAAGTCAGGCTAGTTTAAACATGCTTCCTTGAATACCCCCCTGGAGGAAACTCTGCACCAACACTGGAAGATTAAAAAATAAAGTTACAGTAATATAGTCATTGCAAACATGTTAGCAGAAATTTTGTCAGAAATAAAACGATCATGTCCTTCTTTTTTCATTTTTCATTCATCTTCTTCCGTTTTGTCCCTTACAGGGTCACGGGGCTGCTGGAGCCTATCCCAGCAATTTACGGCCGAAAGCAGGAGACACCCTGGACAGGTCGCCAGTCTGTCACAGGGCCTCATGTCCTTCTTATTTTCTTGATAACAGATACACAAGACGACGCACAAACTCAAGGTTGTTGTCAGTTTTACACTGTTGTGTGCAGTCGATCTAGAATGAGGGTAGCTGTTATGCTAAGTGGAGGGATGTGACACCTTCTTCTTCTTCACAGTTTGCCAGCACTGTTGTCCTTTAAGTTCTGAAAGCACAAAGCTGTTTCACCTCAGACAAATCCCTGTCAGCACAGCAGATCTGTGAAGCCCTGTGGCATTTTGGATCATCGTCCTGACAGTGACGGACGCGGAGATGGGTTTGCCTGCCATCGTTCTTTCAGTGACTCTACTGGGAATCTTGAACATTTCTTTGCAGTTTGCAATTTCTTTGCAATGTGGCCTCTGACAGTATATGTTTGTTCACCTTCCAATCCAAGAGAACAGTTCAGTGGCTTGTGGTAAAATGTCTGCCCTATGACTGGAAGGTTGTGAGTTTTAATCCAGGCAGAGTCATACCAAAAATGGACCCAATGGCTTCCTGCTTGACACTCAGCATTAGAGGGTTGGATTGGGGGGGTTAAACCACCAAATGTTTCCCAAGTGGAGCTGTGTCTGCAGCTCACCGCTCTTCCAGGGGAGGGGTCAGATGCGGAGAATAAATGTTGACACACCTGCGTGTGTGACAGATAATGGGACTTTAACTTTAGAAGAGCTCCCAACAGTTTCTTCCACATGACCTTTTAAGCTCAGCATGGCTCGTGCACAGGTACCAAAAATGAAACGAAAATCTCTCAGAGCTCGGTGTGTGTGTATGATCCCAATAGTTCATGTGTTTTTTGACAAACTCCTGTCAAACAAAAACAGATCGAATCCTAAACTGAGGAAATGTTAAAGTCGTTGTGTGGTCACATGACTCGTTCATTTGTGTAAGAGCCAATCAGAAACCAGGCAGCATTTGAATTTTAAACTATTCTGTTGTAATATTTTGCATAACTACCAGGAAGTGATCAGGAACAATGCACCACTTTAACTTTTCCTTTTTCTAATTATTTACAATAAACTTAAAAACAAAAAGATAAATGCACAACACTAAAGTTGTCGTAACTCACATTGCAATTGAGCAATATCTCCAACGCGACTGAAAAAATATGGTCTCACCCTGAAACACCAGCATACAGTTATTATGACTCAAATCTCTAAGGTGTCAAAATGCAACAGGGTCCCAGAGGCTGCAGAGACGCAGCAATAGGTGAAAAAATAGAAACAGATTTTCTCACTACCTGCGTCAGTTTTATCATTTCCATTTTTAAAGAGGACATGTTTGAAGTTTAGAATGCATGCTATTCCAGATTTCATTTGGGATTTTCTCGCATGTAACCATCCTCTGACATGACCCATTTCTGAGTCTTTATATTAGGTCTGTGCAGGTTTTCTACTAGAAAACTGTCAGATTAGCTTTGGGTCATGCAGAATGCTGGAATATTTTGTTTGTGACGCTAAACAGGGAATTCTGTTATCTCTGCAGGCATCTGGGCCACTGTGCTGAATGTAATCTTGATGAAAATGTTCATTTCTTTAGTTTACAATTTCAAAAAATCACTTTGAAAAATTCACACGTAACTAGAGAGGGAATTATTCTTTTAGGCCAATACCTCGGATAAAGCTTTGAGAAGACGAGTAGAAGAAGAGGATGCCTGAAGACACCTCTATTCATGGCTTGCGGCTCTGCCTGTGTACCAGTTCTGTCATTGGTAATATCATTTCCACTAGGGAATTGCATACAGAAGTAGATGAGGTCATGGGTGAGCCAGAGCCTCTGGCCCCAGAGAGGGTTAAGACCCCTCAAGGAAAAGAACGGTGGGCTGTGGGGGTATCTGCAGGCACAGGGAACCACTGCTGCCCTCCCAGTGTTCCTTAATCTGAGACACTTTTTCTGGGTGAAGCCTCCATCCCCTCAGGAGAGGACTTCAGGAGAGGACTTCTACTACACAGCAAGTCCGCCCTTGGTAAACAACCTAGTATTGAATACGGGACCGGCACAGGGGGACCCATGATTGTGGCTGCATTGTTCAGTACATGGATTACTTGTTAGTCAAAGATTATTGCTTACGTAAAATGGTAGGCATAGTGCTGGTATTCAGTCCGGGGAGGTTCGCGTCATGTACAGTACTGCTAATGCTCGGCGTATGGTGCACTCACAACAATTACTATTTTAAATGTATAGTTCATCAATTTCACCTTATAAAAGCTACAAAGTTTAAGGTCCCAGGTAAGCAATATTCTAGCACAAAGAAGCCACGTGCCACAGGGTTCCACTCTGCGATGGGGAGGGAGAGCCCCAGGGGCCAGTTGTTCAAAAAGTTTAATCTGGATCAAAATGATCCGGATTTGGAAATCACATTTTTTCCTATGCAGGATCAGGTAATCCGTCTTACTTTTATGCCGGATTTTCAAAGCAACATTGGACTGGATCACCCTGATCCAGATACACAGTTTTCAAGATTACCAAATCCATATTACCTGTGCTCTAAATGGGACAACATATCACAACACGGGCTACCAGCTATGTAAAGAACAGGTAGAAGAGCCAACATGGGGTCGCTGTAAGAGTTTGTTATTCTGAGACAAAACACAAAAATAACAAACATCCCTCATGACAGGGATTGGGAGTACGTCATCCGAAAGGGCAAGCGCATCATCAACATCCAACTGGTGACCTCATCATCACAAACTGTGTCGTGAAGTGGCCTGGGTCAGTTCATGATGCACGTATCCTGAGAGAGAGTGCTTTATACAGAGAGCTCCAAACCAACCGTCCGGATGGCATAATATTAGGAGACAGACCCACTCCTACCATGGCTGATAACTCCTTTTCTTGCAGCATCCACACCAGCGCAGGTATGCTTCAACACTGCTCATTGAAAAACAAGATGTGCAATTGAGCGTTTAAATGGAGTTCTAAAGAGGCGCTTTGCATGCCTTAACTACTTGCGAGTGGAACCACAGGGAGCATGCAACATAATACTAGCATGTATCGTCCTGCACAACATCGCTACCAGGCGCAATGTCCCTGTCTGTGATGATGTTTATGATGCACCTGAGCCATTTGAAGAACCAGACCAACCTCTGGCATTCTGTCAGAATGAGTGGACGTATCGTAAGGGATGCAATTGTTAGACATAATTTTTGACAGGCTCATCTTTGATGATTGTTTCTTTGAAATGAATATACGGTCATGAATTGAATATATTATTTTTGTTTGTTATTGAAATCTGTTTCGGGGATTATTTCATATTTCATTGTTTTTACTTTACTGAATAGTTTAATTGGTAGCCTATGTCTACTATATCTACTTCATCACTGTTATATAATATAATAACTTTTATAAATAAAAGTATAAACACTAAATGAAACAAATGTATTATTTGACCAATTTTAAAGTTTTTCTACATTTCCCTCCTGGAATCCACCTTTAAATCCTACCCCTATGGTGGCCGAGAGGTGCAAGACACGCTTACATTTAAGATACAGCAACAGCAAATCCCAGTACAAATGAACAAATCGGGGTCGCTCTGAGTGTGGTGTGTATTTGCTCTTTTGAACGCCGTGTATGGTCAACAGGTGTTGCTGAGAGGTACTTGCCAGTAGCCCTTGCATAGGTCAAGAGTGGTGATGAAATTAGCAGCCCCGATCTTCTCCAGCAGGTCGTCAATCCTCGGCATTGGATATGCGTCGAACTCCGAAACTGCGTTCAGTTTCCTGAAGTCGATGCATATCCGCAGTGAGTCGTCTTTTTTGGGAACAATCACCACCGGACTGCACCACTCTGAGTTGGACGGCTCGATGACACCTAGCTCCAGCATCTTCCTCACCTCATCGTTCAGCCTTCCCACCAACTTCTGTGGTACCCGATAAGGCCATTGCCGGATTGGTCGTTCATCTTTTAGCCGTATGGCATGGCTGATGAGTGTAGTTTTGCCTGGCTGTGCAGAAAAAAGAGATGGCGTTTCATGAAACAAATCCATCATCTGTGCAGTCTGTTCAAGGGGTAAATGTGACAGAGACGGAGGGGTTGAGTGAGTCAGTGCTTCCGGATCAGAGTCTAAGTCTTCCTCAGCCTTCACAGCTCTGACTAGCAAAGACTTCTCTGTCGGATGGTTAGCACCTTCCTTCCACTCTTTAAGTAGATTCACATGGTATGTCTGCTTTTCTTTCTTTTTGTCAGGATGGTGCACCTCATAGGTGACAGGTCCCATCCTGCGGAGAATGGTGTATGGCCCTTGCCATTTTGCCAGTAGCTTGCAGGTAGAAGAGGGGAGAAGCAACAGAACCTTCTGACCTGGTAGGAGTTCACGGTGACGGGCCTGCTGGTCGTACCACGTCTTCCGACTCCTTCGGGCCTCTCGTTGGTTGACTTCTGCCTCTTCCCTGTACTTTGCCAACCGTTCTCTCATCTCCAGGACAAACTGGATCACACCCCTTTCTGAGGTCTTTGTGGATTTGGCCTCCCAGCTGTTCTTTAGGAGATCCAGTGGGCCTTGGACATCCCAGCCATAGAGGAGTTCGAATGGTGAGAAGCCTGTTGAAGCTTGTGGGACTTCCCTGTAAGCAAACAACAGGAATGGTAGCCAACGATCCCAGTCCTTCCCTGTGTCACTCACGAACTTCTGCAGCATCCTCTTCAGGGTCTGGTTGAAACGTTCCACCAAGCCATTGGTCTGTGGGTGGTACGGTGTCGCCTTGATGGCAGTGATGCCAAGCTGCTGTTGGAACAGTTTCATCAGCCGGGAGGTGAAGTTGGTTCCTTGGTCTGTCAGAATTTCATCCGGTATTCCTACTCTGGAGAAAAACTGAATTAACGCTCTCATGACTGCAGGAGCTGTAATGGTGTGCAGGGGAAAAGCTTCTGGGAACCGTGTAGCATAATCACAGACCACCAGGATGTATTCGTGACCGCTACTGCTCTTAGGTAAAGGTCCAACAATGTCCATGGCTATTCTCCTGAATGGAGTGGAAATTATAGGGAGTGGGTGTAGTAATGCTCTGTCAGACTTGTGTGTTATTGCAGTTTTCTGGCAGGTAGGACATGTTGCACAGTACATCTGAATGTCAGTGTACATTGATGGCCAGAAAAAACGTGAACTAACCCGCAGATATGTTTTGTGACGACCCAGGTGACCCGCCCATGGGAGTGTGTGCGCTAATTGAATGACGAGTGGCCTGCAGGTGGTTGGAAGAACTAACCGTAGGTGTTCACCTTCAGCTGCATACAGAACATCATCAACAACAACAATAAACCGCACATTTCCCAAACATTTGTCACTTTCTGTTGTCACCTTGGCAAACAATGGTTTTAAAGTTTGGTCTTCTTTCTGCAAAGCCGAAATATCAGCTGGTATTTCGAATGTTTCTGCTGTTGTTGCGATCTCAGGATCCGGCAACTTAAGTTTTTTTTCAAACCGTCTTTGACGACGTGACTTTCTGGGCATTTCTTTGCCTCCATCAAAGAAATTGTCATCCAAATGTGGAAGACTTTGCATCCCTGCTTTGGCCTGAGCTCTAGTTAGCACGGGAGCTGAAACATTACCAGCTAGCTCATCATTAGCTTTAGCTGTTTGAGTAGCTGTTTCAGTTAATAAGTCCCCCAACATAGGTCAATCACACCCCAAAATTAAATCAACAGGTAGGTTCTCTACCACCTCGACAGTCAAAAGATAGGATTGTTCATTTATGGTCACTGTTACATCCGCTTTTGGGTACAAATGTTTGTCGCCATGAACACACAAAACTTGTTTGCCTGCTGTAATCAAGTCCACCAAAAGGGATTAAACTCTGTTTGACCAGAGAAACAAAACTGCCAGTGTCCAACATAGCAGTAACCTGCTGTCCGTTCACAGTCACCTGTTTAAGTGGCTGGAAAGTGTCTTTGTCCATGTGCACAGGCCCTGCTCCTGTGACAGTCTCTGGCCTGGGTGCGTAGCAAGCACCTGTGAATTTAGTCTTGCGGATTGGACAAACGGAGGCTTTGTGACCAATCTGCTGGCAATAGAAACACACAAGGTCCTTACCCGCCACTCGCTGGTTAGGTGCTGGGTTGGTACCTTGCGTTGCCTGATGGAAGTCTCTCCGTGCAGGTCTCAGTGGAG
Source organism: Oryzias sinensis (assembly GCA_037389245.1). NCBI lineage: Eukaryota > Metazoa > Chordata > Actinopteri > Beloniformes > Adrianichthyidae > Oryzias > Oryzias sinensis. The sequence goes on from CM074500.1 coordinate 26,117,027, forward strand.
CAGTTTGAATAGGAAGACGCTGATCCCCACCCGACGGCCGTGCAGACGCTCCTCGTCGTGCGTTGAGATACTGCAGCGCAAGCCGGGCAGCGGTGAGGCCATCCTCCGGTTCGTGCTCCTTCACCCACGTCCTCACGTCAGCTGGAAGCACACGCAGCAGCTGCTCCAGGACGACGATCTCCCCGATCTGCTCCTTGCTGTGTTGCTCTGGGTGGATCCAGCGACGGTAGAGGCCCTTCAGGCGGTGGTATGTCTCAGTTGGATTCTCCCCAGATGGCACCACAGTAGACCGGAACTGCTGACGATAAGTCTCTGGCGAGATGTCAAATTTTACCAGGAGTGCGTCTTTCAGGTCTTTGTAGATGTGGGCTTGCTGCTCGTCCATTGCTGTGTAGGCCTCCAACGCCTTTCCGGACAGCAGTGGCACCAGGCGACATGCCCACTCAGTCTCTGGCCATCTCCACGTCCTGGCAATCCGTTCAAAACGTAGCAGGTAATTTTCAATGTCCTCACCTGTCTGATATGGAGGGACCTTTGGCTCCATGTAAGGCCTCCAATCAGGTGGCTGTAGACTGACTCTGCCCTGTGGTTGATCCGACCAGCTGGAGTCCTCCTGTGCCACTGGATGCCGTCGACGGGACGCTGCAGCTGGTGTTGGCAGATCCAACCTTGGGCTACGCACTGCGGCTGAGCTTGGTCCAGCGGCTTGGGGACTGGTGTTCCGCCGCCGACCAGAATGGTGCTCTGCCCGGGAAAAAGAGGCTTCCAAACCTTGGAGTGCAGCGATGAACCGGTCTTCTCGCTGCTGCTGTCCATGGAGAAAGTCTCTCATCATGGCCGCCAAGTCACCCTCTGGGCCTTTGGTCAGGCCTGGAGAACCACCAGAGGCACCAGGATCCACCACCTCTTCCTCCGAAGATGAATTGGACAACAAAGGGACTGTATCCGATGTTGGTTCCATCTCCTTCTTCTGGAAACGCAGACCTCTGTGTCTCACCTTTTTGCGGCCAGCCATCTGCTTTCCCACTTCTGACACCAACTGTCGTGGGTCCCGTCCGGGAATAATTGGGCAGAGGCGCCAAGGTGAAAATATTCTTGACTTTAATGCCAGAACAGAGCACACCAATTGCTCCACAAAGGTTAACCAACATTTGTTTCTTTCCTCTCAGACTCTCCAACTTCTCCACACAGACTCCCACACTGCCAGCTGTATCTGGTTCTCTTTTAAGTGGTAAGCCCCTCCTCCTGGGCGTTGCTCTCCATCAGTCCAAAAAGAAAATAGGGAGAAGTGTTTACATTGTTCACAAACATAAATAAACATACAGAAATAAACAGTTTCATTCAAAGAAACATTCTGTGTCGTGTACAGAAAAGTAACAATAATCATCAATAAAAATAAATACAAACAGTGACCGATGCGTCACATGACCCAGGGTGTCCATGACCACTTCCGGGTTACCGGGTTACTTCCGGGTAAACAAACAAACAGACAGACGCTAATGTTAGCGTCGTGTGTGCTTCGTGTGAATGTATGCGCGGGGATTATGAATCGGCAACCTAGTGTGCACCCCAGTGGCGGTTTTTGATATGGGCGATCGCCCAGGGCGGCACTTCATAGGGGGCGGCATTTGCTGTGCCCGATGCGTAATGTGGTACATACTATATTCAAAGAGGTAACTTACAGCTTTTAAGTTGAAACTGCTTCAGTAGCCGACACTTAATGCTTTTATTTTGACACATCAGACTCTTAATAATGTCTTCCTCCTATTTCCTCTTCACACTCATGGTGCAAAAAAAAAAAAAGAATAATTCAGAGTGAAACAACGTAAAACAGGCACATGAAAAGGATTTAGGCAGAAAAAACATCCGTGCTCAACCCAATTTCGACAAAAGCAGGCAATGGGGGGTTATTTCCCACAATTCTTTGCTCAGACACACAGCAGACCCGATGCGCACGTGACCACCGCCCTCTGCTGCAAGACGCTTGCGGCCACACCTATTTGCGGCAGTCTTTGGAACATTAGTAAAAAAACTCGAGAGGGGAGCGCAATTCTCCGGTGGCTGGCTGAATCACACTAACAGGTGATTGGGATTGGGAGTCTTTTTCTATCTGACAATCAACTCTGAGCCGCAGCTGCGCCTCCCGTCATAGAGACGGAGCCGCGTGTGTCAGAGGGAAGGGGAAGGGGGGGGGGGGGGATGAGCGCAGACCATTTTTTATGTATTGAGGTTTTTTGCAGGATTTCTGCTGTTGGTGTTGCACAAATTTAGGGAAATGCCAAATATTTTTGGAGTAATCCCACTGATGAGTTTTCTTTAATCTCATTTAAATTTTAAATTTAATGTTTTATAAGACCTAAACATATTAATCACAATAAGTTTTATTTTTTTAGATCTAAACCCTCTGATATGTTTCACAAAGACACACACAGGACGTCACACATTAAGAAATTATTGCTAAAAATGAAGCAGGAGTCCAGCTCTAAAAAAAATGCTCTAAAGAAAAATGAAAGAGCAAAAAAATGGAATTATTTGATATGTAATTTCTTATTAATATTTCCAGGCTTTCTTTGTTTTGTTCTGCAGCATGTTCATATTTGTATAATTTTGACAGAATATATTTATTTAGGGTTTAACTTGAGTTATTCTGGATTAATGTTCATGTTTTTATTCATATTTATGTTCAAAAAGTTCAGTTTAAAAGGTTTAAAAGTTTAGCTTTAGTGTGTTCAGTAAATGTTTATCTTTTTCGGCCCAAAACCTTAAGCATGTTTTTAACTTAGGCCCCTGTGTGACTGAGTTTGACCCCCCTGTAATATGAGTCTAGAAAATTCATGCATTTTTTGAGTAAAATGGCTAAATAGAAGATAGGGAACACAACAGGATGTTGTCAAATTTTGTATGTGTGCGGGGGGGGGGGGGGGGGCGCTGGTGGGGTTACTCGCCCAGGGAGTAAGTTAGTGTAGAACCGCCACTGGTGCACCCAGGGCTACCTGCAGAGGGATAGGGACGGAATGAAAAGGGTAAGGTGATGTAAATGACGTGTTACCGGGTCCGTGCGTGCGCGTCAATGCGCACGTGTGTGTGTGCGAGCGTGTGAATGCGTGTGTGCCTGCAGCGGCAGCTGACGGTTCTACACCGTCACAGATGGGCACTGATGTTTCGCCATGCCCCCCTCCACCAGACCATCCCCACAAGGCTCTAGATGAATCAGGGTGTCTGATATGCGAGTAAAAGTTGAATGGAGGGTGGGCGCCAAGGCGCCCAGAGAAAGACACCCCCAGTTAGCTCTGCCAGCATAATCCACCCATCCAGATCCCGGAGCCTTGTGTGCCTGTGTGCAACAGTTGTTTGGGTGGATTGGCACAACCGGGGGAAGAAGGCTCCCTGAGTAGGCGCCCACCCTCACCGGGCAGCCAGTCAGTCAGGAGGCGGCAAGCCAGCCAAGGCATCAATTTGGCCATCAAGGAGCAAGTACTAGATCAGCACTAACGGGCTCCTTCGTAGTGGTCTCCAACCCTATTCCTTGCAAGCTAAATGCCCGTCTTGCTTTGCAGGTAACCCCGCTTTAGTAATTACTGTCACCTGGATCAGTCAATCAGAAACTGGGCTCACTCAATCCAGCTAACCGGGGGGTATTCCAGGAAGCATGTTTAAACTAGCCTGACTTTAACCCTGAACTCTGGCTGAAATCCGCCTGAACTTGCTTACTCTGAGTATGTCGGTTCCAAAAGACCGGATATGAGTTGGCGTAATTACGCTCGACTTGGTAACCCTGGGTTAATGCACGTGCACAGCAACTACATAAAGGTATTCTCAGTAGATCGCCGTTTTCCGGAGTCACCATGGAAACGCGTGGAGAAAAAAAAAGAAAGTGCAACACTTCAGTGAGACGGAGTCTGAGATTTTAATGACGGCGTATGAAGATTATAAGTCCATCAAAAAAGTAACACGGCTCCATCATCAAAAGAAAGAGTTTCTGTTTGAAGTAAAAGAACGGACAAAGTAAACGTACAAGTTTCTGATCTTGTTTCCATTTTCCTTGTGATGCATAAATATGACTTATCCAATTTTGCCAACTTAAATGAATTACTTCTATTGGTAACAAATAATTGAGTTAAATTTAATCAACCTAATTTCTTACGTCTATAAAACTCAATAATTGTTAATACAACTCAAATTTACATACTTATTTAACTAAATGTCATATACTCCAATTCAATTAATAATTTTTCCATCTTAATTAATTATAGTTCTTGAACTCTTATGTCTAAGTTTGAGTCGGCAGATATGCTCATTTTTATAACAAAAAAAGGACAAAAAAATGTATGAAGTGCATAAATACATTACAGAATTTTCCATCATTGTCATTACCAGATTAAGAGGTAGGGGTGCTATATAAACTAATTTTATATACCTTGCTAATTTTTATAAAAATAAAAAGGAAAAAAATGCGAAGAGTGCACCAATTGATTTAAGAATTCTCCACCATATTCAGTACAGAGTTATGTAGTAGGGGTGCTATATAAACTCATCATCCTCTCCTTCACTCTCACTCATGGTGCAGAAACGTAAGTATAATAGGACCAAATAACTCGGCAAAACACAGTAAAACAGCTAAATAACTAAACACATTTGGTCAAAAACCCACACTTAAACCCAAATCCGTCCAGACAGGCAAAGGGAATGGTATCCCACAATCCCTTGCAGTGCCGATCTAACAGCAGCACCAAAGTTACACCTACTTAATTGAATTAATTTGAATGAACGTAAAATAACTGTCTGAAAACTACGTGTTATTTTTAAGCTGACTTAACAAAAAAAATGATTTATCTTAACTGAAGCAAATAATTAAGTTAGATCAAAGTAATAAAATTATTTTTCCAACATACATACATGGTCTTATCACCCTCTCATGGTGGAAAAAGTATTATCTGAGCTTCTTCATCCACTAAATCATCTTCAAATGGACACGCCATGCTGCTTCACCTCTCTGAAGCATTCAGAACCAGAAAGCAGGTTATGCTAGCTCCCATGGTAAGTTTGAAGCTAAGGAAGTTGATAACCTCATCTTTCATTTCCAAAAATGGAGGTATGTTTCAGGATACGTCAATTTGCCATAGCAACTCATGCTCTGAACATAACCTGGTCTTGATTAGGTTTAGTTGAAGGTTAGTTTGTTTACAGAGAGGTGAAGCAGCATGGCGTGTCCATTTGAAGATGATTTAGTTTTCAGACATTTATTTTACTTTCATTCAAATTAATTCAATTAAGTAGGTGTAACTTTGGCGCCGCTGTTAGATTGGCACCGCAAGGGATTGTGGGATACCATTCACTTTGCCTGTCTGGACGGATTTGGGTTTAAGTGTGAGTTTTTGACAGAATGTGTTTAGTTTGGCTTTTTTACTGTGTTTTGCTGAGTTATTTTGTCCTACTATGCTTAAAGTGTGGGTGACATGGCCTATTTTAATAGGCCAAAATATAGTAAATAGTCTCTATTTCATGTTGCGATTGTTTTTAATATTTTTCGAAAAAGAATAAATAGCGAAAAACGCGATATAAACAACGAGGACGGCCGCCGGCTTCACGCATTCCGCCGACTTCGCGCCGCCATGTTTGTGACGTAACGAAAGGCAGACAACATGGCTAGCACCGATAGCGAAGCACAGAGTGATGCTACCGTCTCTATTAGCGATTTATCATCAGATGAACAGAAAGATGAAGAGGAAAGTTGAGGATATTATCATGATGATGAGTCACTTTTGCAATCTGATAAATCAAAGCGTGTCTCCTAATTAGAAAATAAAGAGACTCCAGAGATCTTTCAATATTTAGCCAAATTTTGCAAAAGCTTTTTTTAATAAATTATAATTTGGTAAATAAAATATAAATTGATACCCCAACAAAAAATATAAACCACTCCAATTAAGTAAAAAATGTATAAAATTAAATTACTCCACTTACTCTAAAATATACTCAAAATGTCCCCTTTTGGCCTAATCTAAACAAAGGTAAACACTGGTTTTCAACCCAATTTACAAAATAAATGTCACAAAATAAAAGTTTCCCAGATATTACTACTCTTTAGTTAACAAAGTCACTGTATACCATTAACAACTGTGGAACATTAACAGTTTTACCTGTTTGAACCAGTTTGAAACCTTTTCTCGTGCGCGCGCGCGCTCACACACACACACACACAGTTCAGTTTACTCACGGTACCGGCACCTCAAAAGCAATAGAAAAAAAAAACGTTGCAGGCCTGTTGCTTCTCTTGCAAAACATTGAGTGCGTTGAAATACTCCAGTTGGATCCAAGGACAACAGAAAACACGACTACTTCGCCTCAATGTGATCCATCGTGATGCACACTAGCTTAGCAGCCTCCGCTCCCGACTCCAGCGCCGTCCTCTCCGACCCAGAAAACGGCTCGCTCACTTCCAGCTCACCCGCCTTTCCTCGACTCAAAAGCCAAGATCCTCCTCCCAACTCTCCGTTCAAAATTCTTCGTTTGTGTCCCGGTTTTTGTCCCTTCGAAAACGCAGACTTCTCTCCTGCAGATCTGGAGGGAAAAATCCTTCGCCATCCACCTTCTTGAACTTTCCCCTTTTCAGCAGCGTTTCTTGTTTTGGGAATTTTATACACAGATACACTTTCACTAGATGTATTGCTACTTCCAGCTGCCACACAACGACTTGGCATGTTGATGATTAACAGATTTAAACACGAGAGAAACGAAGACTACCTGTTTTGTTTACATGCTGTCCGAAGCGGAACTGCGAAAGTCAACGCCTTTCGTGACGTCACAGGTCATATCGAGGTCACTTCCAGCCTGCGCTCTTAGCGGCTTTTTTCAAATCTCTGATTCCTTCGAAAGATGTCTATTATTCATATGCTTCGGATTTTTTTCGACACTAACTATTGGTATCAATAGAATCATCGTTTAAAGGGCTTTTTTATTTGACAAAGTTGTTCAAAGCATGGCATCCACACTTTAAGCCTCTGCATCATAAGTGAGAGTGAAGGAGAGGATGATGAGTTTATATAGCACCCCTACCATCTCACATCATAATGATGATGGAAAATTCTTTAATGAATTTATGCACTCCGTGCATCTTTTTCATCCTTTTAATTGTTATAAAAATAAAAACAATAAAATGAATGAAACAAAACTTTTTTTTTATTATGTATCCATATAACATAATCTCTAAAACTATCATTACTGATCATCCTCTCCCTTCCTCTCACTCATGGTGCATTGACTTAAGCATAGAAGGACAAAATAACTCGGCAACACACAGTTAAACAGCTAAACAACTAAACACCTTTGGTCAAAAACCCACACTTAAACCCAAATCCATCAAGACAGGTAAAGGGAATGATATCCCACAATCCCTTGTAGTGCCGATCTAACAGCATCACCAAAGTTACACCTACTTAGTTGAATTAATTTGAATGAAAGTACAACAACTGTCTGAAAACTACGTGTTATTTTTAAGCTGACTTAACAAAAAAAACAAGATTTATCTTAACTGAAGCAAATAATTAAGTTAGATCAAAGTAAAAAAGTTTATCTTTCCAACATCCATATGTGTTCTTATCACCCTCTCATGAGCGTGTTAGCACTGAGTGAGACAAAGATGAAAGGGAAGGATGAGTGTGTGTTTGGAAGTGTGAGTGGGAGAATGTCTGGTGTAGAGAGCGGGAGAGCAAGAGAAGGTGTGGCTTTGCTGGTGAGCTGTGAGGTGAGACGATGTGTGGTTGAATGGAAGGAGGTTTCACCAAGACTGATGTGGGTGAAAGTGAAATTTCGGAAGGAGATGTGGGTGTTCGTGAGTGCATATGGTCCTGGCAGTGAGAGGAATGAAGAGGAGAGAGTGACCTTCTGGAACGACTTGGATGAGTGCTTGCAAGGATTTGGAGCAAATGTGAATGTAGTGCTGATGGGAGATCTGAATGCTAGAGTGGGTGATGAGAAAATTGAGGGTGTTGTTGGCGGACATGGTGTTCCTGGAAAGAATGATAATGGTGAGAGACTGATAGGAATGTACACTGAAAGAGAGATGGTGATTGGGAATACATGGTTCAGAAAGAAAGAGATCCATAAGTATACGTGGGTGAGGCAGAGTGGTGGAAGAGTGATTGACAAAGCACTGATGGATTATGTGGTGGTTTCAAAGGTTGCATGTAGTAGATTGCTGGATGTAAGTGTGAGGAGGGGAGAGAGTGGAGGTATGTCTGATCACTATTTGGTGGAAGGAAGGTTGCGTGTGGGTATGCCATGGGTGAGATCGAGAAAGAGTGGGGAGGCAAGAAAAGTTCTGAGAGTGAGTGTTTTGAAGAACAGAGAGAAAATGTGTGAGTATCAGAGGGAATTAGGTGGCAAGTGGAATATGGTGAAGGAGCAAATGGTTGTTGGAGTGGAGGAAGAATGGCAACAGTTCAAGAGTGCAGTGGTTGGAAGTATAGAGGAAGTGTGTGGTGTGAGACATGTTGGGGGTGGTCTAAGAAAGGGAAGTGAATGGTGGTGCGAGGATGTAAGGTTGGCTGTAGCAGAGAAGAGATGTGCGTATGAAGTATGGCTGCAGAGAAAGGACATTGAGTCATATGAGTGTTATAAGGAGAAGAAAAAGGACGCTAAGAGAGCTGTGCGTGAGGCAAGAGCGGCTGCGGACGAAAGGTGGGGCAGACAGTTGACGGATAATTTTCGAGAGAACAAGAAAATGTTTTGGAAGGAGGTGAAGAGGGTGCGAAAGGGAGTGTCGGGAAGGGAGGAGAAGGTAAAAATAGAGGATGGAAGGATGTTGAATGAGGGGAATGCAGTAAGAAAAAGATGGGCAGAGTATTTCGAGAGGCTGCTGAATGTGGAGGAAGATCGGGATGCTGTGATTGGGATGGATGGAAGGGAAAGTAGACTGAATGTATTGGAAGAGTTGAATGAAGCGTTGATAACAGGAGAGGAAGTTGAGCAAGCTGTGGGAAAGTTGAAAGTAGGAAAGGCTGCAGGTGTGGATGGGTGTGCTGTGGAATGCCTGAAGAGTGGTGGAGCGATCGTGATTGAGTGGTTAGTGAGATTGTTGAATGTGTGTTTTGCAAATGGGCAGGTGCCGCTTGATTGGATGAGTGCGTGTGTGGTTCCCCTGTACAAGGGTAAGGGTGATAAGTATGAATGTGGTAGTTTTAGGGGTATTAGTCTGTTGAGTGTTGTAGGCAAAGTGTACGGGAGAGTGCTGATTAATAGGGTAGTGGAGGGAACTGAGTGTATGATTGGTGAAGAGCAGTGTGGTTTCAGGAGAGGTAGAGGGTGTGTGGATCAGGTGTTTGTTGTGAGACAGGTGTGTGAAAAGTTTTTGGCTAAGGGGAGGGAGGTGTTTTGGGCATTCATGGATTTAGAGAAGGCGTATGATAGGATTGATAGAGAGGCGTTGTGGGTTGTGTTGAGTATGTATGGTATTGATGGTAGTTTGTTGGAAGGTGTGAAGAGTTTTTATAGAAACAGTAGAGCGTGTGTGAGAGTAGGAAATAGCATGAGTGAGTGGTTTCCTGTGAGGGTTGATCTGCGTCAGGGATGCGTGATGTCTCTGTGGTTGTTTAACGTGTATATGGATGGTGTGGTAAAAGAGGTGAATGAAAAGGTGTCGGGTACGGGTGTGAGCATGATGAATACTGACGGCGGCGAATGGAGTGTGAATCAGTTGCTGTTTGCAGATGATACTGCACTAGTGGCTGACTCAGAAGAGAGCTTGGCACGTCTGGTTGAGGAGTTTGGAAGGGTGTGCGACAGAAGGAAGTTGAGAGTGAATGTGGAAAAGAGTAAGGTGATGAGGTGTACGAGGTTAAAGGGTGAACGTAGATTGAATGTGGCATTAAATGGGGATTTGTTGGAAGAGGTAGAGTGTTTTCAGTATTTGGGGTCGTGTGTCTGTGTGGATGGTGGAATAGGGGGAGAGGTAGAGTTTAGAATGAATGAAGTACGAAAGATATGGGGGGGAATGAAGAGAGTGTTTGAATGTAGGTCACTGGGAAAGGATGCAAAAAGGAGATTGTATGAGGGTGTGGTGGTGCCTGCAGCGTTATATGGGGCTGAAACGTGGAGTCTGAAAGTGGCGGAAAAGAGGAAGCTGAATGTAGTTGAGATGAGATGTTTGAGGAGTATGTGTGGTGTGACGCGTATGGATCGTGTGAGAGAGAACTGGTGTGATGCGAGAGTTGGCTTATAGAGCAGAGCAAAAGGCACTGGGATGGTTTGGACATGTTGAAAGAATGGGAAGGGAGCGATTGGTGAAAAGGGTATATGAATCTGAGGTAAGTGGAGTGAGAATGAGAGGAAGACCGCGAATGGGATGGACAGAGGGGGTAAGGAGAGCGTTGAATGCAAGAGGGATGACTGTGGTGCAGGGGAGAGAGGCTGCTCAGGACAGGGATGGGTGGAGAGAGCTTGTGTATGAATGAATGGATGGGTGTGGTAGGGGTCTGGTCTTGGGATGAAGCGGCAAGGGGAAACCAGCCTTGGCTGAGGCCCTGCTGTGGAGGTGCCCACGCTGGAGTGTGCAGCTGACCCTGGTGCAGTGTGGTGTGGCTTAGACCATGCCTTAGACCAGTCACACACACACACACACACACACACACACACACTGAAGGAGGAGGGTTTGGGGAAGAGACAGAGGGAGCTAAAATTGTGTGCCTTGTCTAGGCTACCCCACCTTGGTGGGACACAGCCTTGGTAAATGAATGAATGAATCACCCTCTCATGGTGGAAAAAGTATTATCTGAGCTTCTTCATCCACTAAATAATCTTCAAAGGAACACGCCATGCTGCTTCACCTCTCTGAAAACAAACTAACCTTCAACTAAACCTGCTCCCGACCAGGTTATGTTTAGGGGCCCCAGAATCACATGCAAACCTATGAATCTTGTTTCAGGACTGTGGAAGATAACTGGAGACAACCCTCACACCCATGAGAAGAACATGCAAACTCCACACGGAAGGAGCCCAGCTGGGATTAGAACCAGGACCTTCTTACTGTGTGGCAAGGATGCTAACCATTGCACCACTCTACTGTCAAACAGAATTTGATTATTTGCTTGAGAGTGAAAAGAAGCAAGTATAGATAATGCAGTCCTTTAATCCCAAAAAAAAATGAAGTAAAAAACAGTGAAATGTGTGACCAGCAATGGTCACTCATGACTGAGTTAAGTTTTAAATAATTACAAAAAAAAACACATTTTTGTGCACATTAGAGTGTTTCAGTGCACATATCAGGTTGTGTGCACTGATGCTGATGATCACCGTTTCCCTCTTGCAGCAGTTTTTGATGGGTGGGTGGCAGAGAGGGCGCTTCACACAGGGACTCGAAAATGGTGCTTGTGAGTATTTTCCATGCAGACAAAATGTATCAAGTCCATTTGACTAATTTACTATTTACTGGAAGGCTTTGATTTTCTACAGTCCATTATAGAAGAAGCAATGACAACGCAGTGCCTGTGAAAGCATCTCTATTGCTGTGAAAGCACACTGAGCTCTTGCATGGAGAGTTGCACATGGATGACAACCGTTACCACGACAGTCGTTTGAACAACTGATCCCTAATGGGCCAAATATTCCTGTAGGGAAAGTTTTCGTGGAAAAGTCTTTAGCTTTTGATATAAGATGAGACTAGTATAGAGCACATCATCCTGCAGCGTTCAAGATGAAATAAGACGTGTAACACAATAATTCACGACAGTAAAGATGACAGATTGGAATTTTTAAAGGGTTTGAAGCAGATCCACAGCTTACAGATGTGTGCTGAGCACTGCTTTTTGGAGGTATGTGTGATGCCTTTTTACATTTCCCCAGGTCACACTGACTTATCAGAGATGTAACAATAAAGTGATGATCCTTTTCTGTCTTTGTTGGACTCATTTGTGAAAATGTGTGGATTTGTCCTGGTGTGTGGCTTCTGTTTCTAATCACTGGGATTTACTCCTTCCAAAGGCAGCTGTTCTAACTTGCATCAGAGGAACTTTAACAAAAATGAAATATATTCTAAAAAATGAAAATATTGCAGAGCAACAGCCCTAATGGGTTTTGAACCAGCAGCCATAGCTGACCTTTACCTTCAGCTGCAGCTGGACTGCCCTCTGCATGAGACTGAAAACATGAGAAGGACTTGGGAGGGACTGGGTGTCCTCTAATCTGTCACCTTCCTCTAAATAATTTACTAGAAATGACCCCCCGCTTCCTATAGGCTTTCAGAGCCTGCAGCATGGATGGACGTTTTGAGGCTGCAGGTCATTCGGTAACTTGTCATCAGCTTTGCAACTGAGCCAACAGCTCTATATCAAATGGCTGTCCTATCTGTGTCCTATCAAGTGTTTGGCGGTAGTTCACTTCACTGTTAGCCTGCTTCTCACATTTATATTCCCCTCATAAACTGATTTAGGCATAGAAGAACATTTTGTAGCTTATAGTCCCTTCCACACTGTAATACATCCAACTTAAATTTTTTGACCTACCAAAATCTTTCAAGTTGTAATAACTCTATAATCTAAGTTCTACTAATCAAATTCAACAATTTGAGTCAGTTCAGCAAGTTAAGGTAGTTGTACACTTCAACATAATTTATTGAGTTGTCTGTACTTATATATCTAAGTTGCAGTTCATTACAGTGTGATGAAGTTCTGTGAACTTTTCTTTTTTAATTGTGAAACGCGGGAATGCCAACTTTTGGAATTGGCATTGTCTACTGTTTTGACTAAACCTGGGGGGTATTCCAGAAAGCAGGTTATGCTAGCTCCCACGATAAGTTTGAGGCTAAGGAAGTTGATAACCTCAGCTTTCGGTTCCAGAAACAGAAGTATATTTCAGGGTAGGTCAAGTTGCCATAGCAACTCATGCTCTGAACATAACCTGGTCTGGAGCAGGTTTAGTTGAAGGTTAGTTTGATTTCAGAGAGGTGAAGCAGCATGGCGTGTCCATTTGAAGATGATTTAGTGGATGAAGAAGCTCAGATAATACTTTTTCCACCTAAAAAAGCTCAACACGACAGCATTTTTGTGCAGACAGAAATAATCTGAATTCTTGTCCTTCCACAGTTGCCTTTTTAAATTACTGCAGGTTGTTTTAACACAGAAACAACTTTCATCCTATCAGACAGTCCTCATGAGGTCTGACTGTCGACGAATTTTGAATCCTCGTCTGCAGAGGGGGAAGCTCCGTGGCTGAACGTTCCACTAGGCATCACTTATGCCTCTGTATTGCTTTCCACCACATGTTCTAGTTTACACTTTTGACACTTCAGCTTCCCTGGAATGCTTATTCCCACACACAGCTGACATCTCCCTCATCCAATTACTGTCAGAACAAGACATAGTCTTCTGATGAATAATTCATGACTCAATAAAGATGCACCAAAAAAAAAGCTTAATGGGGTTAAAATAGGGTTAATGTGGAAGCTTCTCATTTGATTCCTTTGAAAAGATCTTTTTTTGAAATCAGCTGACATGCCATAATTAATTTGCTATCTGCAGGGGAGGAATTGGGTCGCCGATATGACTCACAGTGATTAGTGTTTAATTTAGGATGTCCTTGGCGCTGAACAAATCCTTAGTCTTACCGTATGTTAAAAACAAAAAGATTAAACTACTTTAAACGAGATTTCCTGATGTCACGTCGTCACACGGCCCACTTCCACATGCACATCGTGTGCAGTTGCCGATGCAATCTCCATTTAGATTGAGCTTTTTTTAAATCAGTCAGGCAGCACTTCCTGCTCTGTCAAGACTTCACCCCAAATCTAAATGGTTTGTTTTTGTTGATTGTTCACAAATTCCCACAGCAGTTTACACAACAGTTCACAGTCTAATGCAACTTCTTTTTACGGAGAAATCCGCACAGCCACAACTTGGGGGATGAGGGTTGTACTTACAAGGTGGGCTTTTTCCTGCATCTCCCATTGGAATGACCTTGAATGTATCTTTACATATCAAAGGCGCAGCAGGCTATGTATGTGCTTCAGCAACAAGTGTGATGGAGAGAAAGGGTCCTCTTAAACGACAGGAGTCTATATTTGTAGCCACATGAAATTAAATGGCTTTAATGCAGCTGTGAGACATCTGCTGCAAAATGAAGAGAACATATGTTCATTTAAAAAGAGGTTTTCCGTAGATAGCAGTGCGTTACGGCGCTGCGAGGCAAGAGCAGGGATGACATGGCACGGATCCATCTGAGAGAAACCGGTTTGAGGCGGAAAGCTTGCTGGTGCTGTTGAGAAAGCAAATGAACCTCTGCTGCTACTGAGAACAACTTCAGAGATTTCTATGGGGGCCAATCTCAGTAAAATCTCAATGTATGACGGATCTCTGGGGTGGCCAGGATTACTGGGTAAAAATAGAGACATTATCAGGTGATAGCAGAATTAGAAGACTAGATTTGATGCATTTGGTAACATTTATGGATAAAGACATCAGTTACGTGTTTGATTTAGCCCGGCGTTGAGGATTTCCTTCACCAGCCTCCTGCTAACAAAGTGCAGTGAGCAACCAGCAAACACAAGTCCTGTTTCCACAGGAGAAATGCTTTTCATTAGCTGTCTGGCTGTGAGCTTTGATATACAGGGCTGTTTTTTTCTGCAGAACAACTTGACGTTATTTTAAACAAACTGAATAAGTGCAACAATGCCTTCTGTTCTTGTTGTTTATGTTCTACTGTAATCTATTTTTCATCATTTTTATCCATGTGGTTCAGTTGGATTCGTTAACCTGCAGTCTCAGCACACATGCTCTTTGTTAACAGACCATAAAATATTAAAATTAAATTGTGAAATAAGTTTGAATATTTTAAAGTATAGTCCTTTAGTTTCTTTGAACAAATTTTCTGCAGCTATCATGAAACTGGACATTATTTTGGGACAAGACATTTGTTCTCACTAGCTGAGGTTCTATGTTCAAAATATCTGTGACCGGATCAAAGATCAGATTAGAACTGAACTGTGAACATGAACCCAGAAAAACTTGATAACAAACATTTACATATGCCACACTTTCAGTCAGAATAAATCATTGTGACATGAGCAGGGGCCTGTTTCAGAAAGGAGGTTAAGTGTAAACTCTTAGTGCGTTAACCCTGAAATCAGGGAAACCCTGGGTTTTCCGTTTCAGAATGGGAGGTTTGTTAAACCAGAGTAATCAGAGTAAGTCAAACCCGTTTCTGAAAGAGAGGTAACTTCTACTCGGAGTCAGTATCCATGGTTACTTATGCTGTGAACCTAACCTGGTCGGGAGCAGGTTTTATTCTCCAAACTCAAAGTTTCTGCCGGTCCCCTCCCCTTTTTAAAGACGAAGCGGTATATTTCGCTTTAACCTTCATTGCCCACATTTCCGTCACACAGAGACGGTCTAAGTGACAAGAATGGCTTGTCCTTTTTTGGAGGACCCAATCGTTGCAGTCAATTACATATAAACAATGAAAACAACATTAGATATTGCTATGTAGATGTTTCATATGTCAAATATTGTCAACAAAGCCTACATCCATGACATGCTCACATTTGACCTGATTGAATTATGTTTTTATTTTTCACTTTTAGCTGCTGCCATGTTCTTTTAATTCCTGCAGGATTGCATCTACATGAAAATGAAATCAGGGACATTGAATTAGATTAATGTAACAATTACTTTTTGGAAACACAATTTGCTAGCACTGCTTACTTTCTTAATCCCATATAAACCTACACCACTTGATCAATACAAGGGTAGTGTTGCAGTGTGTGTGTGCTGAGCGGGGTGCGATCCACGAGAGAGAAGGGGAGGGGCGAGTGCAGGTGCAGATGGGGGGGGGGTGTGAGCACGGAGCAGAGGTGTGTGCGTGGAATATATTGTGTGTTCGGAGGACGGAGCACTTAGTTAAATAAAGAGAAGGTGTCATTCCCAGAATAACTGTTTTGGAGTCATTCTTAATCCGCTCTGGAGGTTGAGGGTTTCCAACGGGAAGTGAACCCCGGAGGAGAATTCCCTTCGGCCCTGAAGGAAATCTCCCCTGCGCTGCGAAAGGTTCAACATTAGACAAAAGTTCACTTTTAAAAACACAATTTCATGTATTAATATTAAACTGACCAAAGTTTGCAAGAGGGGAAGGTTAACAAAAAAGTCCTCTCTCTAAACATTATCAACGTTAAATGCATTTTCCCCCAGATTGGTTCTGTACACTATGCAGCATTTCATGCATTTACACCAGGAATAACACTTCTAAAGTACACCTAAATATCGCCTTTTTTTTTCACTCCTTACACTATTTAAAAAGTTATTACAGCCAATATTTTATAAAAATGATTTAAATGCAAACTTCCGCATTAACTTGAGCAGCTATGTTTTCCCACGCTAACTGTCTCTGTTTTGCAGATGCAGCGGTGTTGCTTTTCTTCCGGAATATGTGCTCAAATTCACCGTAACTCTGCAGCAGCACGTCAAGTTCAGCTGGCGAAAAATACGCAGACCTATTGTTTTCACGGTTGCCATGGTGACTCGTGATATCTGCGCTCCATTGATAATTGATGTGGCTTCTTATAGACGCGGTCGCATACGCTCACCTCGAATCAGTCCACTCAGGGGTGATTGACCCTAACTCGATCAGCTTCTCTGAGCAAGAAAACTCAGGTTGTTAATCTCCCGATTGACCAACTCAGAGTTCAGTTCCTTCTCAGAGTTGGTTGAACCTCCTTTCTGAAACAGGCCCCAGAACTCCGTAAAATACCAGAAACAGCCGTAGAAGAAGAAATATTGAGTTCTGTTGTAAACAAACAAGCTGCAGCAAAGACCGGGGGTATTCCAGAAAGCAGGTTATGCTAGCTCCCACAGTAAGTTTGAGGCTAAGGAGGTTGATAACCTCAGCTTTTAGGTTCAATAAATTGTATGTTCAGGGAATTTATGTCAAGTTGCCATGGCAACTCATGCTCTAAACATAACCTGGTCTGGAGCAGGTTCAGTTGAAGGTTAGTTTGTTTTTCGTGAGGTGAAGCAGCATGGCGTGTCCATTTGAAGATGATTTAGTGGATGAAGAAGTTCAGATAATACTTTTTCCACGTGAGAGGTGATAAGACCACGTGTGGATGTTGGAAAATAAACTTTTTACTTTGATCTAACTTCATTATTTGCTTCAGTTAAGATAATTAAAAATCTTTTTTGTTGTTAAGTCAGCTTAAAAATAACATATAGTTTTCAGACAGTTATTTTACTTTCATTCAAATTAATTCAACTAAGTAGGTGTAACTTTGGTGCTGCTGTTAGATCTATTTTTCACAAAGAGTTGTAAGGATACCATTCCCTTTGCCTGTCTGGACGGATTTGGGTTTCAGTGTGGGTTTCTGACCAAATGTGTTTAGTTGTTTAGCTGTTTTACTGTATTTTACCGTGTTTTGCCGAGTTATTTTGTCCTACTTTGCTCAAGTCTCTGCACCATGAGTGAGAGTGAAGGAGAGAATGATGAGTTTATATAGCACCCCTACCATGGGGTAGCAAATGGCAAATTGACAATGTCGGAAAATTGCCAAATGTTTGTACTAGGTAGGTGCATACTGTTTTGTTGTTTTTATTGTTATAAAATAGTATTTCTGCCGGCTCAAACTTAGACATATGAGAGTTCAAGAATTATAATTCATTAAGATGGAAAAATATTAATTGTTGGAGTAATATGACATTAGTTAAATAAATATGTAAATTTGAGTTTTATTAACAATTATTGAGTTTTATAGACGTAAGAAATTAGGTCAAGAGGATAAATTTAACTCAATTACTTGTTACCAATAAGTATTAATTTAAGTTAACCCAAGTGGATAAGTTTTTTTTATATATATATATATATATATATATATATATATATATATATATATATATATATGCATCACAAGGAAAAATGGAAATAAGATCGAAATTAGGTGATGCGTTTACTTTTGTCCAGTTCTTTTCTTCAAGCAGAAACTCTTTCTTTTGCGGATACATACGTGTTACTTTTTTTTTTTGATGGACGTATAATCTTCATCATAGTCATTAAACCTCGAACTCCAGGCCCCTTTACCTTGGCCGTGTCCCAGGGGTACCCGGCTTCCTGGGCCAGCGGTGCTCTCTCCAGCGGCAGGGGTTCACAATACATCTGAGCGGGAGTGTTCGTGTCCCTAGAGTGGGTTCTGGTCCTTGCTCCTGGCGCTGGGCCATAGAGTGCTGCTGTGTGAGCCTGGTGGGCCATATTCTTACCCTTGTGGACCCTCTTTTTTTCGGGGTTCCCCCCCTCTTGGGGCGGGCCCCTTTCGCTCCTCCTGGACCAACCATTGGGCAGGCGGATGGCTGCCTCAGGTCTTGAGGCAGGTCTCCTTAGGGGTCCTGTTCGTACCTGGGGTTGGGGCGGGGATGCCGGAACTCCTGGGTGGTGGTGGGGTGCTCGTCTGGGGCTGTGGGCGTCACTACTCGGTGGGGCCCTGCGTTGGGTTCTCCAGCGCGGCAGGGGCTGCTCTCCTGGTTGGGCTGGGGCGGCTCTCTCCCTCCATTCTTCCCTGCTCTCTGGCTCTGAGACGCTGCAGGTCCTGCTGGCCTGGCCTGGGTGGCCAGGCTTGAGTGCGCCCGGTGATTGTTCCCTGCCGGTTCCCGTGTGGCGTTGGGGGATTCGGCTGCTGCTGCGGTGGGGGGGGTCTTGGGGTGAGATGGCTGGGCACTCTCCCTCCTTCTTTTTCACATTCCGCCATCCATTTTTTAAGAGAACATAAACACTCACTGAGCACAGGTGTTAGCTCACCTTTGCACTATCACCTTTGCATTAACAGTTTGCATGACTAAATGACTGAAATATTTCACACTAGTTGGTTTTAAGGCATAAGTATGCGTGTGAACACTATCTGTTTTGTGTACATGTCGACAGGTGGACATTTTTTGCCTTCAACAGGTGTGTTTTATAACATTTGAGTGTGTGTGTGGACAGGCTCCGCCCTTATTGACACCATTTTAACCTTACCATAATGATAAAACAACCAGTAAACTTATTTGCTTTATCTTCATGGTCTTATCCCCCTTCCCCTCCTATTATCACCCCCTACCCCCCCTCTCTCTATCGTCCCTCTCTCTTCTTCCCCTCTTTCCTTTTCCGTCCGGTCCAACACCAAAGATTTTCAGACATGATTGAAATTAATAAAGTTTGGCCTCAATTACAAAAGGGGTTTATCCAGACATACCTTTGGTTTGTCTGAAGATTAATAACCCCTCTTGTTAAAGTAAAATCTGTCCAACACAAGAGGCCCTCAGCTCTCATCTGTCTGCCCAGCTGTTGGACAGGATAAGTTAAAAAAGAGAAAAAAAAAAAAAAGAAAAAAAAACCCTCAGACTCCGTCTCACTGAAGTGTTGCGCTTTTTTTTTCTCTCCACGCGTTTCCATGGTGACTCCGGAAATCTGCGATCTATTGAGAATGTCTTTATGTACCTGCTGTGCACGTCCATTAACCCAGGGTTACCAAGTCAAGCGTAATTACGCCAACTCATATCCGGTCTTTTGGAACCGACATACCCAGAGTAAGCAAATTCAGGCGGATTTCAGCCAGAGTTCAGGCTGAAAGTCAGGCTAGTTTAAACATGCTTCCTGGAATACCCCCCAGATGATCCTCTGAACGTGATTTTAATATGATTAGGATTTTTATGAAGCGTCTGTTCACTCATCAATTTATTATAATCTGTGTGGTCAGCACTCTAGTCTTGGCTGTACGGAGCCAGAAGAAGGGTTAGGATTAGGTTATACGTGCCAACAACAACATTTAGCCGTGTTTGTAGTTAAAATCTGTGGGTCAATGCAGAAATGAGCATTTTTGATGCAGGTAAATATGTGGGAATAACATCAGGAAACACAAATCCACATGATTGTTTCTCTGGACTGTACGGCATTTCTAAATTCAAATCTGCATCCGTTAGCTCACACACCGTCCCAAAGCTGCTACTCTGCTCTGAGACCCGGTTCTACCGGGAGACCCGGTTCTCCTCAGTCCAGCTGCTCTCGTCAGAGACATGGTGGTTTACTCTGATTACTTTTGTTCACGTAAACACAGCTAATGATTTTCTGGGTATTAACTTTTCCACCTGAAGTTAAAGGTGTGTTAAAATAGTTTGGGTTAAATTTTACTCTATGCAAATTTCCCTATTCACACATTTTATGAGAACCAGATTTTAATTTGGCATTGATAAAACAAAATCTAAAAATATTATCTTGTGTTTTTCCAGAATATGTTGCTTCTTGTTATATTTAAACATCCCTCTGATGAAATGTTCATGCATATTTATAAATCCTTATAGACATCATTCTTCTTGTAAATTAGGAGATGTTTGCAGATTATGTGCAAAATGTTATGACAGTTTTTTTTCTGTGGGAACTGTTTTGCATTCCATGTAAAGTTATTGATTTTGCAGGACTGTTCATGTTGACTGAGGTAATGAGGAATCTTTTAATGGTGCATTGGGTTGTCCTTCTCAGGTGTGCAGGTGTTGATGGCAGCTCACTGTGGCTGACGTCTGAACCGCCTTCTGACTGTCTGCCACACATCAAACACTGAAATAGATTTTTGTTTCTAATTGAAGGTCATTTTTTTCCTCATGTTTCACAGAAACAGTTGCTTTAATGTCTGGTTTTTGTACATTTGGATAACAACAGTACTTTATGTTTGTACTGAATACTTTGAACTCTAAACATAAAATGTCTCAGTATGAGTCTTGTGAGTAGGTGGTATTTTCATCTAACTGATAAGCTGCTCAGCTGTCATCCCCCTCTCCTGAGATCTGCAGTGCCTTCTTCTGTCAGCCTGGATGGCATTTACTCAGTGAACCCCAGCAGACTGACAGGGGCGGATGTGGAAACGCTTAAATCAGATCAGTGACGGTAAACAGAGCTTTGTCAGGCCTGAGGTGCTGAAGTTTGTGGCAGTGAAGAGCTACTTTTTTAAATTCATTAGAGAGCTGACTTCCCCTGTAATGTGCAATAATTGCATAGGCAGGAGACTTTTTTGCATGCATGCAGAAGAGTAAAACTTCAATTATACAAAAGGTTCCACTTGAAGACCCACTCCAATGACGTGGTTATTGGTGTTTTTAACGTGCTTTCTGTTATTTTTTTCTTGATGGAGGACATATGTTTAAAAACTAAGCTTAAAATTGCATTTCTAATTGTTTTTTATTACAACCGTTGTGAATCAGGAGCAGATGAAAAAAGGCCGTTTGAAAAAAAGGCTTATGTGTTACATAGAAAATAGAGTCACAGTCTCCCTGCTCTGCTCCATTCTGATGCATCTGTCACTGTCCGACAAATGGATCTATGAACGTCTTTGTTTTCCTGGTTTGAGCTGGAATCTGGATTAGAACTGGACGTCATTGCTCGTCATTTTTGTTGCACCGCTAACGTCAGCTGGGGGTAGTGAGGGCTGTAAGCTAGCAGGAAAGCACGTAAACAGCTGGTCAGATGCAAACACTGTGAAACTCGAGCATTTCAACTTTTTTTTGTGGGCTTCAGACGTTTTTACACCTCTGCCACGTTTTTCCACACAGTCCAACTCACACTCCCCCGTCTCTCTGGTAGAGTTGTTGCCATCGCACAAACACCTGGAGTGGAAGGATGGCTGTTGGAAACATGCTGAGATTCTGGCTGCAGCTAGACTAATGAAGTAGTTGTTAAAAGCTTTGTTTGAAGAGCTTCACAAAAAAAGTTTTAGCACATAATAGTCAGGCGGAGAATGAAAAACATTCAGTGAAACAGGCTGAGCATTACTTCAGAGGTATGTTCCATTATTTACTTCCATGGAGAGAAAACAGAAACTAGCAAAGCTAACACTCAGGGATATATTTATGGAGGCAGGCAAGCAACAAAAAATGATGTTAAAATTTTGCTAAATTTTGATAATGAGAACCAAAATTGAAATAACAGATTATGTCATTATGATACCACCTTATTTGTTTACATTTACTTGTTTTTATTGTATTCTATCTTCTTTTTATGATAACAAGCTGCTTTGTTAACGCGCACATCCCTGTATTGGGATCAATACAGTAATTCTGATTCTGATATGTCCATTTTTACAGCCAACAAGGCTTCCTGCTCAACTTCTCACAAGGACCAAAACATTTATTAGTGTGAGGTGGCCGTGCTGAAAGTCCCAAAGTGAAAAGTTTTAACTCTTAGTAGGAATTTAAAAAAAAAACTTTAATGGAAAAAGTTTGTTTTGAACTAACTGAATAAGTGCAACAATGCATTGTTCTCTTGTTGTTTACTTTAGTGCAGAACTCTTTGATAAAGTCAGTTTTCAATCATTTCTGGATTAATTGATGTGCAGTCTCAGCACACAGCTCTTAGTTAACCAGACCAAAGAAAATCCAAAATTCACTTGTGGAAAGGTTTAAATATTTTCAAAGAATGGTCCTTTCCTTTCATTGAGCCCATTTCTGCAGCTGGACATCACTTTTCATTATTTTTTCGGTGATTTTCTGGGTAAGCCTGTTCTTTTTTCCACAGGAGATTACAGCTGTTCTAAAATAGCTTGTTTCATTATTACATCTTTGTAAATTTCTCCAGGTTTCAAAAATCTGTGAATCAAAAAGATTTCAATTTGGCATTCTGAAAAAAAAATCTACAACTGTAATCTCCTTGTCTTCCAGAACATTGCTTTTTTGTTATTTTTTAAACATCCTGCTAATGAAATGTCATGGATGACCATTTTAAAGTGACGGATGTTTTCATGTAAATTAGGAGATCTAGGCAGATCACTGTTTACCTGTCTTAACTGAATGTTTGACAGTCACGAGTGAAACTGAAATAACTTTAACACATTCACTTTTTTAAGTAATACTTAGAAAATAGAAGGAGCTGCATTTCTAGAAGAAAATGCAGCGTTGAATACTGTACTGCTGAATGAAAATGAAACTTAAAGGGAAATAATTGGCAAAAATACAAATTAAGTTAAGAAATGATCAAAGATGACCATAAATAAAGTCAGAAAAGCACAATAACAAAAAAAGATATTTTTGTTTTATTGAACCAGCGAGCTTCTGCACCAAGGATCCCCCGTGGATTTCAAGGGAGGCAGAAATCCTGGAACATCTTTAAAAGTATTTGAAGGACCAAAAGTCACAGCTGGAAAAGCGGAAAAAGCTTAACATTTTTTAAAGTTGAATGGTTAAAATAGCTGAAAAATTGTAGGAGGGGTTAAGCACCAAAAAGTGGTGGAAGATACTAGAATAAAGAGAAACAGGAAAACTATGGGATGGATGATTTTTAGGATTCGACCAATAATTATCTGAAACTCTCCACAGTGGAATTGGTCGTCATTGGTTTGTGTTTTAAGGTTTTTGACATAGATATCAGACAAAGATGACCGGGTCTCCCATATTTAGGATTAATACAGGAAATGTCCTTTCTCGGCACTCTTCAATACAGTTTACAGCTTATATTGCACACTTGTATATACTGTTTGTTTGCTTTTTTGATTTTATTATATTACGATGTTTTATTTACTACCTTTCCCTCCCTTACTGTTCTTGCACTGATGGTGATGCTTAAATCTCATTGTACTATGCACAATGACAATAAAGCCATTCTATTCTATTCTATTCTATTCTATTCTATTCTATTCTATTCTATTCTATTCTATTCTTTCATTTCAAAATAAAAGGCCCGTCCGCTGTCTATTATCCTAAGCTATAACACAGGAATTTAACATAAAGAATGTTTGGTGCGATCTGTTTCCATTTAGTTCGTTTTCCTAAACGGAATCAAAAGTTGCTGTTTATGTCAAAGTTATTTTAAACGTTAAAGGAAGTGTAACATCTGCTTTTACTTTGGTACATTGACCCACATTGTGCAGACGGCCAACCCCAGCTGTGTTTAAAACAGCCGCGCGCGAGGCGCCGGGATCACCGGTGATGCAGGAGCTCAGCGTCTCGCGCCCCGGACGCGCGCGCCTCACTATGCTGGGAAGCAACTTTTCCTTCTCGCCATGAATCCAGCAAACGAAAGCAGAGCCGGCAGACACGAGGAGCGGTCCGTCTTCGCCGTCGGTACCTACAAACTTCTGACGGTCATCATCGGAACCATCGGAGTCTTTGGGTTCTGCAACAACCTGCTTGTGATTCTGCTGTACTGTAAATTCAAGCGCCTCCGGACCCCCACCAGCCTGCTGCTGGTCAACATCAGCCTCAGCGACCTTCTGGTTTCTGTCGTCGGGATCAACTTTACGCTGGCTTCGTGCGTCAAAGGGAGATGGATGTGGAGCCAGGCGACGTGCGTCTGGGACGGGTTCAGCAACAGCCTGTTCGGTGAGAAAGCGAACATTTATTTCATTGTAGCTTTCTGTTGTTGTTTGAATGAACTCATATGAATACATCATGTTACGTTTGACATATTTAATCTAGGTTGTCTGTTTAAATCAAACACAGATTTCACTCCAGCTATAATTTAAAAAGAAATGTTTAAGAGGATTTGTATTCATAACATAAATGTCAGCAGCTGCTTAAAGTATCAACTGACAGGAAAAGCAGTGATCGGTTCAAATGAACAGATTCCACTCCTTGTTGGTCAAATCTGACTCCTTGATTTTTCTGAATTAAAAGTGAAAACTCAAACCAGTCTCTTTTTGTCAGGCAGGAATGTGTGTGTTGTTGTTGTAGGTGCATGTGGTGCACTGCTCAGTCAGGGTTTCCATGTATCATTTGAAGAGGAGGAGCGTGGATGAGCTCTGGAGGTCACTCTGTGGGACTCTCCTCTGCAGCAGTTCAGCACCTCATGGGAGGGAGGCTGCAGGATCATTAGAGCGCATCTGTAAGCCTGGCTGCTGCTTTTTATCTGCCATCCAACTGTCCTTTAACTGACTTTGTCCTTTCTGCATATGAGTCTGCACGGCTGAACTGCAGAAATCCCTTTCTTAATCTGGTTTGAGTCCTAGTCGTAGAAATCCTATCCGCATGCACGTTCTTCACGTCAATTCAACGGCTCATAACTCAGAGCAACAGGACGCCGTAATGCCTCCACAGACAAATCTGGCGGGTAGATAAAGTAGTAGTCCCAGCAAACCTGTCCCTTTTTCATCCCTCTGGGAAGCGTTGCAGCTGAGAATTCCTGCATCGTTTTCTAGGTGAGCTCCCAGGGTGAGAGACAGGCCTGTGGAATGATGGGATGTGAACGCTGAAAGCTTGGAGATCTGTGCTGCTGCTGATCTGACCCCCAAGCTGACCTTCATAATATAAAGGATTTGACGCATTTCAAACGGGCCGTCACCTTTTCTTATCTGCCCCCACTCAGCAGAGGTCACCTGGAATTTACACTGATGGTATCTGGTGTGTAGAAAAACATCAGCAGAGTTAAAGGGTCTGAATCAGTCATTAGGATGCCGCCTTCTTTATCTCTGAAGGCTCCTAAAACAGATTGATAGACGAGACAAACAGGAGATGGAACTATTGATAGAAACAAACACTTCACTTTGTGTAGGACCTGAACGAGGCAGCTGGTCTAGTCTAGTCTAGTCTAGTCTCTAGAGACGTGTGCATCTGTGTGGGAGTCAAGAGTCACTTTGTGTCTGTTGTCTAAGCTAAAGACTAGAATGTCTGAATGTGATGCTCAAAGAAACGGATTAAAAATGGATGAAAATCTCCTGTTGAAGGACATGCTGTCCAGTCACTGACCCAGATCCTCCAGTGAGCGCTCTTAATTACCCAGCATGCCGCTCTACCTCCTTCTCTCCCCTCCCAGGCATCGTTTCCATCATGACTCTAGCAGCTCTGGCTTATGAGCGCTACATCCGGGTGGTCCACGCCCAGGTGGTCGATTTCCCGTGGGCGTGGCGGGCCATCGGCCACATTTGGCTGTACTCTCTGGCGTGGACGGGGGCTCCTCTGCTGGGCTGGAACCGCTACACTCTGGAGATCCACCAGTTGGGCTGCTCCCTGGACTGGGCATCTAAAGACCCAAACGATGCTGCCTTCATCCTCCTCTTCCTCCTTGGATGCTTCTTTGTGCCTGTTGGTATCATGATTTACTGCTACGGGAACATCCTCTACGCAGTGAGAATGGTAAGGCTGCTGAACAGGAAGACGGGGCACAGAGAGGATGGACAGGCTGACCTGAAGCATTGAAGGTGGCTGTGGAAAACGTTGCCACCACAGCTAAGCTCTGTTCTACCACAGAGTTTTAGGGCCAGTTTACAAACTTTTTGGTTTTTCTAAATTACGACTTTTACGTCGTAAATTTACAAGAGAAAAAGTCCTAACTGTTAAATTACGAGATTTGAAAATTGAAAAAAAATTTGCGAGAAATCTCGAAAATTAACGAGAACAAAGTCGTAGATTAACGAGGAAAAAACACCAAAGTTGTCCGTTTATTGGAGCCTGGCTTGAAGATGAAAGATGTGGAGCATTTTCTGAAGCTATTTCTGAATAGGTTTCAAGAACAAAAAGATTTGGAACCTTTTGGCGACTCAAAATCAGAGTTTCATCTTTATAAGAAGGAGCTCAGAGAAATGTTTGGGTGTAGAGGACCTCTGCAGCCTTTATTCTCCTTTTCATTTACACAACCTGAAGTTCATCTGTCTCATTACGTCATGAACCTGTCATCCAAACACCAATGTGGAAGTAAACAGTGTTACATACGCCCCCTCCTCCAGATGAAACGTCCCGTTTCAACATAAAATAACAAAGATGAATGAAAATAGTCTGTTATATTAGCATTAGAACGTTGAAAATTCCAAAAAGTGCTCCTCCTCCTCAGACAGAAGCGTCACACAGATGTAGAGATCTTGGTTTCATGGAGGAAGAAAGGTTTCAAGTGGACATCTGCAGGGACACTGACGTCTTCATCAACGGCTGCAGAGATCCTGCAAACCACCCATCAATAAATAAAATATTAATAAATCGTAAATCAAACAAATGAGCTTCCAAACATTTGGAACGTTATCAATAAACATTCAGCTCATCTGTTCAGTTGAGTTTAGAAGGGCTGCTCTGCTGCTGCGCGGCGTTCACTTGCTGCTCTGTGGGATTAGATTTATGAGATTTATGACTTTAAAGCTTATCTAATTTTACTTTTTGTTTGTTTGTTGGTGGCCTTAAAACTCTGTCGTTCTGTTCAAATATGGGGAGGATGCTCAGAAATGACACACTGGCTGACAATTGAAAAAGCAAAACAAATAAACAAAAAACAATGTTTTAGAAAAACCAAAACACACTAGAAAAGGAAATTCAATCAAAATAAAACCTTTGAGAAAATCAAAATGTTAAATGTCAAGAAAAAAACGGTAAGAAACCAGAAGAAGCTGGTGCTATTGGCCATCTTTGATGATGCGTGTCCATCATTTCAACCTAAACGTGTTTGTCATGAAGAGATGCTGGATCTGCTCCGTACTAATCCTCAAACTTTTATTAGTATGTGGACATTGAAGACACATAAAAACCCTCAAAAGTCAGAATCCAACATCATCATCAGTGAGCTCAAGTTGGACCCACCTTTTCTGGTTTCCTACTGTGTTTGGTTTCTTAACATTTCATTTGGATTTCTGGAAATAACTTTTGTTTTCTTAAATGTTTTCTTTTTATTTCATTTCATTTGGTTTTAATTTCTAAAATGTATTGTTGTCTTTCATTTGTTTTGCTTTTTTAATTGTGGTAGTGATCTGTAATATGTTTTTGTGGCGGGTGACTTGGTGTGATTTGCACTTCCGGGCCACCGTAGGTCTGCTTTGCTTCAATCACAAAAAGAAGACTGAAGACCTGAGCCCTCTTCAGTCTGAAGGGGGCTCAGGTTCACTTGTTTGATCTGAGTTCAAGTGAGCTTTTGCACCATCAGAGGAGGTCTGAGGACCTGAAATCTGGTGGGAATCCAACCTGCCAGTGGGAATCACCTTTGAACGTATGCAGCAACAAGGAGGAGCTGGACCAGTTTAAGTCTGTGCTACATTTGCTCTCCTGAAGGTTGACCCTAAAAGTATCTTTACCAGAGTCATGCAGCCGTGTGAATTATTTAGAAAAAGAATCAGGATGCCCTCACCCCTCAAATGAAAGCAAAACAGAGCTGTGACCAAGAAAGCACCTTAGTCCAGAGTTGGGTTGGAACTATGCATCTGATACCAGAACAGCCTTCAACAGAAAAGATTACTGTTTTAAAACCCAAACACTTGGGATGCATTGAATCATTTGTATCACATTTATCTCAATTTTTGGGTCACAATTTTGGTTTGATTTATAATTTGTGGAATAAAAAAACAAAACAAATGAAAAATGTTTTTCATTTGGATAAGAATCAAGAATCCTGGGGAAAAACCTTTCAGCTGATGTATACTAAGCCTGGTGTCATGTGATAAATCTATAGATTATAATCAGAATCAATTACTGTCCATTACCTTCACATGGTAATACAATGAAATTGCAGCAGCCTTGGAGTGGTGAAGAAAAATAAAATAGAATAATATAAAAATGATAACACAAGTCTAAACAAAATGTACAATATGTACAGAAACAATTGAATATTAAATAGGTATGAAAAAATAGAATGGAATGAGTTGAGTTGCCATGATTAGTAGATATTGTGTGTTATTGCACAGAGACCAGGTTATTGCACAGAGGTCAGTTATTGCACACATGTGTAGTAGTCAGTAATTTAGTGTTTGTAGAAAGTCAGAGTGTGGTCAGAGTGTGGTTGGTGGATGTGTGAGTATTCCGGATTGTGATTGCCTGTGGAAAGAAGCTGTTTCTTAGTCTGTTCTTCCTGGTTCTGATGGACCTGTACCTCCTTCCAGAGGGCAGCAGATCAAACAGAGGGAAAGCAGGATGGGTGGAGTCAGTGGTGATGTTAGTCACCCTGCTGAGGCAGCGTGACTGGTAGATGTCCTTCAGTGAGGGGAGAGGGCAGCCGATGATCCTCTGCGCTGTCTTTACCACTCTGGAGACTCTGCCAATCTGCTTCAGTGCAGTGTGAGAACTACACTATGATGCAGTGTCCTTAAATGTAGTGCAAACTCCACTACACTTTCAACATAAACACACTGGTGTGCAGTAAAATAACCCTTATGCTATTCTATGGGGTCAAGATGACCATTGACGTGTTCTCCCTACCATGACAAAGGTGGATAAAGGTGGAAAGATTTCATGTAATCCATGGACACCAGTGAAGATCACAAATCATTGAAGAAAAAAGGTTCAGAGCACTGTCTAGTGGGTCTAGATGACCCAACTCCCAATGTGAAAGCGCCTAGGATAGCACAAGGGTTAAGAGTGAGGTTACATTTCAAAGGAGCATTTTCACTGCCATACAATGTAAAGTTTAATAACAAAACAAATTTGAATTCTCATTTTTCATAAATGATCATCAACTGAACAAATGTAAGGTTTGTCATCAGCTATTTATTCCTCAATTAACAGGTTTTTCTGTAAAAAGACGAGTCAAACTCCGTTCTTTGCAGAGAGACAAGAACGTTTGCATTGACTGTGACCCCAGCAGCGCATGAGGAAAGAGTCTTGTGCTTCCATCTGAAGTCCCAGAAATACAGACGGGGCGCTGCAGCAGTGATGCAATGTGGGGATTTTGGCTTCATTTATCCTTTACTAAATAAAAGCATAGAGTTCCTCTGCCAGGCTCTATGAAGTGACTTCCTCCTCAGCTATCTTTGAGAAGGTCTGTCCTCTGAAGGACAGACGTTTACATGAAAGCCATGACTTTTTGTTTTAGCATGACTTTTTATAAAACAGATGTTGTTATGGCAGCTACGCCCAACAACGTCCAATTTAGAAGACACTATTTTTTCCACAACTCTCCGTTTGGTGGGCTAAATGTAGGCGTCGGGAAAAGCTGTACCGGTAGGAGAAGAATTCGGATTTGGCCACAGACTGCCAGAGTTCTTTTTCTTCCGTTTATCTGAAGTTTCACTTTATTCTGGTTGAAAAGCATCTGTGAATGTTTGCTGTTTTTTCCCAGCTCTTACAATCTCTGCTGTTCTGCATTTGGCAGACAGGAGCGAGCCTGCTGGATGGCGCCTCCAAAGACGTGTTTCTCGCTGTGTGACATATGAGTCAAACAATGCCTGCAGACAGCCGTCATCTTGTCAGGGATTCTCTTCCTTGTCATTATTTTCAACTGCTAAACCAAAACACTTCATGTTCCTATGAGGATGGGGCGTTTTCAACCGTGTTCCTCAGCTTTGTTTTCCCCCTTTAGTCAGCTAGCTTCACAAATACGTTAGATTGGATTCCAGTCACAAACAAACAAACACAACTGTGATTGGCTATTTACTCTACGGCAGGGTTGTCAAACTCATTTTCACCGAGGGCCACATCAGCATAGTGTCTGTCCTCAAAGGGCCAGATAGAACTTACACATGTAACTAAATGTAATGAAAAATAAATGTAACTACTCCTTAATGTTAAATAATATTATATATTGCCCAGTAATAAACAGACTGCAGACACTTTGTCACCTTTCCGGTAGCCATGAAGCCTGACACCCATGAAGAACGCGGGGCAGGAAGCTCCGCCTTTGTTTATACAGACACGTAATGTTGCGCCGCACAAAATAGTTCCCAAACAAAACATGTAGTGATATTCATCGGAATCTAACAGTGCATGTTCATGTTTGGTGTTACAGAGTGACTGAGAACAGTAATGCCCCCCCCAACACAAAATCCTCCGGCGGGCGGCCGTGTCGCACACTTAACAACGCACGCAGCTTGTAACGGAAATGAATACAAATGGAAATTAATAATTAGAACGCAGTAAATTTGTCGTAATTCCTCACGAGAGGAAACTTCTGTTGTAGAATGAGGATGTGTGCTTCTGAAACCGCGCGCCCGTGTGTGTAAAGGAGCTGCGTGCAGCAGAGGCAGTGAGAGTGCGAGCATGAAAGAAGGAAAGTCTGAACACAGGACTAGCAGAAAAAGTAAATTATCAGCAAAGATGAACGTGTTTCATGTGTTTATTGTAGTTCCAATCACGCACCATATGCTGAACTTTCAACAAAAAAATAAAAAAAAGTGCGGTGATGATGTCATCATCACAACCCTACTCACGGGCCACATAAGATGACATGCCGGGCCAAGGGTGTTTGACACATGTGCTATGCATAAAGGACATGAGGGTGATCTTTGTAGCAGAGTGGACGAGGCTCTCGGCTAAAGAATATAGCATTAAAGAATGTACTGTTATAGAAGATAAACACCTACATGCAGTTAAATGTAACCAATAATGGATTAACATACGGTTCTGTTTTAAGTAAGCTGTAACGATTCATTTTAACGATTTGATTCATGTCATAATCTGTGGTTGATGAGTTATTTGATTAAGTCGATTGTGGTTCATTTTGAACAATCTGATTCTCTGACCTAAAGTGGATCCAGGTCATCTTTCTCCAGAACTTCCAGCAGTGAGACTCAGACAGAAATTCCAGATTCTTGGATTTCTTCCAGATCATCAAGTGGAAATGAAATCTGTGTCCAAACAAACAAGTAAACTAGAATGAATGTCAAATCCATTCACATGTTTCTAAAGTTCACCACTGTTGTTTTTCCACATCCAAAGAATCCAAAGGGAACATTCTTAGAACATTCTAGACACTGGATGGTCACATGACTTTATTCACAGTCTGTCCACACATTGGACTGGAATGATGGACTGATTCGTGTTTGATGACATCACATGTGTGTTGTTCGCTGTGATTGGTCGTTTTTATGTTATAGTAATATAAACCTACCATGTCTCAATCCAGATGGCATTTTCCAGGATATATTCAATTTATTTAATTTTGAAATCATTTGATAAATGGTTTAGTTCAATTAAATGAACAACCCCTCTCAGACAGATCGATCTGGTTAGAAATCGATTCATCGTTGAAGTTGATCAATCATTGCAGCTCTAGTTTTACACCAATAAATGTGGCAGACCTGGCAGATAAAGAGCTTCACACCAGTACCATAAAATGTCAACCAGTTTAAATTCTCTTTAGTATTAAGTCACATGGAAGAAAGTACACTGACCAAAAATATAAACGCATTACTTTTGTTATTGCTCCCATTTTTATGGTATGAACATTTTCCACATACACAAAATAACCAGTTCTCTGAAATATTGTTCACAAATCTGTCTAAATCTGTGATAGTGAGCACTTCTTCTTTGCCAAGACAATCCATCCTACCTCACAGGTGTGCCATATCAAGATGCTGATTAGACAGCATGATTATTGCACAGGTGTGCCTAAGACTTGCCACAAGAAAAGGCCACTCTGAAATCTACCATAAAAAGAAGACTGCATGAAAGTAGATCCAGAGGGTACACTGCTAGTGGCAATGGGACACTAGTATTTATTGATGAGGTGACACAGGACAGAAGCAGCCCAATGAATTCTGAGGTGTTCAGAGACAGACTGTCTGCACAGATCCAGGTGAATGCAGCCAAACTGATTGGACGGCGTTTCATAATACAGATGGACAACGACCCAAAACATACAGCCAAAGCAACTCAGGAGTTTATTAAAGCAAAGAAGTGGAATATTCTGGAATGGCCAAGTCAGTCACCTGATCTTAACCCAATTGAGCAGCATTTCACTTGTTGAAGACTAAACTTCAGACAGAAAGGCCCACAAACAAACAGCAACTGAAGGCCGCTGCAGTAAAGGCCTGGTAGAGCATTCAGAAGGAGAAAACCAGCATCTGGTGAAGTCCATGAGTTCAAGACTTCAGGCTGTCATTGCCAACAAAGAGTTTTCAACCAATTAGTAATGACCATTTTGTTTTCAGTTATTTAAGTTGTCCAACTACTTACGAGCCCATGAAATGAAGGGATTGTGTTTAAAAAATGCTTTAGTTTGTCACATTTTTATGCAATCTTTTTGTTCAACCCATGGAATAAAAATTAAAAAGCATTTCTGGTATAGACTTTTATTTTTAATTATGCTACAGAATTGCTTCAAAGAAAAAATCTGACCATACATGGCCTCATTCATTATTTCCTTTACACGGATCAGTCGTTCTGGTCCCTTTGCTGAAAAACAGCCCCAAGGCATGATACTTCCACCCCCATGCTTTACAGTGTCTTTGGATGCAACTCAGCATTCTTTCTTTTAAACCAAAAAGTTCTATTTTGGTTTCATCTGACCATTCTCCCAATCCTCTTCTGGATCATCCAAATGCTCTCTAGCAGACTTTAGACTGGCCTGCACATGTACTGGCTTTAGCAGGGGGACACGTCTGGCCCTGCAGGGTTTGAGTCCCTGGTGGTGTAGTGTGTTACTGATGGTAGCCTTCGTTACTTTGGTCTCAGTGAGATCTTGGGGGAAGTCCCAGATTGAGGGAGATTATCAGTGGTCTTGTTTATCTTCCATTTCCTAATAATTGCTCCCACAGTTGAATTCGTCACACCAAGCTGCTTACCTACTTCTAGCCTGGTGCAGGTCAACAATTTGGTTTCTGGTGTCCCTAGACAGCTCTTGGCAATTGTGTAGTTTTAAACTGTTACTGTTTAAGGTCTTGGACAGGTGTTTTTCTGTCTTTATTTAAGAGTTAAGCTCAAGTCTTGGTTATTGCCCTGGTGCTTGGTGGTAGAATGCAACTTCTTAGCATCAGGAGACAATAAATAAGTTTGTTTGAGAGCTGGAGCCAGCACCACTACAAAATAAGTATTCCTAAAGCCCTGTTGACGTGACTCACTTAAGGTATTGTGTTCCACATTTTAGCATGTTTCAGTGAAGTAAAGCGTTTTGTCAGTACATTTTTGGATTTACCAGATGACTGAGTGCATAAATAAAAACTGCCCCCCCAATGTAGGGTGACTAATGCTCAAACCAGGTGCTGAAATGCCATTTCACTCTTAAGGTAGAGCAGATATACATGACTTTCTTTAAGATAGGTTGCCTTGAATTGACTCATAGTATTAATGAATAGTTGTTTTAATTGTCATAAAACTGCTCATTGCATGTTAAAGCTTGAAGTATGAAAACTGAACAGATTGGGTAAAATTCAATAATTATGAGTTACCCTTATTGACTACTTTGAGGGAAACATTAAATTATTACTTAACAGATCATCTGTTTCTTGGTATCAAAGTAGAAGACAGAAAAAAGGTTTTTGGGTGCGATTACCATAATAAACATAGCATGTATGAAGGTTTGATCTGCTTCTGTTTTGTTGTAGCTACGCTCCATTGAAGACCTCCAGACAGTTCAGATTATCAAGATCTTGCGTTACGAGAAAAAAGTGGCTGCAATGTTTCTGCTGATGATCTCCTGCTTCCTGGTGTGCTGGACCCCCTACGCTGTTGTCTCCATGATGGAGGCCTTTGGCAAGAAAAGCATGGTGTCTCCAACCGCGGCCATCGTCCCATCCTTCTTTGCCAAGTCCAGCACAGCGTACAACCCCCTAATCTATGTGTTCATGAACAGAAAGGTTTGTAACTGAAGGCTTTTGTCTTTTATTTTTCTGTTCTGCTCGGCCAGGGGTCTGCAACCTGAGGCTCCAGAGCCACATGACGCTCTTTTACCCCTCCATAGTGGCTCTTTGGCTTTGAAAAACAAAAGGTTTTAGTTTTAAAAAGTAACAGCAAAATTAAAAGTAAAAAGTAAAGTATAAAAATAGTAAATCATAGCTCCCACTCTGCTCTATTTGGATACATCCACTGTCAGAAAATAGATCCATGAACGTCTTTGTTTTCCTAATCTGAGCTAGAATCTGGATCGAAACTGTACGGCTGGATAGCTATGTTATTGCTCACCATTTATTTGCAACACTAATGTTAGAGAGTGTAAACAGATGGATGATGAGAAGTAGGGGTTGGCTCACTCTGCGGCCCACAACTCAGACGTCAATTTATGTTTTCTTTATGCCAAAAGAAAAAGTTATAGTATAGTAGTTAGTAACAATAAAATAAAGACTAATTTGTGTATTTTTTGTAGATGGTGAAGAAAGACTCTGTGGCTCCTACTGGTTTGTAGTCTGTAAGGAATCGACCTGAACGGCTCTTTAAGTGTTGAAGGTTGGAGCCATGTGCTGTTTGCCTACATCGCTGAAAACTATAACTGGAGGGACTGAAACTATAACTGGAGGGACTGTTATCAAGGGGACCTATTTTTCCTTTCAGTATTTATCTTTCATCCATTGGTAGCATATCAGATGTAACAGGGTTGAGTAGAAAGTGAATAAACTTAACATTATGGTTGTGACCCAAATATAGCAGCGCTAATTTAAGTGTGTTTGTTTTAATTGTGTTACATGTGATTTAAGTTGTGGAAGTGAAACCATGAGCTACGACAACCTCAGCTGTCTGTCTTTGGCTAAATCTTTTGAAAGTGACTGCATAATGGTCCAGTCTCATCCCATGTCATCCTCTCTTCCCTCTGTCTCAGTTCCGGCGCTGCTTTCTGCAGCTGCTTGGCTCACGGCTCTGCTCAAAGATCTCCTGGCTTCAGTGCACCCTGAAAGAGCACCCCCTGACTCCAGTGGAGCGCCCAATCCGACCGATCGTTGCATCCACGTCATGTGGCAGCCGGCATCGGCCCAAAAAGAGAGTCACCTTCAATTCCTCCTCCATTGTCTTCATGATCACTGGGGATGAGTTCCAGCAGCTAGACGTTACCTCCAAAAGCAGGAACTCCTCAGAGGCCAACGTTTTTCACGTGAGGCCATTGTGATCCAAAGGAACATGTCACCTCACAGTCTGCCTTATGACCAAACATGCAACTCCGGGGCAGAAAAATCCTGTCCGACCTCCCCGGATGTTCCTGTGTCCACACTGACGTTTTATACAAAGCTCAACACCTTTGTGAGTGGTGGTGAGAAAACATTGGTAATACCGTTGGAATGAAGAAGTAGTGCTCTGTGTAATAGTTGTAAAACCAAGTATTTAGAGTCTATTTTTGGCCCTCATTCAGATGAACTTGTAAAATCAAATGTTTTCTCTTTCAGTCAGTACCCAACTGGGATTGTGTCAAATGAAACAAGCCATAAAGCATAAGCTCATTTCCATAGAAATTCCTTTAAATCACCTAGCTTACGGACCGGATCTCATCTCGTTTAAAAAGTGGCACTGGGAGCAGTCACAGTGTAATTACTTCAGAGGTAAATACATGTGTGAAGCCTAATTAAAAAGAGAAGGTGTGACCGGGACGCTTAACTCTGACACCCTTCTCATATCCTTCCTGAGCTGTCAGCTATGAATAGACATAATGAATGGATTTCTGTGGCTAATAAAATCCCTTTTCACTGTGGATGTAAGTTAGAGCTTTGCCCTGTCTGTCTGTCTGTTTGTTTTTTTACTGGCAGCTGTGGTACAGACTTAAGGTGGTCTACCTCTGATTGGCAGTTCACAGGTTCAATTCCTGCTTTGCCTGGCCATGTGTCAAAGTGTCTTTGGGTAAGACACTGGACGTCGAATTACTCCTGGTGGTTATGGGTTGGCACCAGTGTAAGGCCGCCATCAGTATGTGTGTGTGAATAGGACTGTGACCTTAAAGCGCTTTAGGGATTCTAAGAAAGTAGAAATGTACTATAAAGTACAGGCCATTTACCATTCTATTGTTGAACACTGTATAATCTGCAAAGTAGTTAAAACATCGCTTCACATTGAAAGATATGTGCCTGTCCTACTCTGGCATTATTCTATAGTTAGAAAAGTTGCTAGTTATATTTTATTGAGATTTTCCAGCTTGAACAGAAAGCAGAACAGAAGGAGGAAAAAATGACACCAAGAAGGTACAAAACGCAAAATATGGGTCAGTATCTGGGATTCTCACCCTGTGTTCAATCTGTTTTCAGGATAATGCAGAAGATGGGCTCAGGGGTAGAGGAAGAATTTGAATACGCCCAAAGGCTAGAGTCGCTACGCTAGCTTGTTGCATACCCAAAGTTGGATGCCATATTGGATCAGTGGAAATGTCGCTCACTGCTGTGCTACAATTACACAAACAGAGCTGGAAAACAGGGACGTGACTTTCCACAAGTAAATTATGACTGTCAGCTAATAAAGGAGATCTACAGACCGCATCCGAATTCTTCCCCTACCCTTATGACTTTTCCCTATGGTAGGGACATTTGGAAAAAAAATGTTAGGGCTAACCCTCACGAAGAAAGGTTTCACATGGGTATGCTCTGAAGCACAGAAGTTTGTGTACATGTCAGCAATGAGAATGTTGTCATGCGTTTTCAGAGCGCTGCCAGCTACACGCTAACTTAGCTGACCGGTGATTGTTGACGACATCATCGAATGGGAGTAACTTCCGAATTAGAAGACGTTATTTTTACATAACTCCCCGTTTGGGGAGCTAAATGTAGGAGTAGAGGAAGAATTTAGATTCAGCCACAGAAAACATTTTAGGAAGATCTGAGTGAGTTTACTCTCAATAGTGGACGTTTAGGCTGATCTTGTAGTCTGTTCAAAGTCAATGGTAGCTTTAGACTTTGCACTATTTTCACATTTTCTGGCTGGAACACAAAACTTTTTTTCGTTTTTTTGATGAACGGAAGAATTGAAGCATATTAATATGCAGAGGAAAAGAAAAATCTCTGATCGAAAACCGCCAGGTCATATCCCCCTTTCCAATACGGCATCGCTCTTTACGTGTTTTGGACAAAGGCAAAGGTTAGTGTTATAAGCCATTGGTTGAGCTACCTTTGCCGCTTAAGGTCACTCATCCTTTTTCAAAACAAAACTTCCTTTAGTATCAGAAAAGAAACAAAACGTAAATAATCAAAGTTAGTGTATAATTTCTTTTTTTGTCTGCAGCTCGATACCAAGTGGCCCATGGACCGGTACTAGTCCTCGGCCCAGGGGTTGGGGACCACTGTTATAGAGCATGGCCTATCAGCCCTCTCCTGATCCTGGAGTCTTTTACTGTTGGGAGTATTTGGATGAGTTTCACAAACATTTAGCCGTTCTATTCCATAAGGTGTACAATCCTCACTGTGTAAACATGACATTTGAACGATGTGCTCTATAGTTTTTATCACATCCCTCAAATCAGTTTAGCAAATGAACCTGTCCCAGAATTCTGCTGTTATGACACATCTCCAAAAGTCTGGCTTGTCAATGCGACAGCTTTTCCAGGTTTTCAATGCCATCACAGAACCGTATGAGAGGCCGCCTGAAAGATAATTCAACCTTTATACTCACAGATACCATCATACTCTCACACACATACCACTACAGTCTTACTCACACAACAGTATACTCTCTCTCATATACTTCCATACTCTCTTGTTCGCCTAATCCTACACATATATAAATATCGGTGTACTCTCTCATAAGTATTTATATGTCTTATATAAATATATCTTATAAGCACAGTCATATCAGTCATATCTTACTATCTTCTTGTATTTACATTCTTACATGCTCACAGAGACTTCAATACTTTGACAGGTTCCACAGTATCATTTTGCACATACAAACATACTTATGTAAAATGGAACTGACAAAATAAATGTGAATGCAAAACAACATGATATAGTATGAGAAGAAGAAGAATTGCACATGTAAGAGAGTTTGATTGAAACGGAAGTAGTTTTGATTAAAACGGACATAGAACTAAATTCTCAGCTTGCTATTGGTTATTTTTCAAGCGGCGTGAAATGATGGACCTGACACGCCCTTCTTTGAAAAATTGGAGAATGGCGGATCGGGAACGTCTTAGTGAGGCTATACGATTGCTAAATAACATCCTAAACACCACAACTGTTACCTCTACAATGTCCGAAATGTTGGAACAAAGTCGGCAGCCGCCATCCACAGGGGCTTTTTCTAATGAGGCAGTTGAGCAAGAAATGCGGCGGATTTTTATAGCAGGTGCATCAGGGAGCGCCAGCAGCATGTCCTCCGAAGCTAGACTCTGCGTCAACCATGTGACCTCACCACGGTATCAGACACAACAGCATTTGGGAGATGGACCTCGAAATTAAAATAAAATAAAACTTAAATAAAATAAAAATAAAATAAAACTATGAAATAAAACTTTAATAGGTTTTTATTATGGAAGGAAAACATTCAAGCAGCTCATCCAGAACACCTAAACTTGGATTATTACCCCCTTCAAGTTGCTGACTAATTCAGAAAAATACAGAAATTGTCCGTGCATTTTCAGTGAGCCCGAAGAATAATCTGTTCGTTAGGTACATTAGCATGCTGTTATGTCCATCATTGTCAGATTTTCTCATAATTTCCTGAACACATCTTAGTGCATGAGTAAAAAATATAGTAATGTCAGCTTCATTACCATTTATTGCCCCCAAAAAACCTGCCCATGAAGAAGAAGAAAAAGAAGTAAGTATGCCATAGTTGTTTATCACTGGTCAGATAAAGCTGCGGGTCTTTAGGTTGAGAAAGCTGCAGTGTAACTCTTGTGCTATCCTAGGCACTTTAACGTTGGGAGTTGGGTCATCTAGACCCACTGGACCAGGGGTGTCAAACATACGGCCCAGTGGCCGTATCCGGCCCGCCAGGTGATTTTTACACAGGAAGAGTAAAAATCATAAGGATAATTAAAAAAGAAAGCAAGTTTCTAGTCCATTCATGTGGCGAGTTATGATTTCTTTATAAAGAAATAACTGAAATGCGCAATTCCACCACTAGGGGGAGGAAAGGAAAATCAAAACAGGTAAAACAGCATATATCTGCACGTGCCAAAAGCAAAACCTAACAGCTCTGCGTCTGGGTAGGATGCACCTTGGTTCCCTATGAGCCGTACTGCTGTTATCTTGCTATGAGGATGATCATTAGTGACACCTTAATGACCAAAATGTTGTCAAAAAGTGAAGTGGAGTGAAGAGCTTTCCAGGAAAAAAGGACAGAGTATTTTTTTTTCTTTCACAAAGCTGAATGCAAAACCCAAATGCTTTGTATGTCATCAACATCGCAGTGCTCAAAGAATATGACATTCAGCACCACTAAGAGACTTAACATACTGAAAAGTTTCTGGATTGCTTCAGTGTCAGATGACAAATATTCAGTCTGGATAAAATTGAATAGACCAATTTTTTTTTAATTGAAATTAATTTTATTTGGCCCAAGTGATTAGGCTGCTATGTTGATTGAAACATTTTTTCCAACCGAGTAAAAAAACTAAAACAAACTGTTATTTTGTTTACGGCCCACTTGAGATCAGAGGAGTTGAATGTGGCCCCCGAACCTAAATGAGTTTGACACCCCTGCACTAGACAGTGCTCTGAACCTTTTTTCTTCAATGATTTGTGATCTTCACTGGTGTCCATGGATTACATGAAATCTTTCCACCTTTATCCACCTTTGTCATGGTAGGGAGAACACGTCAATGTAAGGGGGGGGGGGGGGGTCATCTAAGATAGCACAAGGGTTAAGGGAGCACAGATGTGTCCTGCAGTTCTCTTGTGGCTCCTCAAGGGATCTCAGAAAAATGAAACGTACCATTGTTGTATGTGCGATAAGTGTGATAAGAAGTATTTTTAAGGATAGTGGAAGTTTCACACACTTAAGACGTACAGGTGATGGTAAGGTACGGGGTCCTTACGCCGTACTCAAGTAGTTAGTAAGGTGGGAGTACCGCGCACAAATGCTACATGCATGGGATGTGCACGTGGTACGCACACACGTATGTAGGATGTCCACACAACCATTACTCTGATTTCTGCATTTCTAACAGTGAGGAGCACGCATGTTTCACTTGAACAGCACTTACAGGCTCCTTGTTCAGTTTGGAGCCTGACACGCCTGCGTCTCACCTACTTTACCCTCAACATGTTAAGAGTTCTCCACAACCCATTGCCTGCTGCATGAAAATGTGCATGGACATTTTCTCTCTACAGGCTCTCCAAGCAGTCTATGACTTCAAAACTGTGTGAGTCCCCTGCATTCCCCGTACAGATTTGTCCAGATTTCACCCGAAAGAACAACTGTGACCAAGACATACGGAGAAGGTGAGAGTGAACACAAATGAAAACCAGAGAATTTAAGTAGCATTTCTTTGGAGCTCGCCTCCGGCTCGTCTCTGCTCCTACACCTGCCTCTGGCTCGTCTGGCGCCCCTAGCCGTCCCCCAACTCCATCTGGATGAAGCTCATCTGCTGGACAATTTAAATATGTAGTTGTAGAGTTAGATAAGTTAATTCTTCTCTAAGAGTTCTGGTAAATCGCCTGTCCGTCCTGGGGGAGGATCCCTCACTCATGTGGACACCCCTGAGGTTTCTTCTTTTTTTCCAGAATCTGTTTTTTTTAGGAGTGTTTCCTTACAGAAAAGGGGGTCTAAGGGCAGGGATATCCAGTTTAGTTTAGTCTGTTTAGTCTAGTTTAGTTTAGTCATTACCTATTGAACTCTATGATTACGTGTTCTTTATGATTTCATGTTTATTACACAATTACGGGTGTGCAGCCCATTCAGATGACTATTGTTGTAATATTGGGCAATAGAAAAAAAATGACATTTCTGGATTAGTTGATAAGTATTAAGGGATCTCTTTGCAGAAACTGTTTCTACAACTGCTGTTTAAAGTTAAATGTTTTCCAAAGTCCAGTGAGAGTATTTAAAGGAATGAAACCAAAGAAAGAGATTGAACACTGACTGCTGAAAACACACATTTATTGGTTTCTGTAAAACATTTGATTAAACCCATCAATGTATGCCTGTCCCAGCTACTGTTGGGCAAAGGTGGGGTACACCCTGGTCAGGCTGTCACAGGGCACACAATCACTGTCCCACACACACTCACACATGCACACCCAGGGACACTTTACTAATGAACCTAAGCATGTCTTTGGATGGATGATGGGAGGAAGTCGGAGTTCCTGGAGAAAACCCAGACATGCACAGGAAGAACATGCTAACAGAAAGAATCCAGCTGGGATTGGAACCAGGACCTTCTAGCTGTGAGGTAAGAGCGCTAACCGCTACATCGTTATGGTATTGTAGAATATGTTTTGATGAATTTTATTATTAGAATTAGAGCCATCTCTGCATTAAAGACCTGCTGTCTATCATTTGATGAACAGCTAATGAGTTCACTTTTGTCACATTTGGGTCGTCATCATTCCAGGGATCCGAAAACTCACAAGTCTGGTCCACATTTTCTCAGCAGGAACAGCAAGCTTGTTGACTTGTTGACTATGTTTGGTGAGCAGGTAGGAGCCCCCCAAAACAGCCCCCACAGCACTGAGGAGCAGGCCGTAGTTTATCACCTGTTTAGAAACAAAGATAGAAAAATATATTGGACAGAGATTCAGTCTAGTTATCTTTATTATTTATTTAATTATTTATTATTATTGAAAAACTCAAGCTTTCATTAGCTTCATTCTCCAAGAATGTATTTAAAAAAGATTACTGTAATTTAGGATTACAAACAGACTAGCATCTCTGTGAAAGTGCACATCTGCTACATTGAGAAACAAACTGAAGACGTGCCAAGCCGGCTCTCTTTTCAATTAATGACTGAAATGAAAGTCACTTTGGTTTGGACAAAAAGCCAGATGTGACTTCAACAAAGCACTAGTTTCTCCAAAGGACATTCAACCTAAGTATTATAGAAGTACAAGAAAAAACAAAATCAGCATGATTGTTCCTTTTTTTTATAGTTTCTAGTCTGATCTCTACAGAACATTAAAAAAAACAATAAACTAGTATGTGGTGCATGCAAATTACATTTTCATAGCCACAAATTAGCATTTTATTAACATTCTGCGGGCTCAAATTACTATTCCGTGCACACCGATTAGTATCTTGTGAGCACACATTAGTATTTTAGTGTCTTTTTTTTCTACTAGTAATTTGTGCCCACAGAATACTAATTTGTATCTACAAAATGGTAAAAAATGCTAATTTGTGGTGACAAAAATAATCAATTGTGGCCCCAAAATGCTGATTTGTGGCCATGAAATATAAAATTGTTGCCAAAAAATGGTAATTTGAGGACACAAAATACTAATGTGTGAAATGTGTACAAAATATTAATTCTTGTGCACATAGTGCAAAAAAGCTAATTTGAGCGCACAAACTACCAATTCCAAAATGATTGATTTTAGAGACACTTGTTTTTTTTTATGTTTTATCCAGATCTCAATTTGTCTGGTGCACATAGTGAACATAACGGTAAGAAAACCTTGTAGTCAAAGGTTAGAGGTTTAAAACTGCACATTCTTCTTGTTTTCTTTCAAGTTCAACAAGCTGAACAATTAAAAAATAAGGAAATAAAAACCTTTTGCCATCTCTATGAGGGACTACATATAAGAGCTTTTCTAAGGTTGAAAAAAGCTTTTTCTACTTTCAGCAGAGTTGAATGGTTGAAATGTTTCTCAAGGGGAAAGTTTGAACTTGTGTGAGTCACATGTTTTATGATTTATAGTTGTAAAGAAACCGCCAAGGAGTGAAATAAGTAATGTATAAAAATCTTTACTTTGTTTTGCCAATGCCAGCGCTCCACAGCATGATGGTATGGGATCCTGGTAAAAGTGACCTACAGAAAGAAAGAAACCATGAACTACATGTGGTCATT
Source organism: Oryzias sinensis (assembly GCA_037389245.1). Taxonomy (NCBI): domain Eukaryota; kingdom Metazoa; phylum Chordata; class Actinopteri; order Beloniformes; family Adrianichthyidae; genus Oryzias; species Oryzias sinensis. Next base: position 26,160,479 of record CM074500.1, read on the forward strand.
GCACAGCAGTGATGGTTCACACACCACCTTTACCATTGTGTAAAGTGGAATTATTGTCTTCGGCAGGAAAAGGTGGAGGACGTTATCCACATGTTTCCTGAAAAGAAACCACTTGGAGTTGACGTGTGCTCGCATCTAAAAAACAAAACGACACATTATTAAAACCCTGTTCCCTTTGCTTCACTTTCACACTTGAATTAAACACTCGAACACATGAAAAGTCTGAGTACAAATAGATTAAAACGTGTTATTTATGTACGTTTTTTAATAAGAATTACAAGACATCCAACTGAACACAAAACTGCCATCCTGATATGTGTTCAAACATATTTAGACCAGGTTTCTCTTCTCTGAAGTAAAGTTAAATATATATTATTTTAAAATATATCCTAAATGTGCTTTCCTAAAGTAATTCTCTTCATATCTGAGTGTGGTGCATGAAATGCCTGTGTTCAAGACTTTGTCGACAGAAGTTATCTGGTGTCATTCCTGCACTGACTGTCTCAGGATGCATGTCCTGTTTTTTAAACCCCGCGTCTCCCAAGAAAACAACAAATGAATCATAAAGTCGTTTGACAAGAAGCTCATCTGAAATGTGGGACATGAAACGTGTGATGAGGTGGCTTTATTCCACCAGAGCAATCTCTCCTGAGACGTGAGAGGAGCTGCTTTCTGCAAACCTTTCACTGTAAATCCCTTTAGCTTTTGTGTTAAAGCGGTCCGCAAGCATCAGCCACTATAAAGAACACTGCGTTCCAAAGTAGTGCAAAAGAAGGTCACTTCTTTCTTTTAGCATTGAACCACATATTAAACTTCATCTTATTTTATTCTTCATTCTTCCATCCTGAAAAATTGACCTTCTTACCTGTTTGTGCTCTGAGATCTGCAGACCAGCTTTTGATTTAAAAAAACACATCATCCTAAGTCTGGGTTAGATTTAGAAGAGAAGAAAATTCCGTTCAAGGACAGAAGATTAAGCAAATGGGATGGAAAATTATGTAAAAGCCTGAGTTTAGATTAAATTAGATTAGACTTTATCCCACGATGGGGAAATTCTTTTGTCTGCAGCGGCAAAAGGGACATTTCCAAACCAAAAGGTTTACAAAGCAAAGACCCCGTTTCTTTTCTTACCCTTGTACATAATGTAAAAACAATTAAAAGCATTTATCAACAGTCCAGATAATAAAATTATGTGGAAACGATGATGGTTTATTATATAGAATTTCTACAGAAATGCTGATAATTTTGTGCAGGTTCAGGTCTATGTGAAGGTCAGAAGCATTCAGTTGCTGGGAGACCAGCCTTGGCTTCATCTGCTGTCTCCATTTGCCCTTCAACTCACCAACAGTTGCTTTTTTGCAGATTTTTAGTACCAGAAAAAAATACACGTGCAAGTGACTAAAGCTTAACGGGTCAAAAACATTTAAAAATCATTTGTCTCATTTTGATGCAGGTGTGTATGAGCTAGCATAGGAAGGGGGTGCATGGGAATTCAAATGCTTTTGAGAACCAATGGCTGTTAAAAAACAGGGGAGAGAGTTTGCAACATGACAAGTTGTAGTTTAAAGCTGGGTTTTAGATTTCCGGTTTTCCTCATCCAGACTGGAAGTGACGTCACCAACCCCCCCTGTCTCTCTGATCAAGCAAACTAGACCCAGTAACCAAGCTGTCACATTTAAGCCAAGTGCCCTCACGGGGAAAAATGGTCGAACCTGTTTAGGGGCACACGCTATATGTTCGTAGACAATCCAAGGAAAAAATGTTTTCTACGGCTATGCTGCTGGTGATGGGTTGCTGTTAACAATACACAAGGGTAAAAAAGGGGGAAGTAGGTGAGACGAAAGCGTGTCATACAGATTTCTCATGATTTTCCACCACCCCTAATCCTGCACACTTCCAAGAACGCAGTCAGTGCTATTCAAGCACAGGTTGCAAGTTCCTTGAATGCAACCTGACTATTAGAAATGAGGAAATTAGACAATCAGAGCAACAGGGACTTTCATATTACCTGCACACCCCACGTGTCAGTCAGGGGCCAGTGTGCACACTGTACTGATGACTGGGGCGTTGGGCCCTGCACGGGGGTTGACCCATTCATGTGCACATGGCTAAAGTGTCACTCTATGTTTACATGTCAATCAATAAAATATCTCCCCATTTTTTGTGTCAAACCTCAAATACAATAAAAAGTAACAAAAAAATAACCCAGAGTTCTCTACAATATCAAATTTAACCACAGAAGTAAAAAATAATAATAATGACTTGATTGTAAAACAAGCTCCTGGTAGTCATCATGCAAACTAATCTGGTTATACTTTTGTTTTCAAACTGGCTTCAGTCTAGAAGTTTAAACGTTGTTCTTTAGAACAAGGGGTCAGTTTTAAACTGGAGGTTTCTAGTCTTCTAAGGACGGGAACATTTTAATAACAATCAGCATTTATTTTTGATAAGCAACTGTCTGAATCCTTGTTGGGGTAAAGGGGTTGCTGGAGCCTATCCCAGCTCCTGTAGGGCGAAGGCGGGAAACACTGGGAACAGGTTGCCTGTCCATTGCAGGGAGTCACACAAACATATCTAAGAGCAATTCAAAATTTAAAAGAGCGCTAACCACTACACCACCATGCAGCCCATAAATGTGCATAAGCCAAGATAGTATACTTTACCAGTTGGAGTACTATAAAACAGTGTGCATGCTAGGACAGAAGACAAGTATAAAGGTGTGTGAAGTACTTCAACATAGTTGTACATGGCCAAGTCTGCAATTGCATGGTCGTCTGGAACCCGCACCCTGGTGTACTCAGGCAGCACGGCACCTAAAGGAACAGAGGTCAGCAGTGACATCATCTGAAACTCTGACATCTGAAATCTGACATTAACGTACGGAAGTCCTCGTTGAACTGCTCCATTAGTTCATCAAAGACAATGCAGTCCTCAAAGCCCTGAAACACACAGGAACCGTGAGTCTTTTCTGTTCATCCTCGTGCCTTGCCTGTCCTCAGACGGTGTCACTTACAGCGTTCATCCCCTGCCCATAGAACGGCACCACGGCGTGGGCTGCGTCTCCCATCAGGACACATTTGTCACCAATGTGATATGGGGAGCACTTAACGGAAACCATTGCTTGAGCAGGAAGGCGGAAATAATCTTTCTTGAGTGCTTCACTGAAAGTACAAATACAAATCCAAACGTACTCTGAGCAGCAGACTTCATGTTTTTTTTAGTCAGTGTTTTTTCTAAACAGCCTGTGTGTCTTTCTGGCTGCAGAGACATCTGACTGTGCTGAAAAAGCAGTCTGCCCTGATTCTGAAAACATTAAAGAGGAAGGAAAGCCTGAGCACTTTGGATAACATCAACCCTGAAAGGAGCAGAGGGACTAAAAGCCTCCTGCCTTCCACATTTCTGCACGTCCCTGAAACACATAATTCACCTTAAATTAAAGCCTCATCTCCACGTGAGTGTAAATCTGCAAAAATCACACTTCATGGATCACAAAAGAATGAAGCTCACAGAAAGGGTTTTTGAAGAATTCCTGATTTAATTAGATAAGGCGGAGAGGCCAAAAAACAAAAAGAAAAGGAGATTAGGGACAGGAGAGTCAAGACAGCCGCTTACACTCCAATCAGCGGGATCATGTCAGGGAAGTAACTTTGGAAAAACTGGATGACTTCGTCCCCTGTTGTGATCTTCTCAAAGTCCTCAAAGGGCATGAAGAGGGTGCAGGTAAATGTCTTGTCCTGGATTGAAACATAATCATGACATGTGCTGATGAGAACGGCTAAATCCCTCTTTCACAGCTGTGTGACACACTATTGTTTTTGAAATGGGGAAGAAAATGTAGATTTGGGGCTGCGACCGGTAATAATGCAGAACTGCTTCAAAGACTGAATGACTTCAGGGTTTTTGCATCTGGGCTGTGTGCAACTAAAAGTCTTTTCCTGCAGAAGCAGCAGACAGGGCTTTTATTTTGGAGAATCTAAGAGAGATTATGATATGAAAAACAGAAGATCTAAAGCAATAGGAAGATGTGCTGGAAGAATAAAACTACTAAAACTTTGGTTGTAGTTTGAGGCCGTGCTTTATTGTAATCATGTTTCCAGTTTGAAACAATTCCAGGTTTGGGGATTGCTGTTGAACGCTCTCTTTTTATGTTGTCTCCTATAATACTCTTCAATTCTATGAATGGAGATTGCAGAGCCAACTTCTTAACTCTAAAACATTCAACTTTAAAACATCTTTATTTGTGTCAAAATAGGGCAGTTTTTTTATTAGGTGAGAAGATAAGAAGTAAAGTAAGAAAACAGTGAATCCTGACAGCACTCTCTCCTTCACTTCTCACGTCAACAATGTCGGCTAATAAATTAAATGTATTGTTATTATTGTTTTTGTTATTATTAAAAACTAACTACTTTAACACTGCAATATCATAAACATCTCTGGCCATGAAACTCTTTTACTTTGAAGGCTTTGACTTCCTTGCTGAATATTCCATCACAAAAGCAGGAAAATGGAAAAGATGAGTTCCTCGTCGTGTTTTTACCGAGGTCACCAATAAGACATGAACACCATAAAGCTGCAGGAAGGCAGGGGGCTGTAGGAGCCTTGATTAATTCAATTCTGACTTTAAGAGGAGCAGAGGTTTATCAGTCATGCAGACCTGTGATTCTCTAAAGCTCACATTTCTTTGGATGAATAAGAAAAAATGAGCCACTAGAAATAAGATTTCATAACAGAAAACTGCCCTCATTCTGAAGAGAATTGATGGTGTCTGATAGTAGATTTTATTTCATATGCAGTTTTTTTTTTCAACTCTGGTGTTTTTACTAAATTAATTTCCTGATAGTCAATCTATCTAAAGACTCCTTGCATTTTACTAATGAGATTCTTTATGCATACTGTTGCTTTTTCCCCTCTGTTGCTGCTCTTTATTGTCTTTTATTCTAATCAGCATTGGGGTTTTTGCAGCCCCATCTGCTGTTGCACATTTTTGGCTAAACAAAATTGAATTCCAAAAGCAAAGGTCTCATTCTGAAAATCCCTTTCAGATCTAGAGGTCTCCCCAGCGGGGCAAGCACCCATACACCTCCCCAGGGAGGCTTATGGGAAGCATCCAGGAGGTGTTTGGACCAGATGCCCGAGACACTTCAAGTGGATCCTCTCAATTTGGAGGAGCAGCGGTTCTACGCCGAGCTCTCTCCGGGTGACCGAGCTCCTCCCCCTATCTCTAGGGAGCGCCCAGCCCCCCTACGGAGGAAGCTCATTTCAGCCGCTTGTTTTCAGGACCTGGTTCTTTGGGTCATGACACAGAGCTCATGACCAAAGGTGAGTATTGGAGTCAAGACGGACATTAAACTGAGAGCTTTGCTTTCTGACTTTGTTCTCTGTTCACCACAAGGACACAGAGACCGCAAAATGGCAGACGCTGCTCTAGTCGCTGCTCTAGCTGCTCTAGTCCGTCTGTTGATCCCACATTCCCTAGTCCTCTGGGATCACTCGAGCTTTCAAACTCCTGCACCTTTTTAAGGTGCCAGTTCACGGACGGGCCCATTCAGATCTATATTTGCTGAATCAATTGAAAACGAATAAAAAAGATAGCTGCAGCGCACAGAGATCCACAGGACAGAAGTTAAGAAAACTAACAGAAGGCATCTCATGGATTTATTTTATTTTCAGGTATAATTTTCAGACTTGGTTTAAACCTAGCATCATTTTTGCAAGGTTGATGCATTTCCTCATCGCTTGTGTGAGCAGATGTCAGCATCAATAAAATCCTCCCAGTAGACATTTGAGCCGTGTTGCTGTTACCATGGCATCCATAGCAGCAAGACTGCTTTCTTCTATTTTGTTCTTCTCAAAATCAGGGCAGTACATAGCAAAGTAATATCAGTCCAAGAGTTCTCACAGACAGGAGATGACACTGAACTCAGTTAATCCTGAAGGATAATCATTGAAAAACGGGTCTAAAGAAGGAGAACAAAGACTTGAGGAGAAACCAGAGAAAGTACGGTGGCATTGATTAGACCCTACTTTGTCAACTGTAGTGTACGTTTTAGTGGGCTTAGAAGACATCCCAGAGGTCGCTGTTTCTCTGAACTGATTATTTCTTCTTTTAACTGCATCAGCATATATATGCAGTTACAACTAAACTTACTGTGTGCAATTCTCAGGTACATGAGAAAACAGCCTTCTACTCACCAGGTTGGGTAGGGCTATCATCATGAAAGTGTTTCGTGGCCAGATGTGCAGATAATTAGGCTTCATGGCAAACTGCAAAAACAAAAACAAGCCCAAAAGAAAATCTTGATTAAAGTTGAACCAATTTGTTCTACATCAACAACAACTCACCAACACAAATGACTTTCTAGGAACTGACCTCGCCGTTAACGGGGGGCATGGTGAGCTCCATGTAGCCATGAGGGATGTACGTCTGACTGTAGTTAAAACGACTACGGCGAAGGAACTGCTTTCGAGTGGCGGAAAACGCTCCATCACAACCGACAATCAGGTCTGCATGAATTTGATCCTTTGATCCATCAGACCTTTAAAGCAAACCAACAGCAGAAAGGTCTGGTTTAACATTTTTAACTACTACCAAGTAGCCCAACCCTCATGGTGCATCACAAGTAAAGCCCTCCCCTGACACCCTGATGGATTGTCATCATTGACTGTACATAAGAACTGGACTGAGTGACCCCTCCCCCTGGCGTTCCAAACAGGAAGTACCTGCTAGTTCCAAATCGCCAAAATCTCACAGACTTCAATAGAAAAATAAACAGCTGTTACTCAGTCAGTCATTCTATTGGTCAGAATTAACATTTTTGATCTGATACCTTTAGTAAGATCTTCTTGATAATCCTCCTTTTTTGCTGTAGTGCAAGTTATTCAAGTTATAAACTGACCAATCAGATGCTTGAAAACAAGTAGGTGGCCTCATTTGACAGATTCTCCTGAGCTTGGTTTCAGTGGAAGGGGTGTGGTCTTCTAACAAGTTCACTCCTGATTGGAGAAAGTGGTTGCCATAGAAATGTAGACTGACTTGTACCAATCACTGCTAATTGACGATTTCTGGTTCCAACATGGCGACATCCGTGTTGCATTAAAGTGGCCACTAAATTGACTTTAATTGGTTCAAACTGGAAGCAAGTCATTTACTCAGTCTAGCTTCAAAAACGGAAAGAATTGTTGTGATCAGGCTTTAACGAGAGCGTACAGCTGTTCAGAGCAAGATGGGTGAAGTGGTATTACTGCAGTCTCTGTCTTGTTAAAATCGTGCTTACATGTACCCATATGGGTCAACCCCTGTACAGGTTCTGGAGGCTTTTGGGTTGTCCGGACCCTTGGAGGGTCATAGAGAGAAGCGGCTACATTTTACAGAGACTGCAGGTGTTTTTTGTTATGCTGCTGGGTCTTGAGACACATCAAGGGATATCATGAAAATGGAACATACCATTGTGGTCCATGTAGTAAGTGTTTTAGGCAAGGCAAGGCAAGGCTAGTTAATTTGTATAGCACAATTCGTAAACAAAGTAATTCAAGGTGCTTCACAAAACAGAAAAATGCATTAAAATCACAATACATCATAGAAATAATCAACGTTAAATTTACTTTAAAAGAAAAGAAAAAAAATTGAAAATTGATTTAAAAATAAAGGAAGGAAAGGAAAGAAAAGTGGACCTTTCAGTCATATACACAGCTAAACAGAAATGTTTTAAGTCTAGATTTGAACATGAACACAGAAGAGGCCTGTCTTACGACTTCAGGGAGGCTGTTCCAGATTTTAGCTGCAAAATATTGAAACGCTGATTCCCCTTGTTTAGTTCTGACTCTGGGAATCAACAGGAGGCCGGCCCCTGAGGTCCTCAGAGTACGAGATGGTTCATATGGCACTAACATGTCAGAGATGTACTTTGGTGCTCGGCCATGGAGAGACTTGTACACAAGCAGAGCTGCTTTGGAGTCTATTCTTTGAGGTACAGGGAGCCAGTGCAGAGACCTGAGCACAGGACTAATGTGATCATACTTCCTGGTTTTGGTCAGGACTCGAGCAGCAGCATTCTGGATGTACTGAAGCTGTTTTACAGCTCGTTTGGAGAGGCCGATGAGTAGGCCGTTACAGTAGTCTGACCTACTGGAGACAAATGCATGAATAAGTATCTCCAGGTCTGGTTTTGACATTATGTTTTTGATTTTGGCAATGTTTTTTAGATGGTAAAATGCCGCTGATGTTACTGACTTGATATGGCTGTTAAAGTTCAGGTCAGAGTCCATGATTACCCCTAGATTTCTGACTTGATTTAAGGGTTTAAGAGACAGAGAATGAAGGTAGCTGCTGACACTTTCTGTTTGTTTCTGTGGGCCAAAAAAAAAATAACTTCGGTCTTGTTTGAGTTTAGCTGGAGAAAGTTGTTCTGCATCCACGCACTGATCTGTTGGAGGCAGTGGCTGAGTGAATCCACCGGCCCATATTCACCTGTTGTCAGTGACACATAGATCTGAGTATCATCTGCATAGTTGTGATAAGATATTTTATTACTGCGTATTAACTGCCCTAGTGGCAGCATGTAGAGGTTGAACAGAAGGGGTCCCAGGATCGATCCCTGGGGCACACAATAAATCAAGGCCATGCAGTCTGAGACACAACTCCCAATCTGCATAGTTGTGATAAGATATGTTATTACTGCGTATTAACTGCCCTTTATGAAGTATTATGAAGTATTTGTAAGGATAATGTACGTTGCATACACTAATGATGTGCAGCGGATGCTGTCATACAATGTCCTCTAGTCATTTGAAAGCTGTGAGCACTGGCTCTTTTCTGCCAGTGCTCACATGTGCACAGACAGTGTGTGCAGTGATATGCAAGTGCCTATTATTGCCTGTGGGATGCCTGTCAATGCCTGCAGGATGCCTGTAGGATGCCTGTAGGATGTCTGTCAATGCCTGTAGGATGCCTGTAGGATGTCTGTCAATGCCTGTAGGATGTCTGTCAATGCCTGTAGGATGTCTGTCAATGCCTGTAGGATGTCTGTCAATGCCTGTAGGATGCCTGTCAATGTCAGGAGGTCATCTGGCCTTTAGGAGGTTTTGATTTCAGGACCAAAGAGATCGATGGCAGGTGTAAGAAGCCCGCAAGGAGAAGGTCCTTATCCCACAACGGGCTCCCCTTCATGCACCTGCAAGATTTTGGGGTTTTTGGGGGTGGGGTTAAAAATGAGAAATCCGTACGGCTCTCCTCACCTACTTCCCCTTAGTTTCTGCTTAAGTGTTCACCTCAACCTGTCACCTGCAGCATGCCCGCAGAAGAATGTGCATGAACATTTTGGCTCTGCGGGCTGACCAAGCGGTCTACAACTAGGGTATTTTGTGAGACCACCTGTTGTCCCTTACAGGTCTCCCCGTTTCCCCCACACAATCAGCCTGTACCTGAGGGTAGACAGGAGCAGCTTCTGAATGACTAAGTAAAGGATTCATTTAGCTTTTAGGGCTTTAGTTTACCAGTGAGCAGTAAAAGAAAATTAAAAGATTTGCAGGAATGGTCAAAACTGCAAAGCAATGTTTGCGCTTTGTTTGCTACAGAATAGGATTAGATCACTTAAGAACTTTCAAATAACTTACAAACACTTGTTTTTTTTTAGCTTTTTTTTCACTATCAGTAGTGCCCTTACAAAAACCGGAACATTCCAGTTGAGGACGTTTAAAATGTGTAGAATCAAATCAATGCATGACAGAAGTGAACCTTTACACATAAACAGATGGGACTTCCAGGACACATTTTCTGTTTGGAATGAACTTTTAACTGCAGTTTTACTGTTGATTTCAAGCTTCCACAGGAATGAGATCCTAAAGTATCAGGATTAAAGATGGGTGTTGTGTGGATTTTGCCCTGACCATCATGATGACTTGTGTTTGTATTTTTCCTGGCAGTTAACACTGGAGGACCTGCTCCCAGTTTTCAGCCTCTGTGTGATTCTGGAGTCTCACACGGAGGAAGGATCTGCTCAGGCCTTTACTATTCAATCAGTGACTCATTATTCTGCATTTTAACTGGGTTCTGTTTGGTATACATAGAAATTAGAAAAAAGGCTTTATGATGAGTTTTCCAGATATGACTAAATTCAGTTCCCGACCTTCACCAGTGAGTTAGTAATGAACTGCTTGGGGAGACTAATTCCCTCAACCAAATAGACCTGAGGCTGCTGCAGTGTTGGTTGGACTGTAAACTGTGGGTCATGGTTAACTAAAGGACAACCAATTAGGCGGCAGTTTAGCTCAGGCGGTAGAGCAGGTCGTCCAACAACCAAAGGGCCGGCGGATCAATCCCTGCTCTCCCCAGCCAGCTGTCGCCCCATAAGTGCAGCCAGCCTGAAGCTCAAATGCAGAGAAAGAATTTCCCCATAGTGCGATAAATAAAGTAAAAATTAGGAGTACAATTCCAGACCGACTAAAAGTCAATCATAGAGTTTATCCCCTTTCCAGGACCCCATGGGGGAGAAAGCACTGAGCACATGTCTTTGCATTAATGTTCAAACGAGAACAGGATCAATAGATCTGTAGGATTTTAAATGCACCTTTTTCCAGGCCGATGTGGGTACACGCATGTTAACGGAAACTGTTTACCTGCTAAAGGTCATCAGCCCCGTGTCAGCACTCCAGTCCTGCAGCTTGTGTTCAAAGTTCAGCGTGGTGTTTGGATACGTCTCTGCCTCTGTGAATGGGAAATGTTGCAAAACAGCTTATATCACAAATGCAGAGCTGACCCAACAACGTAAAGACCTCGTTAAAATCCAGCATGCTGTCATAATGCTAATAACAGCTGAGCTAGTCAGCACAAACTCAAGGAGATGCAGCTTTGTGCTGATCGATCTAAATCTCCCTCTAAACAGAGCCACCTGAGCGTTTGTCAGCGTCAGCATTTGGCAAACCAAACCTCCAAATCTCTTGATCTCAGAGTTCACAACAGCAGCCTGGATCATTTCTGGAAACAGCATCAAAAGCCCCTCTTTATCCCGGTGAACTAATTAAAGTCAGAGTCCCGGTGTCACACACATGAGGCGCCTCATCAAGCACAGTGAAGAAAAGCAACGAGGAAAGGCAACACATCAGAATATGTGCAGAATCTACGAGTAAATGAATCCATTAAACATGACAGGCAGAATTCAATGAATCCACCGTGGTGATCAGAAACACACAAAGAAATGATAGGAAATCACAGCCACAGCATTTCTATAGCAGGGCTCAAAACATTTCAGTGCATATTCATTTTCCACATCCCAACACTAGAATAGCGCCGTGTTCAACTTGATCTCACGTTTTGACTGACTCCTGGCTTCTGCTAGAGGCTGCTTTGGACTCCATGGACCACAGAGAAGCACACGACACGCCGGCTCACTCCATCTTCCATTTCAATCTGGGACATTTTGCTTTTCTGTCTTCCTGTCCTCACTGCTGACTCCTGCAGTCTTCTTTTAACAACCTATACGTTTGTGAAGCCATGAACTAATGCGCCGCAGTTCCTAATAGGTTTTATGGGTAACATATATTTGTGGGTGAATTAGTCTTTTAGAGGGCCCACTGCTGTCTCTCTTCTTTTCTTTTTCAGACTAAACATTGATTTCCTTGAAATTTTTTAAGAAAACACATTATCCACTAAGTAACCCTCCCCTATTTGAAAATGAGTGCAAAACTGAAATGTTCCAATGTTTTATGACAGGCTCCCCCAGAAAGAGGCAAAACCCCATCAAATTGGAATGAACCCAAAAAGCGTCTTCAGTGGATTTGTCAGACGCATCGTGAAGAAGGTTAGAGGCGTTGATCTGAAGCACAGACTCAGAGCTGAACAGTGCCGTGTGGTCCAAACTCAGAGCGTCTCTTCAGCTTCGCTGTTTGCAGCTTCAGCTGTCAGTGAGACGGCCGTCTGTCATTCAGGTCTTCAGCATCATTTTGCCGTCTCTTACCGCTCAGAAGCTCTTTGTTCAGGTTAGCCCGGTCCACCGACAGGATGTACTGAAAGCAGAAGGGTCTGTGAGGAAGTGAAATGTGACAGAGTGCGCATTCATGTAGAATCAAGCTCTTCCTTCGTCCACAGATGAAGCAAATATGTGGTCTGGTTTGAGCGGGAATGTCTCTTAATGACTTCAAAAGCCCCCGCCATTAAAGCAGCAGGAAAATTCCACACAACTGATGTTAGACAAGACTCAGAAATGCAAATATGAGACATAATTCTAATGTTATTATTTTAGCAAAAGTCATCAATTAACATTTGCTTTAAATACTTTTCCTTCAAAAACAGAATGTCCATGTTTTGGGTCATTCCTGGACAATATTTGCTTTAGATGCAAAGATCCAAAGTGGAATTTTCTGCAGGAATTCCTATTCTGTGCTGATGTTTCAGTGATGGTCTTTTATTTTGATGATGTAACATTCGGTTAAAATCTCGCAGGGTTTTTTCTTGGACAGACGAGCAGTTGTTACCCAGTACTCACTGTCTGTCTCCCCATAGAAATGGTAGAATTTCTGCGTGAAGTGGGCTCACCTGGCCTTTTCTGCCATAAGGGATTGGAGACTGTTTGCCACTGAGTGAATGGATCATTCTTGCATGCATGGGAATTCCCTTGGAGATGATCTGAGCAAAAAACAGACATGTTTGCTCCAACACGGCAACAGACATAAGGCAGAAGAGAAGATGTGAATGTAGGACCCACTTTTGACTTGGGGTCACAGCGTTCCCTGTGGTATTTTAATTCTGACTACGCTGTTTGCAGACAAAAGCAAAAACCTGTGTGGTTTATGGGATTCAGATTCTGTGGGCTGAGCAGGGAGCTTGTGGCCCCCCCAGCCTGTTTTCTACGTCACAAATATGATCTTTTCCCAACAAGTGTTCATCTGATTCAACACAAATTCAATAAAGAAATACTCATAAATGTCATTTTAATCCAGAAGAAGTTGTTAAAAATACTAAGAATAGTATTTCCATTTGAGCTCAGTGCAGCAAATCTGGAAAGACTTTGGTTCAAATGTCTGCAGTGAACGAAGACCTAGCAAAGGACTATAATGTTAGGAACCATCATGATGCTCAGAGTTTGGCTTCTCTTGTGAGGACAGTGGAGATCTGTGGACCTGTCTCTTTGTTTCCATGATTAACAATCAGAATCAGACATTACCCCGAATGTCCCGAGACAAGTCTAATCAGCGGCTTGTTTCCATCAGAATGAAAGGAATTTCCTTTCTATACCTTATCCTCCATTCCAACATGCTTCAATGCTTGCCGACCTCTGTGAGACAAGGCCAGGTTGATGCTCCTCCCCTTCACGATTTTGGCTTTCCTGATATCTGACAAACACACACAAACTCTGAGTTAGCTTGGTCAGGTCAGAAGTGTCATATGTTTATTTCTAGGTGTAGTTCTTGCAGGCTGATTGATCCTGTCTCAACGCCATGATTCCTACCTTCCCTGCTTTCAAAGACGTGAACATTGAAGCCCCTTTTGGCAAAGAAGCAGGCATTTAACGCTCCAACCTGAAAATAAAGGGATGATGCTAAAAACACAAGTTCACAAATGTGTTGTGATCCCAGAGGCTAAAACCAGAGCAGGTTCCCAAAAAAGCAGACTAAATACACAGAGGAATAAAAGCACATTCATGCACTTATTGCAGTTCAGGATGAACTACCACCACATCTGACTGATTCTTCAATGTGATTTTTGTCTCAGTCTCCATCTAGGAGGTTGTGGCTGATCTCTTAGAGAAAAGCAGAGCGCTGTCATACTCACACTACAAAGAGACATAGGTGAAAAACAACCAATCTACCTTTAGTTGTTACCACACATTGGAGTGTAAGTCTTCCCCCTCTGGAAACCTTTTCCCCTCAGATCTCCACTTCTCTATGTGTACATTTGTGAACACTATTGCTCTGCAAGTGTGTATTTGTTGCTGAGAGTCATGGAAAGCATCTCTCTCTCTAGTCATAAGATGAAAACACAAGCTTAGTGAAATGAGTAAATAATAAATCCCTTTCATTTTTTCTTCTTACCAAACCACCGCCCACCACTGCCACTACTTTCTTTCTGGATTGTCTTCCTTCTGATTTCTCCATGTCAGTCAGACTTCTCTGCAGCTCTGAAGCTCTCTCTGCTATGCTCGGATTGACAGCAAAGCCGAGTTAACATGTCAAAGAGGAGGAGCAGGCTGGGTCCACCGGAAGTCACTTTCACAATCAGTTCCTCTTTAGAGCAAACAAATCAGGGCAGTCTGGTCCGCTTGGCAGACAGAACAAACCACCAATGACCTTTCTGAATGGAAAAACCCTTTAAAGGAACTTTTACTTTGATCATTTTAGAAATTCTGTAACACTTTTTCTGGGTTCTTATTTGATTTAAATTGTTTACTTAAGAATTATTTAACGTGTTCTGAATAGATGACAGCTTCCTTTATTCTTTGACAGGTTGACCTTTGAACTTTTTATGTTTTGAAGGAAATATATCGCCATCTAGTGGTCAAACCTTGACACTACCGTGGAAGACAACTATGTTGATGGTCAAAATAGAGAACAAAACAGTAATACACTTGCTTAAACCTAAATGCTATAGTAAGTTTGAAAAGGGAAAATATTTTCATTTTTACTTGTGCTTGACTTTTTTTGGTGTTTAATTTTGATTGAGGATATAAGAAAAATATTACATACCTTTTAATGCAAGGACGTCAATCTCATTTTGGTTTGGGGGCCAAATTCAACCCGTCTGAACCCAAGTGGGCCGGACTGTAACATAAAACCAAAATAACAGCTTTGTCTTTGTTGCCTCAACCAACATGGTACCTAATCACTTATTATGACACATTCATTCACAGAGACCAATGGATCTAAAATAAAATGCATTTAACTTAAAAATACTTTAAAAATATTGGTTTATTCAATTTTATACCCACTGAATATTTTACATCTGACACTGAAGTAATCCAAGGGGGTATTCCAGGAAGCATGTTTAAACTACCCTGACTTTAACCCTGAACTCTGGCTGAAATCCACCTGAACTTGCTTACTCTGGGTACGTCGGTTCCAAGAGACCGGATATGAATTAGATAAGCTCGATTTGGTAACCCTGGGTTAATGCACGTGCACGGCAAGTACATAAAGACATTCTCAATGGATCGCCCATTTCCAGAGTCACCATGGAAACGCATGATGAAGAAAAAAAGAAAGAAAGAGACGTGGGGGGTATTCCAGAAAGCAGGTTATGCTAGCTCCCATGCTAAGTTTGAGGCTAAGGAAGTTGATAACCTCAGCTTTCGGTTCAAGAAATGGAGGTATGTTTCAGGGTATGTCAAGTTGCCATAGCAACTCATGCTCTGAACATAACCTGGTCTGGAGCAGGTTTAGTTGAAGGTTAGTTTGTTTACAGAGAGGTGAAGCAGCATGGTGTGTCCATTTGAAGATGATTTAGTGGATGAAGAAGTTCAGATAATACTTTTTCCACCATGAGAGGGTGATAAGACCACATATGGATGTTGGAAAGAGAAACTTTTTACTTTGATCTAACTTAATTATTTGCTTCAGTTAAGATAAATCATTTTTTTAGTTAGGTCAGCTTAAAAATAACACGTACCGGTAGTTATCAGACATTTATTTTACTTTCATTCAAATTAAGTCAATTAAGTAGGTGTAACTTTGGTGCTGCTGTTAGATCGGCACCGCAATGGATTGTGGGAAACCATTCCCTTTGCCTGTCTGGATGGATTTGGGTTTAAGTGTGGCTTTTTGTCCAAATGTGTTTAGTTGTTTAGATGTTTTACTGTGTTTTGCTGAGTTATTTTACCCTGTTGTGTTTAATTCTTTCTGCACCATGAGTGAGAGGACAGGAGAGGATGAAGAGGTAATTTAGTACCACTAGTATGTCACCAGGATACAAAAACTGAAGTTACAGAATCACTAGTATCCCATGTAAGGTATGTATTGTGTTTCTGCACTGAATCAATTATTTTAGTTTTATAAAAATGAGAAAATGTTATAAAATGAGAAAATCTTCAGCCTCTAACTTAGACATATGAGAGTTTAAGAAGTACAATCAATTAATATGGAAAACCATTTATTTTAATTGGAGTAATATTATATTTAGTTAGATAAATATGTAAATTTTAGTTGGAAAACAATTATTGAGTTGGATAGACATACGAAATTAGGTTGAATAAATGTAACTCAATTACTTGTTACAAATTGAATCAATTCATTTAAGTTTTATAAGTTGTATATACACATCACAATGTAATTGGAAATAAGATCAGAAACTCGTCCGTTTACTTTGTCTGTTATTTTTCTCCAAGCAAAAACTCTTTCTTTTGATGATGCAGCCGTACTACTTTTTTGATGGACGTATAATCTTCATACGCCGTCATCAAAATCTCAGACTCCATCTCACTGAAGTATAAAGCTCTCTTTTTTTCTCCATCCAGCAGCTCTGGGTTAGCGGCTGCCGGACTCAGCAGAACCGTGTGTCTGAGCAGAGCTCGGAATTCCAGCTCACACAGCGGCTTTTGGGCGGTGTGATTGTTAGAAACTGTTCAAACAATCACGTGGATTTGTGTTTCCAGTCGTGTCCAGACAAAATAAAGGCTGATGTTATTCCCACATATTTACGTTCAGCTAAGATGCGGATTGCAGCATTTCCCGCATGGATTTATGTTCATCAAAGGCTAAATATTGTTAGCGCATGTTAGCCTCTCCTTACCATGGCTTCTTCCGGCTTCATTGTTCCACAAAAAAAGCACTGACCAGACTGATTAAAAATAAAACAATGAGCAAACAGGGGCTTCATAATATTTATAACATTATAAAAGAACGTTTAGAAGATCGTCTCGTATATTACTGAGCTGCTGCATTAATGTATATGGCCGCTAGGTTTGTTTACAACAGGACTCATTTCCTTTTACTGTATTTTTTTTAACACTACTGCGCATGCCCAAATGATTTATTCCGACGGAAAGTGTGACCATGCGAACGTTTGTTCCTATCGGAAAAAGTTTTTCCGATCCCATGTACACGGTTGGATTTTAATCCGACCATTGATCCGATCAAGATATTTTGCGCATGTAACCGCGGCTACTGAAGTATAATGCTCTCTTTTTTTCTCCACGCGTTTCAATGGTGACTCGGGATATCGGCGATCAATTGAGAATGTCTTTATGTACTTGCTGTGCACGTGCATTAACCCAGGGTTACCAAGTTGAGTGTAATGACGCTAACTCATATCCGGTCTTTTGGAACCGACATACCTAGAGTAAGCAAGTTCAGGCGGATTTCAGCCAGAGTTCAGGATTAAAGTCAGGGTAGTTTAATCTTGCTTTCTGGAATACCCCCCTGGTTATGTTCAGAGCATGAGTTGCTATGGGAACTAAGCAAACCCTGAAGCATACCTCTGTTTTTGGAACCGAAAGCTGAGGTTATCCGCTTCCTTATCCTTAAACTTACCGTGGTAACTCACATAACCTGCCTTTTGGAATACTCCCCGGATTCAGTTTTTTTAGGAGTTTTTCCTTACCACGAAGGGGGGTCTAAGGGCAGGGATGCCAGTTTATTTTATTTTGTTTAGTTAAAGTTTTAGTATTATCCTATTGCATTCTATGCATTTTTTATCCTTCTTGATTGTATGTTTATCTTACAAGACTTACAAAGCCCACTGAGACAACTGTTGTGAATTTGGGCTATAGAAATAAAATTGAGTTGAATTGAATTGAATAATAAACTCAAGAGGGTCTACGGAAAAAAACACCTGCCTAAAATGTAAATGTGCAAATCAATGAAAAATTAAACTAAATTAAACTTGCAAACATTTTTGAACATTACAAGACTTTGGAGTTAACCTCCTTTCTCTCCTAAAACTTCACCATCAATATCAGAATTCAAATCATGTGCAGCCACACATTTACTGTTATTCAAGTGTGCAAAACACAATAAAATGTCCAAGAGTCTTTTCCTGGTATCTACCTGAATTTTGTGGCAACACCTGCCTTCTTCCTGACCTTTGATAGGGCGCCATCAGTGTCCAGACTGACATCAGTGACCAGACTGACATCAGTGACCAGACTGACATCATGGCCACATTTACACTGCAGATCTTGATGCTCATATCCGATTTTCTGACTATATCCGATTTTTCTGACGACCCGCTTACATCATCTTTTAAAAGTGACCCGTATCGGATTTTTGCATTTACACTATACAATGCTGAAACTATCAAACGTAGACGTTCTGAGGACTACGTAGCAGTATTTCCGCCCTCCGCAGACCTCTTTCGGACTTTCGTGATTGCAGTTGTCATGGAGGCAACGCTGCGACGGAAGGAGGCGTTGCCTTGGGCGCTTCTGAGGGGATGCACGGGGGAGTAAAAAGGAGGTCTGCTCGGCCGTCTTATGTGCTCTTTCTGAGTTTTGAATGAGGAAGTGTTTGCAGACGTTGTGCTATACTAACAGTTTGATCCAAGTGTTGAACCTTTCCTTCGCGATGACTTCTCTTTTCTGACCGTAGTCAGAAACACACGGGAGATTTCCTCGGGGTTCTCTTTTCCGTTCTGAACCCTCAGCCTCCAGAGTGGGTTAAGAAAGACTCCAAAACTTTTGGGCGAGACACTTTATTTTTAATTTACGGTTCTCCGACACTCCCCCGCTCCGCGCTCACACCCCCCCTCTCTCCTGACACACACACACATGGTCCTCATCATACACGCCCCCCAAAGAAATAAACGGCTTCTAGTCTGTTCCATAGCAACGGTGTCTCGCTTCATTAGTTACCGTTTGCGTCCGGACCGGATATAACAGCGGTTTCCAACTACGGTCTGAAGCCTGAGGCTGAAAGGTAACACGCTGACAGCAAAATCAGCGCACAAAAGCACCTTAATAAGTCATGTGATCTCAGTTGGTGGTGTCCTGAATTGACGTCACTGTTGTACGACTCGCATTTACAGGGGAATATCGGATTTGTCTGCTTACATGGCACATGTAAATGCACGTATCAGACAAAGACTTAAATACAGACAGGGCCAGACAAGACTTACAGGTGGACACGATCAGGGCTGATGGGGACCAAAGGAAGTAAAACTCAAGAAACGAACCAAGACAGGGAGACTTTCAAAATAAAACAGGAAACAGAAACTAGACAGAGACAAGGACCAAAAAACAAGACAACAAATTCAAATCATGACAGTACCCCCCCCTCAAGGAACATCGGGTTCCAAAAAAAGGAAGTCACATGAGGGGGGGGGGGCCCGGGCAGATAAACCTCGGCCAGGCATAAGAGTCAGAAGGGCGGCAGAGGTCCTTGATCGTGAGAATATCGAGACTGACAGGGCAGCCCGGTCCAGCCGAGAGCAGGTCAGAGACTGACAGGGAGTCAAGCTTAGAGTCAGGCCATCAGAGTCAGGCTTGGAGTCAGGCATAGAGTCAGGCATGGAGTCAGGCATGGAGTCAGGCATGGAGTCAGGCATGGAGTCAGGCATGGAGTCAGGCATGGAGTCAGGCATGGAGTCTGGCGGGTCAGGCCAGCAGTCGAGCTCTGGCGGGTGAACCCAGCAATCGAGCTCCTGGCGAAGGCCGGGCATGGAATCGGGCATGGAGTCGGGCCAGCATTAGAAGCGGCCAGATTCGGAGCCAGCAATGCAACCCCGTGAGTCAGACCCAGCAATCGGCAATGGTCAGACAGCAATCGTAGCCCAGTGAGCGTGGAAACCCGAGCTCTGGCGGAGTCGAGGCGTGGAACCCGAACTCTGTGGTCGAGGCGATGGGCGAGCTCTGGTGGGTCAGACATGGAGCCGAACTCCTGGCGGGGTCGATCGTGGAGCCAGCTGGAGAGGTCAGGCATGCCCCTTAGGCGGGGACCTCAGCCGAGGCGCGGCGTCACCCCTGGGAGCCGGGACGGGTCGGGGTGCAGGCGGCAACCCCTGGGAGCCAGGGCGGGTCGGGGTGCAGGCGGCACCCGCCTGGGGGCGGGACAGGTGGGGTGCATCAGGACCCACCACTGGATCAGGCTGTGGTGCGTCGGTACCACCGGAATATGAGGAAGGGCTGGGGCTGGAGTGCATCGGGACCACCACTGGAGAATGGTTGTGGTGCGTCGGGACGCCACGGGCAGAGGGCTGGAGTGCATCCGGGACCACCACTGGAAGAGGTTGTGGTGCGTGCCGGACCACCTCCGGAACAGGAAGGGGATGTTGAGAAAGGAGGACGGCGGGGCAGCGGCGACTCGCGGCAGCCCCCTCATGGCAGGCTTGGCTCTCCTGGGGAAGTCCAAGGTGGCTCCCCCTCCAGAGCATCTGAGAGGCAAACTGGGCCTGGTCAAAACCCGAGTAAGACCTCGTGCGTTGTCATGGAGGCAACGCTGCGACGGAAGGAGGCGTTGCCTTGGGCGCTTCTGAGGGGATGCACGGGGGAGTAAAAAGGAGGTCTGCTCGGCCGTCTTATGTGCTCTTTCTGAGTTTTGAATGAGGAAGTGTTTGCAGACGTTGTGCTATACTAACAGTTTGATCCAAGTGTTGAACCTTTCCTTCGCGATGACTTCTCTTTTCTGACCGTAGTCAGAAACACACGGGAGATTTCCTCGGGGTTCTCTTTTCCGTTCTGAACCCTCAGCCTCCAGAGTGGGTTAAGAAAGACTCCAAAACTTTTGGGCGAGACACTTTATTTTTAATTTACGGTTCTCCGACACTCCCCCGCTCCGCGCTCACACCCCCCCTCTCTCCTGACACACACACACATGGTCCTCATCATACACGCCCCCCAAAGAAATAAACGGCTTCTAGTCTGTTCCATAGCAACGGTGTCTCGCTTCATTAGTTACCGTTTGCGTCCGGACCGGATATAACAGCGGTTTCCAACTACGATCTGAAGCCTGAGGCTGAAAGGTAACACGCTGACAGCAAAATCAGCGCACAAAAGCACCTTAATAAGTCATGTGATCTCAGTTGGTGGTGTCCTGAATTGACGTCACTGTTGTACGACTCGCATTTACAGGGGAATATCGGATTTGTCTGCTTACATGGCACATGTAAATGCACGTATCTGATTCGTTTCCGATTTATTTCTACATATGAGAGAGGCCTGTATTCGATCTCAGAAAAACGGAATCCATGCGCTTTTGTCCTGCTTACACATTCACCGGTCATATCCGATCTGTGCCACATGAGACGAAAAAATCGGAATTGGGTCACTTGAACCATGCAGTGTAAAGGCGGCCCATGTGACCAGACTGACATCAGTGACCAGACTGACATCAGTGACCAGACTGACATCAGTGACCAGACATCATGTGACCAGACTGACATCAGTGACCAGACTGACATCAGTGACCAGACATCATGTGACCAGACTGACATCAGTGACCAGACTGACATCATGTGAGCAGACTGACATCATGTGACCAATTCACTCCAACATCGTCCAGCGCAGTAACTAGAGAACTGACTATGTCAACAACTGTTGCTGTGTCCATGAACTCCAGAAACGCTGCTGTAACAGTCTTTTTAACACCTCTAATAAATATGCACAGTTGTATTTATCTGTGATGACAGTGTTTTCATCAATAGTGACTGGAAATACAATAAATGATTGGATTCCTTCATTTGGTGCCCAAGTCTCCTCAGAGATGTTGTATGCAATCGTAATCCTTGACAGACTTATCTTGGCAAAGGTCGGCTCCTTTTTTGGGCACAAGACTTCTGCAGCCTTCATAATTTTTCTATAAGTTCACCATCTGAAAATAAATTGGATGTTTGCATCAACTTGTCTGCAATAAGGTGTCTGTCACTGTTCCATCACTGACATCACAGCTGCAGTAAATGCAGATGATTGTTTTTTCCGTCCAGCTAATAGTTGGTAAATCTTCTCTTTTTTTTTTTTACAGCAAATGGTGAAACTTTTCTTTATGGTGAGTCTCATAGTGGTGCTGAATTTTGTATTCGTTCAGCACCTGTTGATGACATACCAAGCATGCAGGTTTTGCATTCAACTCCGTGAACAAATAAAACTATCCATTTTTCCTGGAAAACTCAGCCCTCTATTTCAACCTTTTTTTCTTTTTTACAACATTTTGGTAATAAAGGTGTCAGTACTGATCATTCTTATAGCAACGTAACAGCGGTGAGGCTCACGCGGAACCAAACTGCATCTAAAGGCCTGTTCACACCGGGACAAATTTTGTGCTTGATTTTCGCCGACGTTTAACGCCTCGTGACTAAACAAAGGGCACCAATGTGAGTGTGCACACCAACGCGAAAAACGCAACGCGTAAAAGCGTCATTTTTTTAAAAACGCCTCGGGTACGTTTTTTTGATTTGACGCGCCACGTCAAAAACAATGCCACCAATGAGAATGGCCCTTTTGCACGTGTCTGGAGCTTCAGAAGTTACAGTAAAACACAACTTGGGGGCGCTCAAACACAAAACTGTCCTGCTGAGCTCAAATACGTAACGGCGAAGAAGATATACGCCAAGTAGCATCTACACTGCCGCGAAGAATTAAGACGAAGACGATGCACTCACTGACGGACATTCTAAAATATCCCTGAAAACGCTCATGATACCATTTCAGCTCTTGTACCAGTCGATAAAACTCCCCATGTTCTTCTCTTCTCGTAACTATGGGATGTACCCATAATTGGCGTCTTTTCCGGCGTCTTTCATCATTCAACAGAACAATAATTTCTTCATTTCTGGAACTGGAGCTGGAGCTACTGGTGCTGGAAATATTCATGTTTTCTTTTTATGATTCTGACAAGCGCGTAAATACTTGATCTCTTCTTCTGAGTGAAAAGCGACTTTAAGAAGCATAAAGTTGCACAGCGCCACCTTGTGTATAGGGGGTATTTCTGTTTTACATTAAGCGCCATCTAATGTCAGGGAATGAAATTGCATGTTCGCTCGGCTCATCGTCAGGGAAAATCGCTTGGGTGTGAACACAAAGAACGTGTTGAAAAACGCTGGTGAATAACGTGTCCGATATTCGTCCCGGTGTGTACGGCCCTTTACCTAGACACAGAGCTTTTAGGTTTAGCTTTTGGCACATGCGCATGGCACAAAGTCTATTGTGTTCTATTCCACTAACAGCTAAAACTTGTCCGGTTTGAACCAGTGAAACACCACAATTTACAAAAGTATTTAGCACATTTTTATGTTAGAATAAAAATTATAACATTTTAACAAGATTGACTTCTACGTCAATATTATTAAAAAATAATAATATCAGCTAAAGTTTAGTATCAATCCTAGAGAATAAAGGAGAAAAAAGATTTCTTCTGGCACAGAGGAACGTTTGTTTTTGTTGTGTTTGCGCTTGTTTACAGCGGAGGTCTTTGCTGAATCGACAGCTTTTGCATCGTCATCGTTCTTGAATCTGGGCTCGATTGCTTCCGGCTGTTCCAATATGGCGCTGTGAAAGTCGTCCGGCAGACATGGGACTGAAGTATGTTTGAGCGCTTCACCCGAGCGGCCTGCGTCATCAGATTTCTCCGGGTATCAGGAAAGAACGTGCGCGTCACACCGGGTTTCAGGTGGGTTCTGTCGAGCAGCTGAGGACAGTCGTTAGCAGCTAGTTTGGGTCAGACCCTGACGGGAAACGGGTTAGTTAGCTAACGAGGATTAGCTGCTGAAGCCGGCTAAGTAAAAAAGCTGGCTCTGGAAGACACAGCGCGTTATCAACCAGCATGCCGAGTTTAACACAAAGCGTGCTACGTAGTGTGACTTATTTTAATTAATTTAAATAACCGTTTAACCTAACGTGGCTACTATTGTCACCGTTATAACCGCAGTGGATACATTTATGCTAATGCTGCTGCTGGTTTTTGGATGGTCCCCCATGTTGGTGACTGACAGCAACGTTTACCCAGCAGTCTGCTCTCATCTGTGTTTGTTGATGTTGTTGGCTCGTGAATGATTGAAGAATGACTGTTGGAGTCTGAAAGAAAGAGTTGAACTGGCATCGCACCTGCATGCCAGCCACCTGCCCCGCCGCGGCGCGTGCCTTCAACACCTGAGCTCAGGTCGAGTCTGTCTTTACTAAAATTCCTTTATTCCTGTCAAACTAGGGTGCAGCTTTGGCCTCAATGTCTGGTTGTGTTGTTACGATTTGGCTGCTAAAATACCAAACGATTTTATTTAGGAGTAAACTAAACATGAATTAATTTTTCCTTTTTCCATTTTGCCTTTTCCAAGTGGAAACTGATTTTCTTTGTAGTCTTTGTCTTCCCAAACCGAGACGAGTGTGTAAGCGTGGATCTATAGTGCTGTAAAGTCTGCGCTGTCCCCCACAGGCTGCTGTCCTCCTCACCGGCCAGGATGACGGATCCCGCTGTGCAGAGGGTCGTCAGTGAAATCGTCCGCTCCCCTGAAGACAAGAGGGTCTACAGAGGCTTGGAGTTCAGCAACGGCCTGAAGGCCATGCTGATCAGTGACCCCACCACTGACAAAGCGTCCGCTGCGTTGGACGTCCACATAGGTGACGGATGTTTCAAGCCTTTCTGCTCATGTTGTTTGATGAATACGCATTAGCCACTAAGATGCTTAAAACAGGAAAACGTACCCACCTGCTTTTGGTTTTACAGCATTTTGGACGGGTTTTGGTTTTACTTAGCATGGAACAGCACACTTCCCAAGTGATTTTTAAATATTACGGTCAATAAATTTTTTTAAAATTTCATCTTTCTCAAAGCATGAAGCCTGCTCTGTTCAGAACCGATTGATTTAAAACTGCTGTCTTGCAATAAAATAATCTAGAATGGCTTAGAAACGTAAAGTATTTAGTCGTAAAGTAAAAAGCATCCTGTGATCTTGTGGACAGTCCTCTGCTGAAGGTACCGTAGATGTTACCTGTGGTTCTCACACACACACCTGGCCCATGATGGTTTCTGTGGTTCTCTGTCAGGGTCTCTGTCAGACCCGGAGAACATCTCCGGCCTGGCCCACTTCTGTGAACACATGCTGTTCCTGGGAACGGAGAAGTACCCCAAGGAGAACGAGTACAGCCAGTTCCTGAGCGAGCACGCAGGGAGCTCCAACGCTTTCACCAGCGGGGAGCACACCAACTACTACTTTGATGTCTCCCATGAGCACTTGCAAGGCGCTCTTGATAGGTATGATTACATATTTGGAATTGGGTGCAGAACTTTTAGAGATGCCCCCAATCCCCTTACCATGCACTAAAAGCAAAAGTCAGCACGTTTCTTTTTAGGTTGGGGGTCTGCGTCCAGAGGCTCCTCTTTAATGTCTCTATTGTGGCTCTTTGGCTTTAAGGAAAATATGAGTTTGTAGGTTTGGTTCATTTGTTTCAGCTTAACGGGTCATAACCTTTAAAAATTCTTATCTTCTGCCACAAAAGTGTCTATTTGTGGCTCAGAGACAAAGTGTTCAAATCATTGGATTCTGCATCAGCGTTGTCATGTTTTGTAGTCGACCGTAAAAGGAGAACAAGGATGACGGAGCGATTAAAAAAAAAAAAAGAAAAACGACTTGAAATGTCAAAATCTGCTGCAGCTGAAGGATCCTTTTTGACACAGGGGCTGTTTTATTTTGAAAGGAACTTGTTTTTGCTGCCGTCATAACAAAATAAAATAAAAGTTAACAACTGCTATAAAGACAAAGTGCTAACTCTTTTATTATTGTAAATATGTGAAAGTTGCATTTCATAAATGAACGGCTTGAAGGCCTCAAAAACATCAATAATTGTGAATAGTAAAGTGGGACTTTGCAGCTCTGGCTGAGTTTTGGTCTGGAAGAAACTGGACCAAATTAGTGATAAAGGTTGCAGACCTGTGTTTTAGGCCATAAGAGAACACAAGTAACCGAAGTCAAATTCCCTGTACATGCGCTGTACTTGGCAAATAAAGTGATTCTTATTCTGATGAGGGAAGATGAAGTTAGATTTTGCTTTGCAGTGTGCTTTGGTTTCCTACAGAATACATAATAAACCCTCCTGTCACTGCCTGCTGCTCTCCAGTTACCAAACCCCACTGTCTTTGTAGCTGTGGCAGGGCTCGTTTTTAGCCTGCATGCACGCGCGACCAGCGTGCACGCGTGATCCACATTAATGCGTGCATACAGATCACGCATGGTCCGCATGCAGGCGTGACTCACCTTCCTGTTGGGTTGTATCTGCGATGATTTGAAAGGAAAGTCAAGAGTTCAAGAGCCGTAAAAGGCTAAACTAGAAGAAGCTTCTTGTGTTTCTGCTTTGTCACGGTGGGGAGAACCAAATTATTTATGTCCTGCTGGCATCTGGCTTTGACAGAATTGCTGTCTGGGATCTTTTTTTTTTCATTCTGTTAATGTCAGACTCAGTCTCTTTTCCGTTTGTCCCCAAAAGGATTTAAGCTAAGCTTTAAGCCAATTGTGACTTTTAAAAAAACACACATTTGTGCTTTTCCTTTGTGAATTAAGCTCCATGTACCAGAAAAAAAGATCAATTTTGTTTTTCCAGAAATGAAGCACATAGTGTAGAACCTTTCAAAGTAAAGGTTTGTGTGGGTTAATACACACCTCATTGTGTTTCCTCTGCATCGTCTTTTCATTGTGCAACACTCCAATGATGTTGCAACCCAAAGCCTCCCCAGCTAAGAGTGTGATCTACAGGGAACAGCTGGTTCCACCCTGAGGGCTGCTTGGCACGCAGTTTACAATATTTCAGTTTTATTTATCATCAGATTCTGAAGGAAGTGTTTACTCAAAATGTGGATTTACTGTGACAGCTGTTCCCACTCACCCGACCTGCTCTGATCGACGCGCGACAACAACCTTAAAATGTGACAAACGCAGTGGATTCACTTCTATTCTGCTTTTGTTGTGTTGTTTTTATCCGCCACACCTCAAGAGTCAGACCAGACTGAAGTTGGTGTCTGATTCGAAGCGGTTCATGGTGAAGTCGAGGGGAAATGTTTTCACACAAAATGTAGTGCACAAAGACTGTGCACGTGTTTTACAGAAGACGAAGATGCAATCAAATAAAGTTGTCGGTTTGTTGAAGCTGTTTCTGATTGGTGGAAACTTGTGAAAGCGTTTCACACAATGGGTCAAGATTTAATAATAGAAGGAAAAAATTCAGATAAATCCTTCCATCTTTATCTTGTAGCCGTCTTTCTAAACTGGATTTGACATTGGACCATTTTAGTATAAATAATGAAAGTCAAAAGCTGTGGATGCTGGCATTAAAGCGGTCCGTGCCCCCCCCCCCCTTCATTTACAAGTCAGTTGGTCTGATCAGAACCTCGTGGAAATAGTCTGAAGCAGGAAGGGTTGGTTAGAAAATGTAATACAATGACAAATGGGAATGCATGGTCTGTTGATAATGTGACATGCCGTGTTGATCCTAAAGCCTCCCTCTTGCCTCTCAGGTTTGCACAGTTCTTCCTGTGTCCTTTGTTTGATGAGAGCTGTAAGGACAGAGAGGTGAACGCCGTGGACTCGGAGCATGAGAAGAACCTGATGAATGACGCCTGGAGGCTGTTTCAGCTGGAGAAGGCCACAGGAAACCCAAACCACCCTTTCAGTAAATTTGGAACAGGTACCAGCACTCCAGGTTTCTCTCTTTGGAACTGGCTCTTTTTAGATTTATTATTAGTATTTAGAGTATTGATTCACATTTGGCAGATCAAAAACTGTTCCTGTGATCAGCATCGGACTCAGATCCTCTCACCTGGATTGAAAATGAGAATCCAGATGAACACATATTGAACTATTTGACAGGAATGGTTACCAATACTCATTCAGAGTAAAACTACACTCTATAACACATTTATAAGATCCTTGTTGATAAAAGGTCCAACAGTAAAATGTTTGCTTTCAGTTGTGGATCTAATAACCTTATTTTGATTAAAACCGTTGGGGGGACCTGATCTGGTCGTTTTACCAACATGCAGCAGCCATGGGCGTTCAGCAGGAGATGTTCAGGTGCACACATGGTGACGACGGCATCAACTTTACTCTCCTCAGACAGCATCTCTTAGCTGAAACACTCCCCCATCCCATTTCTTCCCTGTTTTTTTGTTTTAAGCACTAAACCATCAAAAATTCCAATCATACAACTGGACGTCACGTGCAGCATTACCAAACTGAACTGCCACAGTGTTCAGTTTGAACCGTTAACCAACAGTGGAACAACAACCAGGGTGTTTGGTCAAAATAGGACTCTAGGTCATACAGGTCAAACATATTACGCCGCATAAGCCAACATATGCGCTTGATGGCAAAATTCAAATCAGAAACATCCTAGAATAACAGCTTGAGACAAAGGGCTTGTGTTTTGGATAAATCTGGTTTCATCTGTCATTAAAGATCTCCCAGTGAGAAGTGATTGACAGAAGTGAGTGGAGATGTAATCCAGTTCAGCAGCTGCATCAGCAGTTTCCCTGCCATCCTGTCTATTAAGCCATGATGCTTTAAGGACGTCTGGGCTAAAAACAACAAAACGTTTAGATGAGTAAGAGAAAGAACGCTCCGGTGTGGATCGGCCTTTCCACGCAGCGACAGCCTCGTTCCTGCAGACGGCACTTCTCACTCTTTCATCAGAGACCTGCATACAGTCAGACACGTCTTTATTTTTCTGCTTCATGGGGGATTATCTTTGTGAGTTTACTCCCACACAGTTACCATGATTATGAGGACATGGGTGAGATCAGAAAACCACTCCTTCGCAGCCTTGACTTGTGCAATGTTTGTTTAAGTTAGGAGAACCGAGTCTGAAAGACATGAGGAGAAAAAACTTGTTCTTGATGGTTGCTTTGTGGATCTTTAGAGGAAATATGAGATAAATATTAGCTATGACTACTCTTTAAATTCAATTCAAACATGGATGCCTCACAAGTAGCTTGTTCTTTTATTTAAAAACATTGCTAATATAGTGTTATTAACACTATATTCTCTATATCACTATATACAATTATAAAAAACGTTTCAGTGTTTTTTTTTCAGTTTTTTAACAATAAAAAAATGTTTTTTTTCTGCAGTTTTGAAAACAGTGTAAAATAATTTGAATTTATACTTCCACCTGTGTTTAAATTGATAGGATGATCTGTGGGAATATTTTTCTCAACACTAGTTTTTTTTATTTTTTACAGGTAACAAGCTGACTCTAGAGACCAGACCATGTGAAGAAGGCATTGATGTCCGTCAGGAGCTGCTGAAGTTCCACTCCACGTATTACTCTGCTAACCTGATGGGTCTCTGCGTGTTAGGACGAGGTAAGACAACAGCCAGCAATCAGACCTATTATATCTACACCGTCTGACGAGGAGCCAAAGTGCAAGTCACGCTGAACTTGGATGACTTGCAAACCGCTGCAGAATGACAAGACATACTGTATCGTAGCTTCAGCGTCACAAAGGTCTGTGTAGATCAAACAACACAGCGAGTCCCAAGTCTGCATTTATAATTTGTGTCAAAAGCAGTTTGGAAGCAGAATCCGGTTTTCCACGATTAGAAACTTTTCGGAACATTGGCATCACATTTCATTTCTAGCACGTTTATTTGTAGAAAACTGGCAATTTTCTCTAATTATGAGCAACAGGGAGGTGAGGGTCAGATGTCCTATCTATCTGCCATCGGCGCAGTTGGAGGGCGGTTGACTTCCAATCATAAGATTGGGGTTTTAATTCCCACCTTGCACGCCCATGTGTCGAAGTGTCCTTGGGCAAGACACTGAACTCCACCTTAGCTCTGGTGGGAGGTTGGCGCCAGTGTTTGGCAGCGGAGCCGCCACCAGTGAGTGAATGGGTCTGTGACTGGGTGAATGTGTGTGTGACTGGGTGAATGTGTGTGTGACTGGGTGAGTGGGTCTGTGACTGTAAAGTGTTTTGGGCCTTCGAGGAAGGTAGAAAAGCGCTATATAAGTATACGCCATTTACCGTTTATCATATCTAGTTGAGTGAAAACGTGCACCTTTCTCTCTCCAGAGTCACTGGATGAGCTGACATCAATGGTGGTGAAGCTGTTTGGAGAAGTAGAAAACAAGAACGTTCCCATCCCAGAATTCCCTGAGCATCCCTTCCAGGAGGAGCACCTCAGGGTGAGCTGCTTGTTTCCTATGTAGCCTCAATAAAAGGCTGTCATTAGACCCAGTCTTCCTGGGTGATGCTCTTCAAATAAAGATATTTTCTCTGTTATTAAAGCAAATAGGTCTATCTATACTCTTTTTAGGCTTAAAGCACATAACCCTATGCATATTTTTCTTCCTTTCAGCAATTCTATAAAGTGGTTCCCATCAAAGATATAAGAAACTTATATGTGACCTTCCCCATCCCGGACCTTCAGAAGTACTACAAGTCTAACCCTGGGCATTATCTGGGACACCTGATTGGTCACGAAGGACCGGGGAGTTTGTTGTCAGAGTTAAAAGCTAAAGGTACTCGCCAGCAAGCTATAAAACATTACATTTTTATGGTATTCCAGTTTTTGCTTACAAATGAAAACTATGTACAAATAAAAAAAATCCTTTTGCAATGAAACTTTAGCTCCAGGGTTTATGTTCTTCCAACTATCGTGCAAATAACGTCATTCCAGCAGGCTGTGAAGCAGAGCAGCTCTTTACAGTAATGAAATGTTGGCACAATCAACTGATTCTGTCATGGAGAAAAGTGTCTCTGCATCGTCATGCCTCACTTTACCTTAGTACTGTGATGCACGTCCGGTCAAAGCTGCTATGAAAAGCTGCTTTTCTCTGCTTCAGAATCAGCTGACGTATGTTTATGCGTTTATGGTGGGATCATTACAGCAGGTCACAGCTTGAGCCTTGTTGGTTAAAGGGTTAAAATGCACAGGATAACGCATAAAAGTGAAGAGTTACCAAAATGTTCATTTAATAACAAAAAGACAAAATTAAGATTTCATTTCCGACCCTTTCTGCTCAGGCTGGGTGAACACACTTGTTGGAGGACAGAAAGAAGGAGCCCGAGGTTTCATGTTCTTTATCATCAACGTGGATTTGACCGAGGAAGGCCTTTGTAAGAACTTCGCTTTTCATTTCTGGGGGAATGCAAAACCAAGTGCACGTGAAGAGACGGCTTGAAAGTGTTGATGAAATCATTGCTTGGCGTTGCAGTGCACGTTGAAGACATCATATTCCACATGTTCCAGTACATCCAGAAGCTACGCACTGAGCGGCCTCAGGAATGGGTTTTTGAAGAATGCAAGGTCGTTTCTGTCTTTCACCACTTCCTCTTTGAAAGTCCAGACTTGGCCTCCTGTTTGTTAATCTACATATTTTTCATCGTGTCTGCAGGATTTGAGCAAAGTGGCCTTTAGGTTCAAGGACAAGGAGCGACCCCGTGGCTACACCTCTAAAGTGGCCGGTCTACTGCATGTAGGTTCAGCGCTGATGAAACAAAAAACAGAAACCTTTATGGTTCCATTTCTGATTATTGTTAACTGGGAAGAGGTCATAAATTGCTGGTTTTTTACATCCTGTATCTCCTCTAATAATCCAAACTTTTTGCTGATTTA
The DNA here is from genome assembly GCA_037389245.1 of Oryzias sinensis. NCBI lineage: Eukaryota > Metazoa > Chordata > Actinopteri > Beloniformes > Adrianichthyidae > Oryzias > Oryzias sinensis. The sequence continues at coordinate 26,191,932 of CM074500.1, forward strand.
ACAGCAATGGGTGTGGTAATACGTGACACCAGCAGATACGCAACAGTCAGTCTAAGGCTCAGAATGTAATTCAGTTGAAAGACTCAAACTCCCATTCGACTGTGTTTTGTGTTGCAGTACTACCCTCTTGAGGAAGTTCTGGCAGCAGAGTATCTTCTAGAGGAGTTCAGACCAGATCTGATTGAGATGGTGCTCGATAAGCTGCTTCCAGAGAATGTCAGGTCTGTGTGCCATTTACTGGAAATAAATGCTTATTTAATGATCTGTACTGTAAATAAAATCACTTTTCTTCAGGTTTTTAGCGTCACAGCACAGACTTTCTAGTTGGAACTACCGTAAAACATGACGATTGTGCCTGGAGTTTATGGCAGCTGTGTTGTTTGTCAGACTCTTAGCGCTATTTTTGATGTGAAAATCTCCAAAGATTTTTTCATTTAGAAGTATTCTTAACATGTGTAGACCACACTCACAGGCCACTTTATGAGGCACTTCTGTCCAGCTGCTCTTTAACGCAAATTTCTAATCAGCCAATCACATGGCAGCAACTCAATGCATTTTGTCATGTAGACATGGTCCAGAGGATCTGCTGCAGTTCAAATCAGCATCAGAACAGAGAAGAAAGATGATTGAAGGGACTTTGAACGTGGTTGTTGGTGCCAGACGCAGCGGCTGGTCTGAGGAATACAGAAACTTCTGATCTACTGGGATTTTCACCCACAACCATCTCTAGGGTTCACAGAGAATGGTCTGAAAAAGAGAACATATCCAGTGAGCAGCAGTTCTGTAGACAGAAATGCCTTGTTGATGCCAGAGGTTAGAGGAGAATGACCAGACTGGTTCCAGCTGATAGAAAGACAACAGGAACTCAAAGAACCACTGGTTCCAACAAGGCCGGAGAAGAGCATCTCTAAACACACAACACGTCCAACCTGGAGGCAGATGGACTACAGCAGCAGCGGACCACACCTGGTACCACTGCTGTCAGCTAAGAACAGGAAACTGAGGCAACAATTCAGTCAGACTCACCAAAACTGGACCATAGAAGATGGAAAAACGTTGTCTGTTCTGATGAGTCTCCATTTCTGCTGCCACATTCAGATGGTAGGGTCAGAATTTGGAGTCAACAACATGGAAGCATGGATCCATCCTGCCTTGTATCAACAGTTCAGGCTGGTGGTGGTGGTGTCATGGTGTGGTGGATATGTTCTTGGGACACTTTGGACCCCTTAGTACCAACTGAGCATGGTTCCAACATTACAGTCTACCTGAGTCTTGCTGCTGACATGTCCATCTCTTTATTACCATCTTCTGATGCTGCTTCCAGCAGGATAAGGCTCCATGTCATAAAGCTGGAATCATCTCAGACTGGTTTCTTGAACATGATGATGAGTTCACTGCTCTCAAACGGCCTCCACAGTCACCAGAACCCAATAGATGGGATGTGGTGGAACGGGAGATCGGCATCATGGATGTTCAGCCGACAAATCTGCAGAAACCAAACTCTCTGAGGAATGCTTGCAGAACCTTAGTGAATCTGTGCCACCAAGGATTAAGGTGGTTCTGAAGACAGACTGAAATGTTTCCAGTGGTAAAGGTGTCTCTTTAAGTGATTCAAACGTTAAGATCCGTCAAGTTGTATTATTGCATTGTTTTGATGTTTTGGTTAATCAAAATAAAATATATAAAATTTGTAGTGGGTTAATGTTCATTTGAGCGTAGGTTTTTAAATCTCGATGTCTCTTCAGGACCAGATGTGTTTTCGTGTTTCCAGGGTTGCTGTGGTGTCAAAGTCATTTGAAGGGCAAACAGACCGGGCAGAGGAGTGGTACGGCACGCAGTACAAGCAGGAGGCCATCTCCAACGAGACCATCCAGGTAACTTTTGATGCTCCTAAAAGCTGTAGTTTCATTGTCCGTCTTTGTTTCAGAGCTGCTGATGAGACCGTGCTTTTGTTTTAGAAATGGGCCAGTGCAGACCTCAACGGAAAATTCAAACTACCAATGAAGAATGAGTTCATTCCCACCAACTTTGAGATTTACCCTCCACCAAAAGATTCTCCTTCAGTCCCCACTTTAATCAAGGTGAGGGTTTTTTCCACATGGGTCTGTTGTTAACAGGTAACTCCAGAGTTGTCTATCACTGTTGTGTTCCTCATGGAATGTGACTGGAACATCCAACTTTTGGTTTTGGGGGCAGAACAACTGGAGAGGTTCTGTAATTGTGTCTCTTTTCACCACAGGGGTAGTTTGCAAATATCTGAACATGGAGGATCTTGTTTATTTGCATGTCTGCTGGTATTTTCATAGTTTTCTTTGTTTATGATGAATTTCTTGCAGGATAATGCTATGAGTAAAGTGTGGTTCAAGCAGGATGACAAGTTCTTTCTTCCAAAGGCATGCCTGAACTTTGAGTTCTTCAGGTGAGTCACTCTCTTCCCATCTGCTTACTGTTACTGTGTACCACTACCAGCCATTTTAGTCAATATTACTAAAAAAAAAACATAAATGTGTCAGTTTGATTATTGTCCTGCTATAGTTCCTGAACTCCCCCCAAAAAACCGAAACGGTCCAAAAGTGAACCGGACCGAAACGGTTCGGTCCAACTACGTGTACCGTTACACCGCTAGTAGATTGCACAAAAGTTCTTGGTGTTATTCCATAAGCTCTGTTTAAAATAAGTTATTACTATTTGTTAGTAATTAAAAGTTATTGGCTCACAGCTATCTGAGACTCATGTTTAGATTGGTGGCATCATGAAATGAACTTTGTTGCAGGTTGAGGTGTTGAAATGAGTTTCTGGAGTCCGTCAAACGGTCCTTATAAAAGGACAGGAAAGGTTTAAATCTGACAAATGCCTCTAATCTAGTGAATGCTAGTCATTGCTGCTGAAATCATTTCAATGCATTTATATTCAAATGAGAAGGAAAATAAAATACTCTTGTTTGGGAAAGTTTCCTAAACTCAATCCAGGAGACTTTCTATAGTTTGCAGAACACAGACACAAACAAACTTGCTAACTAACAATAGTTGACAGAGAAAAGTCCTTCTATTGGTTTGATTCAGTCAGCCCCTAGATACTGAAGGTTTCTGGTCTTCTGCCTGAGGAAGTGTGAAAATCCAACATGTCTTGGTCCTCTCTGTCTGCATCCCATGTTGATTGGTTTTCTTCTACAGCCCATTTGCGTACGTGGACCCATTGCATTGTAATATGGCATATTTGTACCTGGAGCTCCTCAAGGACTCCCTCAACGAGTATGCATATGCAGCCGAGCTAGCTGGCTTGAACTATGACCTTCAAAATACCGTCTATGGGATGTATGTAAGTATCAAAAGTACCTCTCCTTCATCCTATCCCAGACCCCACAGCCCTTTCTTGTTATCATCCACCCAACTGATGCCGTATGACTTAACCAGTCCTGAGTTAATGGGTTAACTTCAGGCCAGATTATCCTGTGGAATAAACTGCTTTAAACGCTGATTTAGCTTAATGTAGTTATTTCAATATATTGATTTATTTACATTATTTTACTTGCTCTGCAATCCTTAAAATGATGACTTGCTTCCCTTTAACCCAGGTTTGGTTGGTCTCGTTTCATCTTTCTGTTCTTCACCAAAGCCTTGTCCCTGCTCATCCACTTCTTCTGGGTTTAGTCAACACTGCCGGCCTAAAATTAACCATTTAAATGCAACAAATGTCAGAAAGAAGTCATTGAGAAACAAAGTCCATTTATCAGCTATGGCAGTTGATTGGCAGGGTCAGAAAGCTGGTCATGTGGCTGCATATACATACTCTTTTATGATTTTTTAATTGATGTGGATGTCATTTCCTTTTCTTTTGGCCATTCTCATTCCTCCTTTCTCTTGTCTGTTTTCCTTCACCTAGTCGGTACATTTACGTGAATCCCCAGCACTGCAACATGACCTACTTGTTGCTAAGGTTACTGAAGGATGACTTGAAAGAGTATACATATGCAGCCCGCCTGGCTGGGCTGGTGTATGGCGTAGCCTCAGGGATGAATGCCATCCTTGTAAGTAAGCTAGCTGGAGTGAGCAGGAGAAAGGCTTTAACTTGGTGGAAGTGGCTCAGCTTTGTACGTTCAGTTTAATTCATTGAAAAAGTTTTTTCTACTGGCCCACCTTGTTGAACCGATGGAAATTCTGTCAGAAATTCTTGACGGGCTCTGAGTCCTTACAGACTGAGAGTTATTGAATTGGTCACTTATTTATTAAAGTTAAAACATTAAAATATCCTCAGGTTAACTTGATTTGTATCTTTAAATAAATCAGTATTTCCTCTGAAAAGTTAAAGACCAAGTCTTGATGTGAGAATTAAATTGGAACTGTTTAATATTTGCATGCTGCATTTGATGTCATGGGTTTGGTCAAAGGCTACGTCCAGTGTCCAAATGGAAATGTCCTTTTTACTGTTTACCTAACTAATGGTTGTAGTGAAGGGATGTTTTCTGTGCTTGTGGTTTTAATCTAAACTGTTGGCTTTGTGTGTTTTGCGTTTTTCTCCTGGTACTCCATCCTGCTGACTCTGTCCAAAAGACCAGCTTCTTGCTTGATTTGTGATGCCAAACAAAATCTAAAATCATTTTGAAAGCTACATAAAAACATCTTTTGACTCCTCTTTTTGAGAAAACCTGTTTCTATTCCATCCTCCCCAATGAAAATGAAAAAGGAAGAATGGGCATTCAGTGGTCATTTTTGGCTAATAGTTACAAACGCCTCAACGTTCCATCAAAAGATGGTGGGAGTGGGATCCTAGGGGCCGACCGTAACTAAACAGAAGCTTGACAGAAATCCTAAAACACCTTTTCAGGGGCAAAATGACTTGGCACCAGAAGCTGCATCATTTTTGGTTGATCTTCACAGATAAACTCTCTGCATACATTACTGTAGGGTAACTAACACGTATGTCAGGTAGAAGCAGCTGCTGCTGTTGTGCCCCCCCCCCCCCCAAGCTTACAAAGCATCCTCTTTGTCTGCTCGTTCCAGCTGTCAGTCAAAGGTTACAACGACAAACAGCACATCCTGCTGAAGAAGATCGTTGAGAAGATGGCGTCTTTTGAGATAAACGAGAGGCGCTTTGACATCATTAAAGAAGCAGTAGGTTCCTGCATAGCTTAGAAGTTGTTTATCAAGTCTAAGACCAACCTGGTTGACTTTGCTTTCACATGGGTACTGATTGTCCTTGTCCCGTCTTTCCTCACAGTACATGAGGTCTCTGAATAACTTCCGAGCTGAGCAGCCTCACCAGCATGCTATGTACTACCTTCGCCTGTTAATGACAGAAGTTGCTTGGACTAAAGATGAGCTGAAGGAGGCGCTAGATGGTGAGACACGCATTCACCTTTGAATCACATGGCAGCTATGCTTTGGTCAGAGTTAAAGTCTTAGTCGCAGCTGCCCTTACTGGCGGATTTTTGCTGTCTGCAGGTAAAACATGGGCACCAGGTAAGGTCATAGAGCCCTGGTTTGGACCGTAGATGGAAATATTTATGCACATTTTTTCTACGGCTACGCGTTCTTACAAACACTTCTCAATACACTTGCACGACAATGTTAGCGTTCCATTTTCATGACGCTCCTTGAGGTGGCCGTATCCCCCTGAAGGGGACTGAAATCCCCTCTACGGACCTCCATGGGACGGATGGGCTCTGAGAAAAATGAATAATAAGTCCAAGAGGTGAAGCAAAAAGGCTTCAGGGTGGATCAAGGCCAAAACAGACAAAACCCCACCTATCTAATCCACAGATCCTACAAGGCACACTGAAGGAAAACTATACATACACCACACAGAACACTACAGATTGATTTCACACTGTTCTGCAGATTCTACACAGGAAAGGTCAAAAAGTCAAATGGAGAAGAGAGCCAAGCTGGACTGAAGTCATGCTGCAGCAGAGCTCCCTTCTCGAGGGCTGGAGGTCCCCCAGAGCCTTTAAAGGCTGCCTCCATCAGTGGAAAATGACCAGACACACACAGATCCACAAAAAACACAGAGGCCCCACTCTGACACAGGACTGAAGTACACAAAACACAGACTAAAAAGGAAAACAAAGCTGACCACGGGCACAGCCATACCACACAATAACCATAAAAGGGAGTCTCTTTTAGTTTTGGTCCCCATTTGGAAGAATTTCCATGATTGATTAGCTTTTTCTCTTTTTTTTGATGCGTTCCAGATGTCAGTCTTCCCCGCCTCAAAGCCTTTATACCACAGCTGTTGTCACGGTTACACATCGAAACTCTCATCCATGGAAACATCACCAAGGAGGTTTGTTCAGTCTCTGTTTGAGCTAATTGCAAAGAAATGATATTGTAGAACCAGAACATAGAAGAGTTATTTTTGATCTGTACCATTCTGTATTGCATGTCTGTTTAATGGCACGTTTTGACCCTTTCAACCATGTTTGACAGTTGAAGTAGTCTTAGATGAATTGGAGTATAAATGAACAAAGACAAAAATCTTTTACAGTCATGGTTAACCAGCAGTTGTTGTTCCTGCCTTATGCCTGTTGACACCAACAGAATTCTCCCCTTTGTTTGAATGAAGAGGAATGAATGAATCTGGATTGTAGAACTGCTTCCCTCTAAAAAAGCAAGATAACAAGAAGACATGAACAGTTACTCTGTTTATGTGGGGCACAAGTTAACGCATAGTAACTAGTTTGATTACATTAGATGACTTTATCCCACGATGGGGAATAGTAGTGCTGCACTAGTAGTGCACCATTTGTGTTAAATATTATTAAACATGTGAATTCATATTACAGGCACTAGATTACCTTTGGACTTTTTACTCAGAAATGATGACCGCGTGTGAAAACGTTTGCAGTATTGCATTATATTTAGGATTTCTGTCTGTCCCGGTGAGGAGGAGCAGCAGGTCTGGATCATTCCGTGTGTTTGTCTTCTCTCTAGTCCGCTCTGAGCATGATGCAGATGGTGGAGGACACGCTCACTGAGCATGCTCACACCAAGCCCCTCCTACCAAGTCAGCTGATTCGCTACAGAGAGGTTCAAGTTCCAGATGGTGGGTATCAAGACTGTTGTTGATCACCTGGTAACTTGTCTGTTTCCATGGTAACAAACCTGATAACAACTGGTCAGATGACTGAGTTATTGGTCTCGGTCTTTACTCCTAAAGAAGCAGACATTTCTGGTTTAGCTGCACAGTGGTGTAGTGGTTAGCACTCCTAGTTCAAGTCATGGCAGTCTATTCTCTGTATGTAGTTTTGTAAACCCTCCTGGTGCATTTGTGGCTTCTCTCCAGTTTCCTCCCACAGTCCAAAAACATGCCCCATTCGTCCAGGTCATCATTGTCAATAATAGATTCTCAATTGCCTCACCTGGTTAAATAAAGATAGTAAAAAGGATTTGGTTAAAAAAAAAAAAACTCTTTTCATTTTTGGTAAGTTGCTTTCCAGTTATTTTTATTTGTTGCATTCATTCATTTCATCTTCTAAGCTGTTTTCTCCCTTTCTGGGCTGCTGGAGCCTATCCCGGCCACCTGTGGGTGAAGGCAGGGGACACCCTGGACAGGTCGGCAGTCTGTCACAGGGCCACAATCACACACCCATGCACACCTATGGGCAATTTAAAGATGACAAATTAACCTATGAATGTTTTTGGACGGTGGGAGGAACCCACACATGCACGGGAAGAACATGCTAACTCCACACAGAAAGGTCCCCCACTGGTGTTCTGGTTCAGGTCCCCCACTGGTGTTCTGGTTCAGGTCCCCCACTGGTGTTCTGGTTCAGGTCCCCCACTGGTGTCCTGGTTCAGGTCCCCCACTGGTGTTCTGGTTCAGGTCCCCCAGCCGGGACTTGGACCAGGGGCCTTCTTGCTGTGAGGCAAGAGCGCTAACCACCGTGCAGCCCTGCAGTTAATCTTCAAGACACAAATGAAATGAAAATGGGGGAGATCCAGTTCCCACAGAGACGTTTGGGAGAACCCCTTTGGATGTTGCTGCAGTTCCCTGCTTGTTCTCAATGACTCCGCTTTACAAGGCCAGGCAAATCTTCAAAGACAGAAATGTGGTTTCTCTGTCAACAGTAGAGTCCAGCACTTTGTCTGTATTACCACTGACTATGCTGGCTGTTGCCGGTGTAGTAAAGCAGGCATACAGCATTCAAACACTGTGAACATGCGGAACTCCTCCTTCATTTAAACAATGGATGAGTTAAATGACAGTCTAGCAGCGGTCTTTATTTCAAGGTCACGTGTCTTGATTGGTTCTGCTGTTGTTTGTTCCAGGCGGCTGGTTTGTTTACCAGCAGAGGAATGAGGTCCACAACAACTGTGGCATTGAAATCTACTACCAGACAGACATGCAGAGCACTCATGACAACATGATGCTGGAGCTCTTCTGCCAGATCATCTCTGAACCCTGTTTCAACACCCTCAGAACCAAGGAGCAGCTGGGTGAGACCACTGGACTGTTATTACAGGGATTTAAGTCCATTTTGTTGTTGTTTTCATCTGCCAGCAGATAGTTTCTGCATTTTGACTACAAATGTCTGTTCCTCTTCACGTCTTTTTTAAAGTGTCGTCAATAATATTTATCCGCATCTTCTCCACTTCCTAAGGTTACATAGTGTTCAGTGGACCACGGCGAGCTAATGGCGTGCAGGGCCTACGCTTCATTATCCAATCAGAGAAGGCGCCCCACTACCTGGAGAGCCGCGTGGAGGCCTTCCTCCTCTCCATGGAGAAGCTTCTGGAGGAGATGAGCGAGGAGGCCTTCCAGAAGCACATCCAGGCTCTGGCTATCCGCCGCCTGGACAAACCCAAGAAGCTTTCTGCTGAGTGTGCAAAGCACTGGGGGGAGATCACCTCTCAGCAGTACAACTTTGACAGAGGTGAGGCCTCCCTCTGTGGTACCAGATGGGCTTCTGTGTGGGCAAAAGCTTGACTTAATGATGTTGAAGTCAAAGATGTAGTCCAAATCTAAAAACCCGTGTTGTTTTCTTGGACATAGTTTCTGCAGAGCAGCAGGAGTCCATGAACATGTTAGAAAACACCAAACATGTGATTTTTCTCGCAGCAGGTCTTCAAAGAAACATCTTAAAGACGTGTTTTTTTATCTTAATATATTAAATCTGCTCCTTAATTTTCTGAAGCAGCTTTCTGGGTGGTTGTCAGTCAATCATCGTAAAGCACAAACGGATGTTGGCTGCATCTGACTGCATTTTGATATTCTTTTACTGAAAACAGGAAAACATTTCAGGACAAATTATATTCTTTTTCTACAAAAAAGGATTTGGTCCACCAACTACCGGTAATAACTGCTATTTTAAGAGAATATAATCAAATAAAATGAGATCCAACCAACACTCTTATTTAACGTGTCGACATTAATAGATCTTGTTAGACTAGACAGTAAAATGTTGATGAATGAATCTCACTGACCTCACTAATGAGACTTGATGTTGCAGATAACATTGAAGTGGCTCATCTGAAGACTTTAACCAAAGAAGCCATCATGAACTTCTACAGAGTACGTACTTCTCCCTTTGTCTCCTTTGTTGCTCGTCTGCTCTCTGACTCTTTAAAGCCACAGTTGGAAATGACAAAAATTCTGTTTTTTTTGTATTGAAATACACACAATTTGTTCTTGTTTTTTCCTTGTTGTAAACTTGAATTGAATTGGTCAGATTCTTTGCCCCCATTTGACTGTTGTCCCTGCTGGCGTTGTCAGTCTATCTGTTGAAATAATATTTATGCGAAAACATTTCTGTCAAGCACAAGGTTAATGTGGTGGAAATCTACTGCAAAGGATAAACCGTGATCCGTTGATTAAACTGAATCTACCGATATTAATCATTTTTACAGACTGCTCTGATGGTTTTGGTCATTCCAGCTCCCTGGTGTCACCGGTCAGATCTTTGTCAACATTAATAGTGAGACTTTTCTTTAAAATGTTCGGCTTTTTTCATCTCAAAAGGTGAAACTGCTGCACAGGTGGCCAACACTGACCTTGAACACACCTCCTCCATCAGTCCTTGTTTTTTTGCATAGAAGAATTTAAACCATTTTTAATTTTGGGACAGAATTCTTTTTTTTTTTTGCTTTTCTTGAGCTGTTCTTGTAATATTCCATCCATCCATTTTCTAAACCTGCCGACTTCCTTTTGGAGCCAATCCCAGCTACTGTCAGGCGAAGGCAGGGTACTCTCTGCACAGTTCTTTGGTCCAGTGGTCCTCAAGGCCCAGGCCGGGGACCAATACCGGTCCACGGGACAGTTGGTACCGGGCCGCAAAGAAAAAAAAAAGCCTGACCAACATTTCTACGTTCTATGTATAATCTGATTCTACAGGAAGTTTTATTTTGAAAACTACTAGATTCTCTCCTCCACTCCTGGAGTCGCTTGGTCACGTGTTTAAAATCCATCCACTACTTTCTAAAGCGAAGTTAACACCTCCAAGCTAGCAAATTCACCAAAAAACAAACGTATCTGAAACGTTTCTGCTGGTAGAAAAGAGTCGATGAGGAAACAGAAGAAGAACCTCTGACTTCAAAATAAAAGAAATCTGCATTTAACAGACAAAACCAGGAGTCTTTACTTCAAATATGGATTTATTACAATTCTTCCAACAGACCATAATAATGCAGAATATTCAGCAACCAGCTGTCTAATGTTACAATGAAGCTGCTAATAAAGTTCTTTCAGTGACTTTTTTTTGCATTTATCCGTCTCATCCTTAAAGTCAGACAAGGCTGATGTTGGCGTCTAATGTTTTTGGTTTCCACATTGACAGTTATGGGTTAAAGGTCAATCTCTGTCCCATTTTAATGGTTCCAACATGACATCTAGTGAACAAATAAAGTTTAAAGCAGCTGCAGATATTTTACAGAGGAGGAAGATAAACTTTATCCTCAACAGTGAAGAGAAACTGGAGGCTGAAAATGGATATAATAATCAAACGTGACGGCAACTTTAGCCTCATGCAGACCAGAGTGAAAATAATGTGTGATGTTAAAGTGAAGAAGGTTGGAGAGCTGTACTGCGGTCCCCACAGGGCTCCTATAAACCCCACAGCAGTATTGTGTGTTCTGTCACGTCTCACTGCGTCCGCAGGAGCGTCTGACCGTGCAGGCTTTGAAGAGACACAAGGTTTCTGTGCACGTGCTCTCCAGAGAGATGGACTCCTGTAAGTATCTGTGGATGGTTGCTTTACTTGGACGCTGGTTCAACGCTCATGACGGCCTGTGCTCTAGGTCCCATAGTGGGAGAGTTTCCTTCCCAGAATGACTTCAACCTGGCTCCCGCCCCCTCCCTGCCTCAGGTGAGTCATGCTCCGCTCCTCCCTGTGCCCCCCGTTCGCTTCACTTGAGACGCTCTGCTTTTGTGTTTGCAGCCCACGCTGATTCAGGACATGACGGAGTTTAAGAGGAGCCTGCCTCTCTTCCCTCTGGCCAAGCCTCACATCAACTTCATGGCTGCCAAACTGTGACGGTCACAGGAGGGCCTCTGTGTTCAGACGGACGATCTGACTGAGGGAATGCATGGGGGGGCAGGCTCCAGATGCTGGGGGTAATAGAATCACTGAATTAGCCGTGGATGTTTCAATTACTGTGGGGTTTTCCTAGATCAGCTCATGTTTAATGTGTCAGCAGACCAACATGCTTCACTGTAGCATGCTCTAGAGGAACTAGAACTCAGCTTTTCCAGCTGGGAGGATTCTGCCGGCTTTGTCCTGGTGCTGGTTTGAGAATGTGCTACTGGTTAGTGATAGTTAGGAAGAGGTTATGGTCTTCTATTGGGTGGACTTAAAGATGCAGTCCAGTCAGATGACATATTTTACTCAGATGTATGCATTTTCAAAGCCTTATCACTATAGTTTTATTCCCAGCTTGTTTTTAAAGGACTGTAAAGCGGTTTCATCTGTAAACCCTTTTTTTTTTAAATTGACCCATCCATCCTCCTTAGACGTTTCAAGTTTGAGTCCATTTTGCAGTGATGTGAGACTGAAGCACCTCAGGGTAACTCGATGCTGTATTTTTAACATTCATTTTATTAGTGATAAAAGAATCAGTATTACATTTTCACCTGTCATGGTTCTGGCCGTGTCTTTGAGTTCCTGGAAGGTCCTGTTGGTGCCTTTCTAGGACTCCCACATTAGTGAATGTGCTCAGGCGGCAGACACGCTCGCCTTTTTTCCTCATGTCACTCATTTCAATGTGGCTGAAGGAAAATTCAGCAACATCCTGTAGAATCTATATGCACTCCTTGTGAAGCAATAAACCGAGGATCTGAAAGGTGTCTCCAGCAGAGGATCAGGTGTGGTTCTGCTCTTTCCCTGAGGGGAATCCTGCTGCTGCTGCTGCTGCTGCTGCCGCCATCGTCCCCCTCAGAAAGGTCTTTGCTTTCCTTCTCCCCAACCATCTTTATGGCTCACCATGAGATCCAACTTTGAAAGAACAAAGAAGTGGCAGAGAGCTTCAGCTGTTTCTACCTAATAAATCTTCCTCCTCCTGTTTGGTTCAGAAGCACTGTCTTGTTAGTGGTTAAAAATCCAGAGGCGGCGGCGGCAGCAGGAGGTTGCGTACCAATTCCCACAGACCTGAGCCCAGGAAGGAACCGTTTTCTTCTTTTAGAGGAGTCTAGAAACCTGACATATCAGGCTTTGTAGAGCCATGTACGGTGTACTCTGGAGACTGCAGTCCATGTTCTACTTTGACACCCATTCAATCCGTTGTCTCATCTTATTCTTGATTTCTGAATGTCTTTAGCAACACCTGTGTTGATGTTTTCCTTTGTTTGTGTGTTTGTGTTTCTAATTAAACAGAAGAACTGAAACACCAGAATTGCTGCCAAGTTTTATTTGGATTCAGTTCCTTCATCCTAACTAACAAAGTCCACAGCGGTGCCGGTCATCGATGGTTTAGGACAAACTTTCAAATGTCATCTGTGTTGAAGTAATTCATAATTATAATTCTCACAATAATAATAATAGTTATTGCCATGAGCGCTTCTCCTACACTATTCTAATGAAATATGTAAAAGTTCCCTTAGATGTTATTAATGTTTTAGAAGAAACGCCACATGAAGATGGTAATAATGATCGCCCCAAAAACCAAAAGCTGACGGTGTCAATCAGGTATTTCCACCATTTGCTGCAACGACAGCTTGAGAGGGAGGGGGAGGGACAAGCTGTACGATCCTCTAGTCTCTTCTTGATCCTCTAGTCTCTTCTTCAGCTGTTCCCAGACTATGGGGTTCAGGTCAGGGGTCATAGCAGGCCACCACCTTTCTAAATTCCCGCTGTCACCATTTTGGTACCATGTGGTAGAGCATGATCCATGAACGGAGACTTGGGGGTTCTGGTGGAGTTGAGGATGATGATGGTTGGATGATGTCTCTAAGGAACCTGCAGTGACTGGACCGTCTATAACAGGGATGTCTAACTCCATTCCTCGAGTGCTAGTCCTGTAGATCTTTCAGAAACCCGGCTCTGTTTGCTGCTGATTACCTGGATCTGGTGTGTTTTGCTGATGAGAAGCTACACCAGCAGGTTAACTGGAAGACATGAAGGACACCGGCCCTCAAGGCCTGAGTTTGACACCTGTAATCTACAATAACCAAATGGGTTTTTCTCTGACTGCTGATGCGTGCCCAGACTGTTGCTTCGCCACCAAGGAGAACCCTGGAACCATGCTGACCTCGGCGTATCGCTCCCCTCGCCTTCTCCATCAACGTTGACAATCATCGTTTCTGTGACCGGACACTCATCAGTGAACAGGACGGTGGAACGTTGCTGCATTGTCCTGGTCACATGGTCTAGTACTGCAAACGTTCACGGCGGTGTCTTGGTGTGGGTGGATTCAGACATACAGGGTATTTATTTATATAAACCCTTTTTGTATTTGAGGCTAAACTTTATATTTGTATTCACGTCTTTTTAAACTGGATGAAAGAGAAGGAGGGGACATTGGAGATGGAGGACAAGCAGGTAAAGGATTTGGAGTATGATTAAAGAAACACAATTACTTCATTAAATGTAGATGTTTATCACAAAGGGCGTGTGTGCAAAATCTTCACACATACATGTCCAAATCTACACGAGATAAACTAACACATACATGCATACAAGCAAGCAAGCGCATGACCAGCCCACACGTCTTTACCAAGGTGAGCAGAGACCTATACTAATAACAATAATAAACTTTATTTATATAGCACTTTTCAAAGTCCAGATTACAAAGTGCTGTACAATTAATAAGAGACAAAAGCATGCAGTTTCCAGTATGTACAAATAAAACCCAACACACACACTAAACTGTGATAGTGGTTAGAATCAATAAAATCGATAAATCAATAAAATCAAATGTTTAAATTTAAAAACCAGTAAAATCATTAAAAACATGCCTATATAGGAAGGTTTTTAAAAGAGATTTAAATACTGGTAGGGACCCAGCGAGCCTGATCTCTTCAGGGAGACTGTTCCAGAGTGCCGGGGCTCTTATATCAAAGGCTCTGTCTCCCCTGGTAATTGTTAAAAAGCCTTTTGCCAAAGATCTAAGATTGCGACCAGGTACGTAAGGAATGAGGAGATCAACTAGATACTTAGGGACCAGCCCACAGAGTGCTTTAAAAGCAATCATTAAAATCTATTCTAAAACGGACTGGGACCCAGTGCAAAGACACTAAAACTGGAGTGATGTGGTCTCTCATTCTGGTTCCGGTTATGAGTCTGGCGGCAGCATTTTGGACTAACTGGAGTTTATACACACTCTGCTGTGAAAGGCATGTGTAGAGTGCGTTACAATAGTCCAAACGGGAACAAATAAAAGCATGAATCACCATCTCCAGACATTTGTTTGATAGGAGAGGGATTATCCTGTATAATCTTTGTATTTGCCAGAAACAAGATTTGACCACCATTTTAACATGCGTCTCCAGATTAAAATCGGTATCAAATATCACCCCCAGATTTCTGCAGCTTGAAGAAACATTGTTAGACAGAGACTACAATTTCTGAGCCACACCATTTCGGGCCTCAACTGAACCAAAAATAATCACATTAGTTTTGTTCATAATCAACTGCAGAAAATGTTGGGCCATCCAGGTTTTAATATCAGCAATGCAGCTATTGAGATTCTTCAAAAGACCATGGTCACCAGTTTTAAAAGATAAGTAAAATTCAGTATCATCGGCATAAAAATGAAAATTAAGGTTATGTTGGCGTACTATCTCCCCCAGTGGTAACATGTAAATTGAAAATAAAAGAGGTCCCAGTACTGATCCCTGGGGGACACCACGTCTCATTTTCACCTTAGATGAGTAAGAATTGCAGACGAACACATTAGAAAACCTGTCCGATAAATAAGAATAAAACCAGTTAAAAACTGTTCCAGAAAAAAAACAACCCAAGATTTTAGACGTTGTAATAAAGTTGAGTGGTTAACTTTATCAAATGCTGCACTGAGATCTAAAAGAACTAAAATCGATATTTTTCCTGAGTCAACAGCCAATAAAAGGTTATGCCTTACTCTCAGCAGGGCAGTCTCTGTGCTGTGGTTGGCCTTGAAACCAGATTGAAGGGTCTCAAATAATTTATTTTTATTTAAAAGGGAAATCACCTGCTCAGCCACTAACTTTTCCAGGATCTTAGCCAAAAAAGGCAGTTTTGAAATTGGTCTGTAATGCTCGTAGCAACTTGGGTCAAGGGAGGGTTTTTCAATAGTGGCTGAATCATAGTAGCCTGTACTAAGATGAGCAAGTACCTGTACTAAGGTGAGCAAGTACCTGTACTAAGGTGAGCAGGTACCTGTACTTGAGTATCTGTGATGTAGGGAGGAAAACAACATAGAGGAACGCTTGGTCACAAAGCAGAAGCGAGTAATACTTGCATCATTGACCCCCCCCCCCCCCCCCATCCCACGCAAAGTTCGATACATGGCTGGGTAATGTCCTTCCTGCCTAGGAGGAGGGGGCCAGGCTGCCACTGAGGGACGGCGATGCCAACCGAGCCGCCTGCTGTTGGAAAGGATAAGGTCCAGAACAAAAGGACCTGAACCAGCACCACAGGGACACAGACCCCCCCACCTCAAGCTCAGATGTAATGTGATCCCTGGCTGACAGCAGATCCACAGATCCCCTCCCCATGTGGATAGAGGACTGCCAGTGTCCCAGAGACACAAACACCCCCACTGAGGGACTATAATGATGAATATGGGTTAAGATGAACTCATAATGCTACAAAATAGAAGGATCAAATAGATAATTTCCTTCCATTACATTTATGAGCAAATACATTGAATTCTACCAAGCTGAAACCATATTTGATATTCAAATGTTAATGTCGTTTGTATTTTTACAGGTGTGGACAGTAACATATATGGTAAAGTATGAAAACCCAGTTCATTGTTGCTCAAAACCACATTTTTTAAAGATGATGTCATTTGAAGCTTGCTGTACCACTTCATCCCAACCAAAGTCTGCAGTTGATTCCGTCAGTTCACACCGAAACTTGCAGAACTGGAAATCGGGAAAATTTAAATTCTAATTACTGACTGATACTAAAACAACCTGCTGAACAAGCATCAAAGAATGCCAGGTAGAAGAAAATCCCTCAGTTAATCATTTCATCTGACAAGGCTGTCAGAAATAAGACAACCTGGAATAATAGGCATTTATTCTACTAATGTGTTCAAGTGCCTTGTCGTGTGGAGGTCTCAATCCAGTGCAGGCTAAATAATCGATACTAGAAGCCATGAAACAACTGTTAATACAACAAACCAATAAAATGTAGTGTAATGCCAATTTCTGTGTAGATTGTTATTAATTTATTGACATCAGTCAAATGGACGTGATTGCTGAGGTGAAACGGGTCCGTTTAACTTCTTTGAACTCAAACAGAGTCATGTAAATGTGTTAACAGACTCGATGGCTCTGTGATCGGCTGCTTCTGGCTGCTGGAGGAAAGCGGCAGGTTGTGTTTGTGTCACGTGGTTTGCATCCACAGGTGTCTGACGGTCCAACCGCTCGAGCCACTTTATCACTGACGTTGTAGGAAGACTGTTTCCAGGTAAGCAGGTTTTTCAGAACCATCCATTTAAATCTTATTTTTGTATTTTTATTTTAATATAAAGGTTTTTTTTCTTTATTTCGACCTGAATAAAAACTGCAGCGGGACGTTTGACTTCTTTCAGCTCAGGAGGTGACAACTTGGTGCAACAGAGATAGTAATTTGATTAGTAATTTGTAGTAGTAGTAGTAGTAGTGTAGTAGTAGTAATTTGATTAGTAAACGTCTTTCATTGATAGTAAAATATCAATGAAAGACGTTTACTAATAAATTGTAATTTTCCAGTTGGAGGGATCATATGTTGTTCATTTCTTTATAGAAGTTAAAATTGTATTTACATTTTAATAAGAAGTAAGAAAATCCGAAGGACAGTAGATATAAAAACTAAAAACGGCTTGTCTGAATGAACCATGATAATAAAGTTCTTCCCTTATGGACATGTTATCTGTTATCTGCTCTTCATCTGTTAGGATCAATCATTTCCTGTCATAGGTTTGCTTTCCATAACTTCTGTTTCTTTTCTGTTTTTTTTTATTGGATATTTTTTGCTATTTGGTGAAAGTTGTGCAGTTTTCTGTTTTTTTTCTTTATAACTTTATCTTTACCTAAATATCTTTCTATACATCTGGGTGCTGCTGACGATTTTCCCTTTCAGTTTCATCTAGACTCCCGTAAACTAGATGCCTTGAATATTTCTCTTCTTTCGCTTTTTAAGAATGTTTACTGAAGGAAAAGAAAATTTTAGGATCATGACCACAACAGAGTTGGACTTTTTATTTTAAATTCTCCCACAATGAGCCAGAAGGCCCTAGCAAAGTAGAAACAGTCTATTCCTTTTCGAGGATGTAGATGATCCCGTTGTGGGCTGTTTTCCTCCAGACCAGCAGGAGTCTTCCTCAGCCCTCGTGATGATCGGTCCAGCAGTGAGGAAGGTGGTCTCTGATGTCATTAGTTCTTCTGAGGACAGACGGACGTACAGAGGCCTGGAGTTATCCAACGCTCTGAAGGTCTTACTTATCAGCGACCCGGCGACGGACAAAGCCTCTGCTGCTTTGGACGTCCACACAGGTAAAGGCTTCTTATGTCCTTGGTCTTTTATTATAGTGATACATCATAAAAACGTCATTTATTTGCTTACTGATCTATTTTCAAAGCGCTCTTTTAATCATGATTGTCGTTTGTAGCCAAAATCTAAAGACCTGTGTCTTTTAGTAGGACATAGTTTCTGCAGAGCGGCAGGAGTTCATTAAAATTCACCTCTGAGTTGTGAGATGGACTGTTGGCATAAAGTAAGCCCATCCCCACTTCCCATTACCCATCTGTTCATGTACTCTCTCTATAGCTTACAGCCCCTCACTCCCCCAAGCTAACATTAGTGGTGCTACAAAAATGTCCATCAACATCAGATCTGTCCATCCGTCCAGTTCTGATCCGTTCTTTTAATAATAACAAGAATGGATTGGATTTATCTGTGCTTTTCCAGAGGCTCAAAGCTCTTACGATGTATTCATTATTCATTCACTCCTCATTCATACCTGGTGATGGTAAATACTGATGTAGCCACAGCTGCCCCGGGGCAGACTGACAGAGGCGTGGCTGCCACTGACTATGAAGGTAGAAATGTGTCTAATTGGACGACTTGTAAAACAGAAAGTGAGAACTTGCGCACCAGAAATCTGCCTCTGTGTGTAAAAATCTTCCGCTGTAAAGTCTGACCAACAAAATGACAGCTGACAAATTCCCATTTGCATGTGTTCATTTAGAGTTACAACCTCAAATCTGTGATTACAACTGCTCAGATCTGCTGCTGCGTGTGCACGAATCTGAAATGTTAGTAGACGTATGATTCATAATAAAGCTGCTCACCAAATCTCCTGTACTGACTAATCATCACCCTTTTGTCCGACTACAAATAAGATTACAGCAGACTAGTTTTTGGTTAACTTCAGTATCTTTATTGAGCATTTTTTACCAAAAATGATCCATATTTAAATTTTAAAAAATTCTTTAAAATAAACAAACTGAATTTATTACATAATCCTTTTTGTAGCAGGACATTGGTCATGGTTTGGGGACAATAGCTTCAGTGTCTTCCGAGTTATTAAGCAGTTGTAGCGCACTCGTGATCCGCAGCATCAGAATGTGCTGCCATTTCCGTTGGACCGCTGATGTTAGGTTGGGGGTGTGGGAGACTGTAAGCTAGCAGGAGAGTGTAAACAGATGGCTGATGATCAACTTAGAGATAAATTTCTATTGAAGTCCTGCTGCTCTGCAGAGACTATGTCCTAGAAAACGACACAGGATGTTGGCAACAGACGGCATAATCAGAAGTATTGACCACTGCGAACACTTTGAGAATGGATCCAAAGAGGATGGTAGTGGGACTTCAAGGATAATCTGGTTGCATGCGCTCATGAGGAAAAGCCTCAGAAGCTTTCTTAGTTTTCCAACATGTTAGAACGTCTGCCTGCTTTGTGCTCAGCTAGCAAACCCTAGAAAGTGTAGCTGCTCTTACCCGCTAATTAATAGTTATGTATGTTGGTTTGTTTTTGATCCCATAAATATTCGCACCCAGCTCGTTTGATGTGTGGAGTGTACTGTTCCCCTCAGGGTCTCTGTCAGACCCGGACAGCGTCCCCGGCCTGGCCCACTTCTGTGAACACATGCTGTTCCTGGGAACGGAGACTTTCCCCGAGGAGAACGGGTACGAGGAGTTCCTGAGCCAGCATGGAGGGAGCTTCAACGCCTTCACCAGCTCAGACCACACCAACTACTTCTTTGATGTATCCCATGAGCACCTGCAAGGAGCTCTTGATAGGTACTTTCAAAAGTATTTTCCTTTCATACGCTGTGTTTTTAGTGTGTAAATACAGCTTATAGCTCATTTTTAACAGTTACTTACTGATTGTTCCTCTGAATAAAAAGGCTTTATCACTGCTTGATGAGAGTTTAGAGCTGTTGTCTGTGCCTGAAGGAGATGTCAGCTTGCAGCTTCTGTATTTGTTGTTGAACACAGCAAACAGACACAAACCCTCAGAAAATCCTTTCTGTCGGTGGACTGAAACAGACGACACAAACTTTCAAAGCCTCTGAAAACGTCAGTATGACCACAAAAACAAACAAATCTGGAGAAAGACGAACCAAAAGCATTAAGAATTCTTTCCAATAAGATAAACGGCTGCTTGCTCGAGTCTTTTTTAATTGTTTCTGCTCTAAAGCTTGCATGTGCTTTGCATGTCTTCATTTGCATGTCGGTTGAGTTGACCTCCTCTCCATGCAAATGCATTTAATCTGTGCATGATAGATGTTACACAGCCAGCTTTACTGGATGACGATGCTCCAAATGCGAAATGTAACAAAGAAACTGCCATCTTCTGGATGTGGGTGCAGGTTTGCTTCGTTCTTCCTGTGCCCTCTGTTTGATGAAAACTGTAAAGTTCGAGAGTTGAACGCTGTGGACTCTGAGCACCAGAAGAACCAGATGAACGATGACTGGAGGCTTTTTCAGCTGGACAAGGCAACGTGCAACCAAAGACATCCTTTTAGTAAATTTGAAACAGGTCAGTGATTCTACTGGGCCTCATTCAAAACAGCAACACAACGTTTTTCAGTGGAACCGATTCTGACGGAGGGGATGTTGGATGAAAGCGTTGCTGCCTTTCTGGCCCTGCAGTGATCAGAGGCCTGACGGTTGGTTAATGCAATAAGCAGAAAGCTTTAGATTGGCGCATCTCACGGTAATATTTATCTCCTTACTTCTGTTCATTTCAGTTCATTTTGAGTAGATTTTAGTGGTTCCTAAAGGGAAAACCCATTGAAAGGAAAAGCTAGTCTGCTCTTCTCAAAGGGAACATTAGGACACTTCAATGTTTCAATAAAAACATTTTTGAGCCACAATAGCTCCTTCCAGTCTTCGCTTCACCTCTTTTTTCATGTTGTGAGCACAGTTGACTGTATTGGGTTCAGTTCACTGAAGTACATGTGTTATGTTTCTGTTGGTTTCCTGTTAACTTTAGCTGTGGTTTTGGAAAATAACAACAGTTTTTATCCTGGTTTTACCTTTGTCTCATTAACATGTTCTCTTTATTGCCCTTAAAAACATCTTTCACTGAAGTTTATGCAAAGCCCCACACAGTCAGAGACTAACGATTAGATTTCAGTTTGTCACAAAAGTCGAGGTAGTTTGTTTTTTATCAACACAAGTTTTTTTTTAATCCAAATCCATTGGTATTTTTCTAGGTAATAAATGGACCCTAGAGACCAGACCATGTGAAGAAGGCATTGATGTCCGTCAGGAGCTGCTGAAGTTCCACTCCACGTATTACTCTGCTAACCTGATGGGTCTCTGCGTGTTAGGACGAGGTAAGACTTTCCAGTAATGTTTACATCTCTGACAGTATTCATTCTGCCTTTGCAGCGGTTCATTTCAGGTGAAAAGAGTAGGGATATTTTAGATTATGATGAAACAATTTCCATCTTTATGCTTTTCTTTAGTTTCTAAACCATATGCTATCTTCGTCATTTCCTTAATACCTTTAGAGTCGCTTGATGAGCTCATGTCTACAGTGTTGAAGTTGTTTGGAAAAATCCAGAACAAAAGTGTGCCCATCCCAGAATTCAAAGAGCACCCCTTCCAGGGAGAGCAGCTGAAAGTAAGTCGTTTGTTTTTCTAAAGAACCTTGAACGCCTCACGATGACTTTGTACTTCAGACAGCAATTAGCTCCTTTTTTGTGTAAAAATGTTCAATTGTCCTTTTTGGCTTGTCTTGGAAATTCCTGTTTCTTTTCTTTTTCAGCAACTCTTCACCGTGGTTCCAGTCAAAAACATCCGGAAGTTACACGTGACCTTTCCGATCCCAGACCTACAGAAGTATTACAGATCAAAACCTGGACACTATGTGGCTCATCTGATAGCTCATGAGGGACCTGGAAGTCTGTTTGCTGTTCTGAAGTCAAAAGGTACACATGCTGCAGAAAACTAAAAGTGTTCTGGTGATCTACATGTGATTCTTTGTATGTCTAGAGATGCAGGTTTTTGATCTGTGACATGTTTATCCATTGAATGTCAAGGCTGGTTGGACTCTCTGGTTGGAGGACCAAAGGAAGGAGCGAGAGGTTTCATGTTCTTTGTGGTTAAAATGGATTTGACGGCAGAGGGGCTCTGTGAGTAGCTCGTTTGACTCTGTCTGCTGCTTTTTCATTGCTTCATTTTGCTTGCTGTGCAGAAATCCTTCCCATCTGTGTGCAGAATACATGCAGTGAACTGTGATCTGCTGTTTCAGTGCACGTCAATGACATCATCCTCCACCTGTTCCAGTACATTCACAAACTGCACACAGAGGGGCCGCAAGAATGGGTGTTTGAAGAATGCAAGGTTCAGTTCATTCATAATTATTGTTTCAAAGGGACAACTTCACCCTGGTTACCTGTAAATACAGCGGAGGAAATGTTTGATTTGTCGCTGCTTTTGTAGGTTTGCCCAATTAAAAAGAAATTCACAGTCTGTCATCCTAATGGTAGGTAAGCAATAAGAGTATTTGGTCTCCTAGTAACCATAAAAGCTGCATTTACGCTGCAGGTCTTGATGCCCAAATCAGATTTTCTGACTATATCAGATTTTTTTGATGACCCGCTTACATCATTTTGCATTTTGCATTTACACTATACAATGCCGAAACTATCAAACCTAGACGTTTTGAGGACTACGTAACGTAGCAGCATTTCCGCCTTCCGCGGACCTGAGCACTGACCGCACGGATTAAAATAATTGTGAGCTAGCAGGCCCTTAATAATAGTCATAGCAGTAATAAAACCACATTTAGAAGATGCGTGTTGGTCCAAACGGCAAACATTTAGCATGGCGAAAGCTTCCCCTTTTTGTTGTGTTTTTTGTGTGACTGCGATTCTCATGGAGGCAACACAGCGACGGAAGGAGGCGTTGCCTTGGGTGCTCCTGGATGAGGCAGGACAGGGGATGCACGAGAGAGGAAAAAGGAGGGCTGCTTGGCCGGCTTATGTGCTCTCTCTGAGTTTTGAATGAGGAAGTGTCTGCAGACGTTGTGCTGTACTAACAGTTTGATCCAAGCAAAGAAATAAACGGCTTCTAGCTTGTTCCAGAGCAACGGTGTCCCGCTTGATTAGTTACCATTTGCGTCCCGACCGGGACCGGACACTAAATAACAGCGGTTTCCGACTACGACTACGGTCTGAAGCCTGAGGCTGAAAGGTAACACACTGATGGTGCTCCAGCTGTCCTCGAACAGCAAAATCAGCGCACAAAAGCAGTCGTGTCCTGAGTTGACGTCACTGACG
This sequence comes from Oryzias sinensis, assembly GCA_037389245.1. Lineage (NCBI taxonomy): Eukaryota > Metazoa > Chordata > Actinopteri > Beloniformes > Adrianichthyidae > Oryzias > Oryzias sinensis. The sequence goes on from CM074500.1 coordinate 26,215,287, forward strand.
TACGACTTGCATTTACTGGGGAATATCCGATTTGTCTGCTTACATGGCACACACAAATGCACGTGTCCGATTCGTATCTGATTTATTTCCACATATGCGTGAGGCCTGAATCCGATCTGAGAAAATCAGAATCCATGCGCTTTTTTCCTGCTTACACGTTCACCGATTATATCCGATCTGTGTCACATGAGAGGAAAAAATCGGAATTGGGTCACTTGAACTGTGCAGTGTAAAGGCGGCCTAAGACTTCTGGTTCACACAGACCAGTTAGACTTTCTTCATCAACCCTGAACTGAAGGCACCTGTTTGAACTGATCACCTGTAGAAGAGACGCCTGTCCACAGCATCAGTCAGACTCCCCAACATGGAAAGACTGAAGAGCTTTCAGTGGATTGAAGGGAGAAGATTGTAGACCTGCACCAGACCAGACCGGACTACAAAACCATCAGCAACTAGCTGGGGGTTACCGTGACATCTGACCTGGTGGGAGTTCCATGATCATGAGACCAGAGAGAGAAATCAGCCTAAAACAACACGACAGGAGTTACATTGATGATCTCAAAGCAGCTGGAACCACAGTCATTCAGAAAACCATTGGAAATACTTCATACTGCATCTGGAGGACCTCTGTTCCTCCATCAGGAGGCTTCAAATGGGTGTTGGATGGGTCTTTCAACAGGATAATGACCCAAAACATACTTCTATTAAGATCATGGAGCGGCCAAGCCAGTCTATGGACCTCTATCCTGTAGAAAACATATGGAGAGAGCTGGAGCTCAGAGTTGCTAATGATGTAGAAGTCATTCATAAAGAAGAGTGGAGCAAAATACTTCCTGATGTCTGCAGAAACCTGCTCATCAACTACAAGAAACCTCCAACATCTGTGCTGATCATAAGGGTTTTACCACAAAGTCTTTCTGGTTCAAATACTTCTTTCTCTCAATGAAATGCAAATAAATGAATATAAATTCTTTAAAGGGATGATTTCCTATCTCTTACTGTTTAAATGAACATACCACAAGAATGTCAGACTGTCAAACCTACAAAATCAGCAAATACTTATTTCCTCATCTTAGTGACACTTTATCATAAACCAATTCAGACCTTCCAACAACTACATTTTCCATACATTAAATAAGTGAAATGAAGATCTGAGCTCATGGCCATGCTCAGTGTTCATGGAATCAGCTGTCTGAAGTGTTTGCTGTTGGATTTTTAGTCTGCGGCTCCTCTTGTTTATCTGTTTTCTCTCCATTTGCTGGCAGGAATTATGGAGAATAGACTTCAGGTTTGAGGACAAGCAGCGCCCCAGAGACTACACCTCTAAAGTGGCGAGTTTACTGCATGTACGTTTGCTTTTGGTGGGTTCTTTTGAAAGAGAAAATTAGGACAGCATGTAATGTCGGCACTACCTCCCATCCTCAGAATACCTGCCTTCTGTTAAGCACCACTGGTTCTAACTGGACAGGGACGTGTGTCACACGTTTCTCTTTGTGTTGCAGGACTACCCTCTGAAAGAGGTTCTCTCCGGAAAGCACATTTGTGAGGAATTCAGGCCAGATCTGATTCAGATGGTCCTGGAAAAGCTGACCCCTGAAAATGTCAGGTCAGTGAGGCAAGAATGAGCCTTTGGTCACACGAAGAAAATTGTGAAGCAATAATCATATAGTGGCCTTTATAGACAGATTAAACAGCTTCATTGATCTGATTTTACTGTCAAATTAGGTAGGGGCCAAACTTGTCAGGAAGTAGGACAACCTGAAACCTCCAGCAGATCCAGTCCAGTTATTGGTGGTTATGAAGTGGGATTTAGGTCTAGAGAACAGAAAGTGGATTCAGCATCCTGCATATTTTTTTAGATAAAGAATCCTAAAACCCTCAAACCCAGTGAGAAAAACCAGTGAAACTGGCAGACGTGGTGGAGATAGAGAATGGAGCTCTAAAGGGTGATAAGACAGCAGGACCATCCAAATCCTCTGTACTGATCCTGTTGGAAAATACACTCCAAGAAGAAGGAGTGGGAGTGAAACTGTTGGATCTCTGTAAAATATATAACAATATATATGCCTCTTTGTCCCACTGCAGATGGCTAATATCACGGCTTAAAAAAAGAAAGGGCTTCCAATCTGCCTGATGTAGAACTGAAACAACTTGTGATTGATGCTGTGTTGCAGCACTTGACTGCAGTTTTAGAACAGACTGGGTGCAGATGAAGTCATTCTATGAATGGGACTGTTTCTAGAGTGACAGTGGTGTCAAAGTCATTTGAAGGACAAACGGACAAGACGGAAGAGTGGTACGACACGCAGTACAAGCAGGAGGCCATTTCTGAAGAAACCATCAAGGTCAAGGAAATACTATTTAGTCTGTTTGATTATTCTGCTGCATTCATCTGTATAATCTGCAGATTATTATATACTGAATATACATTTTTATTTCAGAAATGGTCAACTCCTGGCTCAAATCCCAACTTCAGTTTACCCAGAAGAAACGAGTTCATCCCTACGAACTTTCAGGTTTACCCTTTGGAGGAAGATTCTCCTTCAGGTCCCACGCTGATCAAAGTGAGTGTTTGATTGCTGATCAACAGCAGCTAAAACTGGAGTGCTAGATCCATCCATCCATCCATCCATCCATCCATCCATCCATCCATCCATCCATCCATCCATCCATCCATCCATCCATCCATCCATCCATCCATCCACCATCCACATCCATCCATCCAACCGTCCACCCGTCCATCCACCCATCCATCCACCCATCCATCCATCCATCCATCCAATCCATCCATCCACCCACCCACCCAATCATCCATCCATCCATCCGCCCATCCATCCATCCATCCATCCATCCATCCATCCATCCATCCACCCGCCCACCCGTCCATCCATCCATCCATCCATCCATCCATCCATCCATCCATCCATCCACCCGCTATCCATCCACCCGTCTATCCATCCATCCACCCACCCATCCATCCATCCACCCATCCGTCCATCCGTCCATCCGTCCATCCATCCATCCATCCATCCATCCACATCCATCCATCGCATCCACCCATCCACATCTATCCACCCACCCCGTCCACATCCATCCATCCATCCATCCATCCAACCCGTCCACATCCATCCATCCACCCATCCATCCACATCCACCCACCCAACCATCCATCCATCCACATCAACCGTCCATCCATCCATCCATCCATCCATCCATCCATCCATCCATCCATCCATCCATCCATCCATCCATCCATCCATCCATCCACCCACCCGTCCATCCATCCATCCATCCATCCATCCATCCATCCACCCATCCGTCCATCCATCCATCCATCCATCCACCCATCCATCCATCACCCGGCCCATCCTCAATCCGGCCCATCCATCCATCCATCCACCCATCCTCCAACCCAACCCATCCATCCGTCCATCCATCCATCCACCCGTCCATCCATCCAACCCGTCCCGTCCATCCATCCATCCATCCACCCGTCCATCCAACCGTCCGTCCATCCATCCATCCATCCATCCATCCATCCATCCAACCCCATCCATCCATCCACCCACCCACCCGTCCATCCATCCATCCACCCACCCAACCGCCCATCCATCCATCCATCCATCCACACCCGTCCATCCATCCATCCATCCATCCCATTCCATCCATCCATCCATCCATCCATCCACCCATCCATCCACCCAACCCACCCGCCCATCCATCCATCCATCCATCCACGCATCCATCCATCCATCCATCCACATCCATCCATCCATCCATCCATCCATCCATCCACCCACCCCACCTGTCCATCCATCCATCCACCCCATCCATCCATCCATCCATCCATCCATCCATCCATCCATCCATCCATCCATCCATCCATCTCATTTTCAGAAAATAAGGGCATTTCCTGCTTCTGGACGGTGACAGCTGTAAAATGAAGAGTTTTAGAGAATTTAAGAATATAAAAACAGGATGGTTCTTTTTCCTTCAGAACTCTCCTTTGAGCAGAACGTGGTTCAAGCAGGACAACAAATTCTGCCTCCCCAAGTTGTGCCAGAAGTTTGCTTTTTTTCAGGTAAGTCAATGATAAAAGAGGAATCAATTAGCTGTAAATAAAGCTTTCAATGGACTGATTCACTCATCCCTGCTTCCCATCTGCTACCATTACTTTAAAGTGTTTATTATGACCATTTTCTCTTGGCTACTCAGGTTTTTGAGTTATTTAAGAGCTAATGAATAGAAAGTTCATATCCATTTACAGTTTCACAGCATTTGCAACACTGCAAATGAAACTAAAACGGAGTCATTTGAAATTTGAAACATGCTTTTCTCTGAATTCTTCATTGATGTATAAATGAGATTTTTTCTTCAGTTTATGTTTCTACTGTGTCTGGATGGTAGATTGGTCATTTTTATTTACTGGACAGTCCTCTGGTGTTCTAATGATGCTTATTTACAGTGTGAACAGATCACAGCCATGGATATATCAGAATAAATACTTTCTTGGGATTCACTTCTGATTCTGTTGTCGCATCATTCTCCAGTTGAAACAGATTTTTGGAAGGCGCTCTGGTCACCAGGTCCATCAGCTGTTCTGATTATGTTCATGATGGGTGTTTATTTTACCAGAGAGCTAATGCAGCTCTTGTGTTTCTTTGACTTGTCCTTTTTGTGTTTCTCTTTTTCCCCTTCATCAGTCACTACATCTACACAGATCCTCAGCACTGGAACATGACGGAGTTGTGGATCACATTGCTGAAGGATGATCTAAATGAGTTTACATACCCGGCTCTCTTAGTTGGGGCTGAGTATGACATCCGCCAGAGGAATGCCATTACTGTGAGTAAAACCATCTAAAGTTTGAAGGAATTGAGGTTACAAGTGTTCTGGGAAATGTGGATGTATTGAAGACTGGCGCATTCATACAAATTACTCATATTTATATCTGATGGTCTTTTTTCACCAGTAGAGTAAAAATCACAAAACAAACTGTAAAAGGACAGCAGGTAAATGAATTACTGGAAACGGACATAATTTAAAAAATCAATCATCTGCTAGTTAAAATACACATTTACTTTAGAATTTTAAAATCCATAAAATGCATCATTTAAAATATGATTTTAAATCAAATGTCAAACATAAAAATGAAAACATATTCATACCTAAATTGCTTAAAAATGACAGGCACACAGCATCCTGGCCACCCACTAGAATCCGGCACTTTACCGGCCAGCTCCGCCCCTTTCTAATTGAAAGGAATTGATGCCAGAGCCACACCCCCCAGGTGTCACTCATCACATACGTTTAACTGTTAAGGAAACAAATAGATGTATTCAGTATTTCTCAGTCAACATAATATCAGCATGCAGAGCCTCAGTGTTACATGCTTTCCAACTTAGTAAGCTAAAACCTATTTTAATAATAATAATAATAATGGATTAGATTTATCTGCGCTTTTCCAGACGCTCAAAGCACACACTTTGTGTCCATTATTCATTCTCACCTCATTCATACTTGGTGATGGTAGCTAAGTGGTTGTAGCCACAGCTGCCCTAAAGTGTATTCAGGAGGCGTAGCTTTCATTTCTCGCACCTACTGCCCTCTGACCATCACCGGGATCATTCATACACATTCACACGCCAGTGGAGCCACACTGGAGGCAAGGAGGATGAAGTGTCTTGCCCAAGGACACAATGACATTTGGCTGGTGGGAGCGGGAATCGAACCGCCAACCCTTCAATCATTGGACAACCTGCTCAACTACCTGAGCCACTGTCGCCTAATGTCACCATTTTAGAGTTAAGGTTTGATTTCCTGTGTCGTCCAGAGAAGCTTCATTTCTGCTGCAGGTCAGACACAGGAAGCTCAAAGAACCCCTTCACACATGACACATGACAACAAGCTCAGGATGCTTTACCAACCACTTCTAGACATGTTTGTTTATAACCGTGCATTGAGAACACCGAACTGTCACAGGTGCCTGTCACACGTACCTGTCACATGTCACAGGTGCCTGTTATAATGCATCACACATGTGTACTCTGTCACCATGTCACATTTACTCGTTATAATGCACCTGCCTACATACCTGTCACATACACGTGTCACACGCATCTTCCATAATGCCACATGTACCTGTCTTATGTACCTGTCACACATACCTGTCACCATACCTGTCATACGTACCTGTCACATATACCTGTCACACGTACCTGTCACCCTGTCACATGTCCCTGTCACACGTCATATGTGCCTGTTATACGTACCTGCCAAATGTACCTGTCACCATGTCACACGTACTTGCAACATGTACCTGTCACACATACCTGCCACATGTACCTGTCACATGTACCTCTACGGGGTTAAGCACTATCGGTACTGTGGGTTTTTGTTGTGTCCTGGAGGAGCAGCCACTTGTTAAGGGAGCACAGGTGTCTTGAAGTTCTCGTCAGGTTCATAAGGGACGCTATGAAAATCGAACGTACCATTGTTGTGCGTGTGGTCAGTGTGTCATGAGCACAAAGTAAATCTTTACTCGTAAGTGTAACTGAAGTACCATGCATTTATAACGTATATGTGATGCTGTTGTACGGTGCCCGGACTCTAGTCATAAGTGAGGAGCTACTGAGCGCCATTACGAATGCTTGGGTGTTCAGGTGGAGATGGAGATGCCAACACAAACTACTCTCTGATTGTCTAATTTCCTCATTTCTAAATAGTCACAAAACACATGAGCATTAATTTATATAAGCCACACTGACAGGCTCCTCGCTCAGTCTGCTAACCTTTTGGTCGGTTAAAACCATGAAGTCCATACAACACGACTCCGTCTCACATACCGCAACCTTACTTGCTCTTGCATGTTGTATAAGTGTTCACTACGACCCGCCGCCCACAGCATTCTCATAGAAAAAAATGTGGATAAACATTTTCTGAATGCACTCACTGAGCGCTCTACGATCTTGATGTTTACTGCGAGCCACCCCGTTTGAGCTTCTTTCACCTACAGGCAGCCCGGTTCCACCCGTAAAGGCACACAGTGGTGTTGGTCTGAGTCCGATCTTATTCCCAGTTCATAAGGATGATTTGTCGTGTTTAGTCCATGTTCTGGAAAAACTGGAATGTTCTGCTATATGTCTATCTCTGTTCAGCTTCCAAATGTTTATAGTACTTGTTTCTGTTATTAAAAAGTACGTGTTTCAACCTAAAATGTCACTGGCTTGGAAAATTGCTTCACATCTATTGTCAAACTGTAGTTAACAGAATTAAACGGTAAGACCATTGACTGGCTTTTGTGTTTTGAGGCTGAACATAGAAATATTTCAGTAAAAAGACTCCATCTTCTGTGGCTTTTTGCAGCTCTCCATCAAAGGTTACAGTGATAGACAGTCCATCTTGCTGAGGGAAATCGTCCAGAAAATGGTGACCTTTAAAATAAACCAGCTTTTGAAATCATTAAAGAAGAAGTAAGTTGTACTGCTCTCTGTTTCAGCTCTTTCTTTGAACTTTATTCAAGCTTACAGAACACATTGATTCAAACCCTGCAGTTCTTTAGGGTTTATGTCGCTCTCTTCTCAGTACCAGAGGTATTTGAATAACGTTGGGGCTGAGCAGCCTCACCGACAAGCCATGCATCACCTTGGCCTGCTGATGACGGAGGTTGCTTGGACCAAAGATGAACTCCTTGATGCTTTGGAAGGTGGGGCCCTGCTTCTTCCTGTCAGTTACTGCTAGAAACATTACATGTAAAGATTCCCTACTGTCAGTTAAGTCAGATGTGGAAAGAAAAATGTTTACAGACAATTGCATTAAAGGAAACAATGATAGATACAACTCCATCTAGAATTAAGGAAACTGGTAAACTTCAAAGAACCAAGCAAAACTAAAGTTGTATTGGAAAAATGAGTTTAAAGAAGTTATGTTTGGAACTACTGGTAAAGTTGATCCGGTTAGACAAAAACAATATTTGTTAGTCCCAGATTCTGCAGGTTTTCCCACTTTCCCACTGTCCAGTATAGATAGATACACTTCAAGTGTGAGAGACAGAATGTCAAAAAAAAAACCAGGCAAATCACATTGTTTGATTTTTAAAGAATAGAATAGAATAGAATAGGCTTTACTGTCATTGTGACATATTCCCTACTCAACTAAATTCCAGAGAGTGTTATTCTGTCACATATCCAGAAAAGTAATCAACACAACACAACATTTTAATAAATACTAAAAATACTAAGAACAAACAGTGAAGTTAGTTAAAATAATTGAAAGCAAAATTTAACAGAAAGAACTACCCTGCCCTCATACCTGTCCACTTACTGCACATTTTCCATTCCAGTTGCCCTCCTTTGTGGGTGCATGTATGCAGGTGTGTCTGTTTAGTGTGGTGATGGTTGTGGATAGTGATGACTGAAAAGCGTAGATGTGACCATGTCTTTGAGATCTTCAAGAGCAGGTTATTCTCCTCACACCATCTGGACAGCCTCTCTACTTCAACCCTATAGGCCCGCTCGTCCTCTTCAGTAATGAGTCAATTATTACATTGTCATCTGCATACTACAATGGTGTTAATGCGGTAGGTGGGGCACAGTCATACGTGTAGAGATGTAAGAGCACTGAGCTGTTGTAACCTTGCGTTCACCATATTGCATAGTTTGGTCAACTGATTAGTATAATTATGCAGAAGGAATGCTGAACTCTCAAACATGCACGGCTTCTCAGGAAGCGTGAAGCAGATTGGAGAGAACACTTAAGTTAAAGGCTGCAGGATATACGTCAAACCACCGTCAACTGACCGGGTCAAGGTTCTGGTTGTGAACACCATTAAGAATTTGAAAGTGCTTGATTACGGTTGTCTGAAACAAATATGGAGTATTAAATCAAAGAGGCAATAATTTCAAGAAATATTACGCCTGATTTCCTCACTTTCTCCACCGCCTGACGGCACCTGAATAACAGCAGAGAGTTCTGACCTGCAGACAACTTGACCTCAACTTTCACCGCCGCTGATATCAGCTGAAGAAGGATATGGACCTGAATCTAATGTCTGCAGACATAACATGGAAGAGAACTATAAACTGTTTTGAACCCAGAAGATTGGCTGTTATCAGTAAAAGAAGAAATACCAACCTTGGACAATCGACAGATTATGGACCCTTTTTATTTTTTTACAGCATTATTTTCTTTATTACAAAAAAAAAATAAAAATATACAAAAATATATATATATAAAAAGAGTAAAACAAATAATTAATCACTTTTCAATTAATCACAATTAAAAATTGTTAAATTGATTGACTTTTGATGATATTACTTCACTAGCTCCTAAAATTGATAAATTGATTCAAAAATCTTTCCTAATGTAGCATAACTTGCACACAGCTTTTTAACTTTTGATACTTGATGAAAGTTTGCTATAAAATTTCCTGAAACAGTGTTGTTGTGTCTATTTTGCTGATATAGTATTATGTTTTAAAGCATATGAATGACTTTTAAAAGTAACATAATATGCATATATTTCAGATGCTGCATTTGAGGAAATGTATTTCAGGGTTACAGACTGCAGCTTCAATACTCTTGTGTCAATAAAAGCTGCAGACAAACACATTTCTTTAGCATGTTAACATAAATAAAGGCTGTAAATATTGTGGCCTGGGACTTGCTTCTTCCTCTCTTCTCAAAACATTTTCCTTCCGTTTCATTTCTGCTTATCCTGTGGCATAAGTGGGGTAGCCGTGGTGCAGAGGTAGAGTGGTCGACCACTGACTGACCCTACCCGCCCATGCGTTGATGTGTTTTAATTAAGACACTAAAGCCCACATTTGTCCTGCTGGTTATAGGTTGGCGCCAGTGTGTGAATGTGTGAGTGTTCACAGGTGAATGGGCCTGTGACTGTAAAGCACTTTATATAGAAAAATCTGGATAAGTATACACCATTCAGGTTTGTATTTCATCTGCAGCACTTGCCTGAAGCATTCATCCTTATCTGTTATATTTATAAGTTTTTACTGGAAATTCTCTAAATCAAATGAGGATGACCTGCAGAATCAAACCTAAAGTCCCTGCAGCTCAGATTTAAGGGTTTAGACTCATCTGTATTAAGTATAAATATTTCCTGTGTATGCATCAAAATGGCTCAATTTCTATGAGTAAATTTATAGCTTTAATGGTGAATTAACCTGTCTTATGAGTGTACTAATGAACAAACATGCTAAACAGAATAAAATATTAAAGCAGTGACTCTTCATCTTGACGTCAGTGTGAGAGAATCCATTTGTGATCCATGATCTGTGTTCCAGATGTGACCCTCCCACATCTGCACATCTTCCAAGCTCAGCTGTTGTCACGGTTACACATTCAAGCCTTATTTCATGGCAACATCACTAAGGAGGTTTGTTTAAAGTTTTATCGTTGTTATTAGACTCTGTATAAATTCATAACTTTTCATTTCAGTGTCACATGTTTAAAATGCTTTTTTACCTTCGACATTTATAGTTTGCATGCTAAAAGAACATTCTTACCTCTAGACTACAAGTTTCAAAGACTGTGTCTAAATGAATGTACTCATCAAAGTGTCTGACGTTAGTCCACGTCTTAAGAGGCTGAGGCTGGGACATGACTGATTGTCTGGAAACTGTTACCTGGTGTCTGTAATTCCTAGTCCTAAATTTGAACTGCTGTGTTTAATTTTGTCTCCTGCGTATCTTCTCTAGTCTGCTCTTACCATGATGCAAATGGTGGAGGACACACTCACTGAGCATGCTCACACAAAGCCCCTCCCTCCACATCAGCTGATTCTTTACAGAGAATTTCAAGTTCCTAACTATGAGTCTTTTCCAAATTACGCCTTTATGTCAAATAAAAATGCTCTTTTTTTTAGTTAAATATTCTTCAGTGAAAACAAATTGTGCCTACGAGAAAAGTCTTCCTAGCAGCTACCTCTGTTTTGGCCATTCAAGCTAACTAGCCTTTCAAAAAACAATGCAGTCAAGTAGAAACAATAAAACACAAGATCCATGTCTCACTCTGCAGTACGGTGGCAGAGAACCGCCATTGCAGCAAAAAAAGGAAACAGCAAAAACGAAAAAGTAGCTGCAAACAAAAATGAGATGCAAAAAAGAGAAAGTCACAGCAGAAGTGAATCGGGGACTGTTTTGCCAGTGACACCTCTGTCTGCCAGCTAGCATCTGTCGCAGCTCGCTTGTTCCGCCGGTGGACAAAGATCCACTGCAGGAGGAGAAGGAAAAGCAAAGAAAAAGCCGTTTGGCAGATTGATTTTATTTTTGAGTCAACAAATGCAGCTTTATTGTGAAAACGAAACAGGATTTCTGGTATTGACTTTTATTTTGAATTATGAGAAAGATATGCTTCCATACACATAAAGCGCACTGCTATGCAAATAAAAATATTTTTTTTTTTTTTTTTTAATTTATTTTCTTTTTATAATAAAATAATGCTGTTGGGGAAAAATAAACATTTGAAGATTTGAAGTTACTCTACAATAAATTTAAAGCAAACCATGTATTGAAATTATGTTTTTTAATATTGAATTGTAAATTACTAAATACATTGTCAATTGAATTATAACATCAAAAACCCACAACAATTTAAAGTGCAATTCATTTTGTTTTATTTCATATTCCACTTTTTAAATTGTCAAATTGAATTGTAAATTTTATTATTGAATTCGAAGTGACAAAATGTATTTTTTTATATTCCAAGCCTGAGTTGCAAATGAAATTTCATATTTCTTAGAATTATGACTAAAAAAATAATAATCTTTTACCCAAATAAATGTACACTTTACAGAGGAACAACTTCCAAATCAAACTGGATCTCATATGTTCGTTTTTAAACCTCAAAAAGAACCTTTTGGTTGCAAAACTTGTTTTTGCTGTTAAAACATCTGTCTGACAGCATCTGCGGTTGTAAATTTGACTTTCTTTGGGGTGAATATATTTTATGAATTGGAGCAACTTTGTGCACAAAAGTGTGAAAGTTTCTAGCAGAATCTGTGGATTAAATCTTATGGAATTTTACAACTCTGTAAATACCTGCATACTTATCTCTGCGTTGTTTTATTTGTTTGTTTTTTTGTGTGCATAAAATCTATAAAGCTTGTAACTGGTATTTAGTCAGTTCCCACACACCTGTAGTTTGAATCCTTCCATTCTTTAGTGTGTTTTTATGACGACAGATGTGGCTCATCATATCTTTTCAAGCACTTGATTTCTGTAGAATGAGTTTAAAGAACATTTGATTAATGAACATTGAAGCTTTATTTTAAAAGACAGTATTAAATGTTGAATGTCTCAGTAAATCATTTGCTCTTGCACTTTTCTCTTCTCAGGTAGCTGGTTTGTTTACCAGCAGAAGAACGAGGTCCACAACAATTGTGGCTTTCTGATCTACTACCAGACAGACATGCAGAGCACCCACAGCAACATGCTGCTGGAGCTCTTCTGCCAGATCATCCATGAGCCGTGTTACAACACCCTGAGGACCAGAGAGCAGCTGGGTGAGACCACCGTCAGCAGGAACATTGTGAAATCCAAAGTTTAATCCAAGAGGTAAAGCTCCTTTCTTAGCTTCCGTGAAAGACGCACCTGCTCTGCTTCCAGGTTACATAGTGTTCAGTGGACCTCGATGCGCTGAGGGAGGGCAGGGCTTGCGGCTGATCATCCAGTCAAACGAGGAGCCACTGTACCTGGAGAGCCGCGTGGAGGCCTTCCTCTTCTCCATAGAACAAGCTTTGACGGAGATGAGTGAGGAGGTCTTCCAGAAGCACATCCAGGCTCTGGCCGTCCGCCGCCTGGACAAACCCAAGAATCTTTCTGCTGAAAGTGCCAAATACTGGGCTGAGATCACCTCCCAAAAGTACCATTTTCACAGAGGTCAGTGCCGTGGACTGTCCTCATGTTTCTGGTAACAGGGTTTATTGGCTGAAAGCTACTCCAAAACGGGGTTTGGGTATTGATTAACCCTTGTGCTATCCTATGACCCCACCCTTGCATTGACGTGTTCTCTCTAACATGACAAAGATTTCATGTAATCCATGGACACCAGTGAAGATCACAAATCATTGAAGGAAAAAGGTTCAGAGCACTGTCTAGTGGGTCTAGATGACCCAACTCCCAATGTTAAAGTACCTAGGATAGCACAAGGGTTACAAAAACTAGGAGCTGCATTTCCAGAAGAAAATGCAGCGTTGAATGCTGTACTGCGGAATAAAAATTAATCTTAAAGGGTAATAAATGGCAAAAATAAAAATTAAAGAAATAGATGATCAAAGTTGCCCATAAATAAAGCAAAAGCAGCACAATAATAAACAATAATGGCATTTTTTTTGTGTGAAAAATGCCAGAGCCGGGTATCGAACCAGCGAGCTTCTGCGCCAAGAATTCCCCATGGATTTTGAGTTGAGTAGTTGAGTACCAAAAAATGGCGGACAATACTAGAATAAAGAGAAACAGGAAAACAACGGTTGAACGCTTGGTAGGACTCAACCAACAAGTTCTGCCGTAATCGGTGCCGTTCGATCACAGGTAGGGTGACCAGGTGCTGATTAAAACTATCCAAAAGTTAACCGTTGTCACCCCTCTTCTTCAGTGTAGAGTCTGAATGAATGTGGGTTTTCATTAAAGTCAATATTTTTGTTTGCTGAGTAGAAATGTGTATAAAAAAAAGATCTAAACTGAGTCTGAAGCTGTGGGGTTGTTGATTTGTGAAAATGCTGACATTTGTGTTTTCTCCTTCTGTTGCAGACAGCGTTGAAGTAGAGCATTTGAAAACGTTGACAAAAGAGAACATCATTGAGTTCTTCAGAGTAAGTGGAACAGTCATGTGATGCCTGGATGCACGGATCAGATCCACGTCATGCATACCTGAGCTCACTACGTTAGCATCAAGGAAAACATCTGTGTGCAAATATGTCACAAAAATGTTCAAACTTAATTTAGAACTTTATGGAAGTACACGTCTTTACTTTAAAGTCCCTCTGTGATCATCTTTTGATCTAAATAGATTCCCAGTGGTCTTTTCATTACAATGATGCCGTTTTTAGCCAAAATCCAAAAACTTGTGTCGTTTTCTAGAACATAGTTTCAGTAGAGCGGCTGAACTTTATTAGAAATTCACCTCTGAGTTGTGGGCGGGACCGTTGGCACTTGCTTCTGAGAGCTCTCCGTTTACACTCTCTCCCGCTATCTTACAGCCCCTTACAACCCCCTAACATTATCGGTGCAACGGAAATGTTGGAGCCATCCAGCCGTAGGTTTTTGAGCCAGAGGCCAGCTTTATTTTTAAACCAGCAAATATTTGTCGTCTACTTTGTGTCCGCAGGAATGGCTGGCAGTGACGGCTCCAAAAAGACGCAAAGTTTCTGTGCACGTCCTGTCCAGAAAGATGGATCCATGTGAGTACAAGTGGAGACTTCATTTGCACATGAGGCTGAGTTAAGCTTCTACATGACTTTGTTTGAATTAGGTCCAAAAGGGGCGGGGCTTCATTCCCAGAAGGGTGTCAAATTGACTCCTGCTCCTTCTCTGCCACAGGTAACTCATGCAATGTTTTGAAGCTTCCTCTGAATTCATGGCCTCTTTCATCCAAGGGAAACATCTTTGTTCTCTGCAGCCCACATTGGTTCAGGACGTGACGGGGTTCAAGAGAAGCCTGCCCCTGTTTCCACCAGCCAAGCCTCACATCAATGTCACGACTGTCAAAGTGTGATCAATCCTCTGAATGGGGGGGGTGTAGGAATGGCTGTTTGTTTGAGGCATCTGATTGGTCAGTTTATAACTTGAAGAACGCGGACTAAAGAAAAAATATCATGAAAAAGGCATCAGATCAAAAATGGTTCTTCTGACCAATAGAATGACTAAATAATTGATGTGTATATTTTGATGTGTATTTAATAGTTAGGTGCTGTGGAAGACTCTAAAGAATGTTAGCTCCTCCATAAAGGTTTTTATTTATTAGGTTTATATTTGCTGAAAACTGTTACTCACTATTCACTGTGATACAAAAAGGATTTTGTTCTAATTTCCAAAATGCATAATACGTTGTTCTGTTGACCAGTCTTTTTTCAAAAAGGTGATATACATTGTTATTATATTGTCATTGTCATTGTTGGTATTTATATAATTATTATCTGTTTGTGTCATATACATTGTATTCTATTTATTAACATGTTTGAAACTAATTTAATAATATATATATATTTGTTGCATTATGGTTCGTTTTGAAAACATTGAAAAGTTTCCATTAATATATTCATGGATTGGCAATAAGCATTTTGAATAAAACCCAGCAGCCGCTGTTCGTTTAGTTGCAACTGTTTTTACAGGTGATTACTGGCTTTCTGCAGGGGAAGACGGGGCAAACCTGTCTGTCTGGGGAACGCAGGTTACCCACTCCATGTTTTATGGAGTCAGACCACTCTGTGAGCCCATGACGATGCTCATGGAAAGCTTTTGCTACAGCCATGCTGCAGGTGACAGGTACAACACGTAACGGTGAGGAAGGAATTTAGGAAATTAGACTGTCCCAGGGTAGTTTGTGTGGACATCCACTGAGGTATCACCTGTGCACACCTATGGGGGCAGTAGTCATGCACGGTCAGCCAGTGTGCACAATCTGCTAATAATAGTGTGACATAAGCACCACCCATACGTCAAAAGCGGCATGCAAATTGTATTATCCTTACAAAGACTTCCCAAAACACTTACTGCACACAAAATGGTACGTTCCACTTTCATGACCGTCCTTAAGGTACAAGCCTCAAGGGAACTGAAAGGCATACCTGTGCTCCCCTTAAGCTCCCCGCCGCTTCTCTCTGCGACTATCTACGAGTTTGGACAATCCAAAACCCCGCCACACCAGTATGGGTCAGATATTTTAGTGTTATCTACTAAACTCAAAGCACCTGCACAGGTTCCCCAGATAATTATTAATATTATTTATTAGATTTATCTGTGCTTTTCCAGACGCTCAAAGCGCTTACAGTGTGTCCATCATTCATTCATATTTGGTGATGGTATATACTGATGTACCACAGCTGCCCTGGGGCAGACTGACAGTGGCGTGGCTGCCAATTCGCGTCTACGGTCCCTCTGACCATCACCGGGATCATTCATACATATTCACACACCAGTGGAGCCACACTGGAGGCAAGGAGGGTGAAGTGTCTTGCCCAAGGACACAACGACATTTGGCTGGGGGGAGGGGGGATCGAACCGCTGACCTTTCAATCATTGGATGACCTGCTCAACCACCTGCTCTCATTAAAGTGGTTCAGTTTGGTTCAATATGGGGAAGACTTGACAGCTATCCAGAAGACCACCAAGGATCCCCTCCATAGTCTGAGTAAGACACAAAAGTTCCTAGCTAAGCAGCACTGAGCGCTGAGTCCAAGTAGACCAACAGAAAGTTTGTATTTCCATCCATCGTTTCACTTTCCTAACCCACTCATTCACTTTTGAGGGTTGCTTGAGCCTATCCCAGCCACTGTAGGGCAAAGCAAGAACGGCTTGTTCATCGCAGATAGACTAGGGACCCAAGATTTGGTAGGAATAGTTAGGGGGAAAGTAAAAAATGTAGTGAGAGAGAAAAAAGAAAATGCTTACCTGCAAAAACTGACTTAGCAGTGAAAAACCTAACCATGGTATTTACAAAAAGCACAACAGAAATTAGCTTTGCCCAACAGTTGCTTGGATTGGTGCCAGCAACCCCTTGACCTTAAAAGAGATAAAGTGGGTTCAGAAACTGGCTAGATGGCCTAAACGGAATGGAAAAAAGTGATGTATACAAAAATGCAAGCCAACATGCAAATAGTTATATTAACGCAATTAATATTCAAAATTTAATTGACGTTTTTTAGGAGAGGAGCTTTAATGAAGAGTTGAGACCTTTTCCATATAGACCTGTGTCATCTCAGCAATTTGGAATCAACTGTGATTATTCTGTCCTTTCTGATTATAATGTTGAGGAATTTCCATCCACCACAATGGCTCTCCTCTTTATCCACCGGCCTCCTGCTGGTTTTCTAGAAATCCCGTCTCACCTGCTGCTGATTACCTGGATCAGGTGTGTTTAGTCAATAAGGAGCTTCAATGTCAGATTGATTTCAAAACATGTAGGACACGGGCCCTCCATGCCTGGATTTGGCATAGCTGGTTTATATACTTCTAAGCAGTGGAGGTTCTACACTAACTTACTCCCCGGGCGAGTAACACCCCCCAGCTCACCCCTTATTTTACACAAAAAAGCATGAATTTTATGAACTCATAATACAGGGGGGCGGGGGGATTTTTGCGGTAAGCTTCATAATTTTATGAACTCGTATTACAGGGGGGTCAAACTCAGTTGCACAGGGGGCCTAAATCCAAAACACGTTTTAGGCAGAACAAGATAAACATTTATTGAAGACACTAAAGCTAAACTTAACTTTTTGAAGATAAATATGAATAAAGACAAACAGGAATATTAATCCAGAATAAAGCCAGTTAAATCTTAAATAACAAACTATTTTTCTCTCCATAAAAATATATTTTGTCAAAATTATACAAATATGAACATGCTGCAGAACAAAACAAACAAAGCCTGGAAATAATAATAATAATAAATCATATCATGTTTTCTTTGATCTTTTGTCAGTTTTGTTACAGCTGGACTCATGCATCATTTTTAGCAATAGGTTCATTTCTGCTTGGTGTGTGACGTCCTGTGTGTGTCTTTGTGAAACGGATCAGAGGTTTGATTTTTTAAAAACCTGTTATTGTTTATATCATTTTTAGGTCTTATAAAACATTAAAAACTAAATCATAGAACTCATCATTGGGATTACTTCAAAAATATTTGGCATTTCCCTAATTTTGTGCAACACCAACAGTGGAAATCCTTTAAAAACCTCAATCCATTTATGCACAAATGATCTATTTTTATTTATGGTTTCATAAAGTGCAGCTGTTTTCCTGCATTACCTGCTGCTGTCTCTATGTCAAATACTGACGCCATCTAAACCACAGGCAGACAAAGAATACATTGATGGAAAATAAAGACGTCATAAAAATGTCTACAATAGAATGACATTATTAGCTTGAGCTGAGTGATCCAACAGCACGCTATGATCCAGCCAGGTGTTGCGCAATCGTGTCTGCGCTCCTCGCTGCCTGCACCCACTACCCCTCCCCGTTTCCGTCACACACATTTGCACTCCTGCTCTAAGACCGGAGTGCGTGCAGCTGTAGGGGCGCCACTTCACAGGTTTCAGGTCGTTACAAAGTCAGTGATATAATAGATAATAGAAAACTGATAGGGGCGCAATTTTTTTCTTCCAAGCACTAGGCTGGTGCCCCCCTTTAGATTTTATATTTGCGCCGTGGGCAATTGGCCCTCTTGCATAAAACCTAAAACCTACTGTTTCTAAGTAGTACACTTTATGAATAGTTTTCAGACTAAACATTTTAAGTTTACGATAAATACATAGTTTATAAAAAGTAGATTTTATGTAAACAGCCTCACAGTAACCCCTGTGCTATCCTAGGCACTTTGACATTGGGAGTTGGGTCATCTAGACCCACTAGACAGAGCTCTGAACCTTTTTTCTTCAATGATTTGTGATCTTCACTGGTTTCCATGGATTACATGAAATCTTTCCACCTTTATCCACCTTTGTCATGGTAGGGAGAACACGTCAATGTGAGGGTGAGGTCATAGTATAATACAATGGTTTAGTACAGAGTAAGTACACTTGTGATTACTTTTCACTGAGGGTTGAAGGAAATGTAATGCAGGACAGCTAATCGATCCACCAGCCCGATAGAACTCTAAATGATGCTTGTAGGAGAAGGTTTGCAGGTTTGTATTGAAGTCTGTCTAAAGTTCTCTCGTGGTTTGTTAAAATCCGTGGCTGTTTCATAAAGACATGCTCGAACCGGGACCGATCTGGGTTCGGTTGCTTCTGTCTGCTGCTCGGATCTCCGCGTTTCCACCTTCGGGGGGGGGGGGGTGATTTTTTGGGAAGCTTCAGGAAGCAGCGGCAGCTTCTGACCCAAACATCCAGGTAAAATCCAGAGTTTGAAGAAAATCATCGTTTCTTATGCTTCCATAAACTAACCTCCAGTCTGACCGACGGATTTTAGTATTTCAACTTCCGGTCGTTCTTTCATGTTCGCTAAAGTATTAGGTGATTAAGTTAAGACGAAGCTTGCTTCTCTGTTTCTTATGGACTTTTTAAAAAGTATTCTAACCGGTTAAAGACGTCAGTCCCGGCGTGTTTTTGAATTGTAATCCGGTTTCCTTCGGTGTTTGTCGTAGAAATGGAAACAGAAAGTGAAAGCATCCGCTCCAGTCGACTCCTTTTCCCGTCATGCACTCCTTCATGATAATCAATGTAGAGTCAAGGAAACTCTTTAGTTTGTACCTTTGGGGTTCTGTTCTCAGGCTTTGAGATGGACGGTTTATTACTGCCTCATTTATGAAGACTTTTGTGTGGCCGAACCTAAGAAGAGAAAAACGATGAGATCCTCACTGATTACCACAAAAACAAAAAGCATTTCTCATGGTTGCTCTACAGTCTACAGCTCTACGGATGTTGTGTCTCTTTCAGGTGTCATCCTTTCTCCTGATCATGAAGGACGCGGCGGTCAAACGGCTGGTTGATGACATCATTCACTCTCCAGAGGACCAGAGGGTCTACAGAGGCCTGGAGTTCACCAATGGTCTGAAGGCCGTGCTGATCAGTGACCCCACCACCGACAAATCAGCTGCTGCCCTGGACGTGCACATAGGTCAAATGTTTTGGCCTTCCTTTGTCTTTTGGCTTTTAATAGTAGTTTTGAAGGGTTAAGCTCATTTAAAACCAATTTTCAAGAGACGTCGATCTTACCGTCTCTCCTCTCGGTCAGCAGCCTGATGTAGTCGTCCTATGATCTTGTCCCGCCTCCTCAGGGTCTCTGTCAGACCCGGACAGCGTCCCCGGCCTGGCCCACTTCTGTGAACACATGCTGTTCCTGGGAACGGAGAAGTACCCCAAGGAGAACGAGTACAGCCAGTTCCTGAGCCAGCATGGAGGGAGCGACAACGCCTTCACCAGCTCAGACCACACCAACTACTTCTTTGATGTATCCCATGAGCACTTGCAAGGAGCTCTTGATAGGTACTTTCACATTGTCTGTCTTATCCCTTGTGCTATCCTAGGTACTTTAAGATTGGGAGTTGGGTCATCTAGACCAGTGTTTTTCAACCAGTGTGCCGCGGCACACTAGTGTGCCGTGGGAAATTCCCCTCATTAACTGATCTAAAAACATTTTCATCTCCAGGAGTTCAGCTCTCTGTTCATCCAAACAGGCCCTGATAAAACACTGAGTAGTTGGGAATATAAAAGATCTTAAAATTACATTTTCTTTGTGTTTATTTGATTCTATTAAAGACATTTTGATGAGGATTACGGTACCGCGATTTACCTGCAGCTATATCAGTTTTCGGAAAAGTCCCGCCCCTTTAACTGTCTCCACCAATCATTCTTGGAGGCTTAATCAGATGTCATCAATCAGAAGTGCTTAAAGTTTTCACTTCCTTGTACTTAATTTTGCTGATAAAGTCGCTCAGTTCTAACAAAAATACCAGCTAAAGCTCGTCTTTAGCGGGTTAGCTTTCCACAGAATCCAGGATCAGACCGTGGAACAAGTGAAACGTCTCGAAGCTTCAACAAACAAACAAACAGTTTCTAAATTGTCTACTTTAACTTTTATTTCATCTCTTAGAAAAAACAGCCGCAACTTCCTGCTTTTTCTGCCACAATTATCCCAAAAATGCACGTCAGATTGCGGGGAGGGGGGGGGGGACTGTCGATCAATACAGACCGTGAATTGCTGCTTCTTCTTTTTTTTGGATGCTGGTGTGCCGTGGGATTTGTCTCTAGGTTAAAGTGTGCCACATTGGGAGTTGGGTCATCTAGACCCACCAGACAGTGCTCTGAACCTTTTTTCTGCAATGATTTGTGATCTTCACTGGTGTCCATGGATTACATGAAATCTTTCCACCTTTATCCACCTTTGTCATGGTAGTGAGAACACGTCAATGTAAGGGTGGGGTCATCTAAGATAGCACAATGGTTATACATGGAAATAACACGTGGTCAATTTTGCTTCACGGGTGACCATTTACACTTCCTTCCACCAGTTTAAAAGTGGCTTTAGTTTTTTTCTGAAAATGCCCAGTCCCACTATTTTAAGACACCAGACAATTCTTTTGTCTCCGATCATTTTGGATCTATATTAAAAGCGTCCCCAGAGGTCATTTGATGATGACGATGCTGTTTTTAGTCAAAGTCTTAACATGTGTCGTTTAGATAGGACATAGTTTCTGCAGAGCGCCTGGACTTTATTCATTTACTGGTGAGTTGTGGGCGGGACTGTCGGCGTGGAGTAAGCTTGCTGCTGTTTCCCAACATCCTTCTGTTTACGCCCTCTTCCACTGGCTCACAGCCCCCACCTAATGTTACCAGTGCAAAAACGCTAGAATATCCCATCTATCCAGTCGTCCAGTTCTGATCCAGATTCCAGCTCAGACCAGGAAAACACAGACGTTCATGGATCCGTTTGTCTGAGAGTGGATGATCAGAATGGAGCAGAGCAGGAAGACTGTGGCCTCAGATTGTAGCTGCTACATCACAGCTGCCAGCTTTTCAAACAGCATTTTTCTGATTCACAACAACATGAATAAAGAAGAGGCAGGTTTCATCCTAATTTCCTGCCTATACGTCCTCCATCGTTAGAAAAATACCAGAAGAAAATGTGAAGAACACCATTTTCAATGGAGTGGGTCATTAACGTATCTTTCTACCACATTGTGATTGGTGGTGAGAACTCCAGCAGGTTTCTTCTTTTTTAGGGAACTGTGAATGTCAGAAGAGCTGCCCTGTGACTAGCTGACCAGACATGTGTCTGATGATTCCATTGTGGTTTCATGACTAGAGTGCTGGTGTGTCTGATCCTGCTGGACCTCTGAACAGGTTTCCAGAGCAGCACCTGGCAGGAGAGCGGTGGTTTAGGGTTTTACATGTGTGGATTTAGACCGGGCCCGGTGTTTCTGGTCCAGATATCAGGTGTGTCCGGCCTTTCAGAACAAACCACAGCAGGCTATGCAGGAAAACTATAGAAAAAAGCGGCTTCCTGGTCTCCAAAGAGCAATTAATGAAAAAGAACATCTGAAAGGGTCATGTGCAGGTTCTATCAATCCTTCTGTGCATGAAACACGTCACCAGTAAATGCAAATATCTCTGCAGGTTTGCGCCGTTCTTCCTGTGTCCGCTGTTTGATGAGAGCTGTAAGGACCGAGAGTTAAACGCCGTGGACTCGGAGTATCGGAAAAACCTGATGAATGATGACCGGAGGCTTTTCCAGCTGGAGAAGGCCACGTGTGACCCAAAACACCCCTTCAGGAAATTCAGAACGGGTAAAACTTGAAAGACAGGATTAAATCAATGTATTTTTTAGTTACTATAACTTGTTTTTATTTCATTTAAATCCTAATGATGTTACTGATCTGTAAAAAAAGCCAATTATGAAACATTTAAGTTAACTTCTGGGCGTAACGCCACCCTGAAGCACTGATACGAAACGTGACCAGCAGATGGCAGCACAGTCATTACTCTTCTGTTCCAGGTCAGCCTGAGAGCCGCCAACTCCTGCAACAAACCAAAAACATCCAGTTCTGTCTCGTTGAAGTCATTGGATTTGAATCAAACTTTAGTATAACCCAAAAAGAAAACTCTTAGTGCTGCACTGTAGGACCAGTTGTCAAAAAGACACTCTTAGGGTAAAGTTAAGCTCCGCCTTATGCACATGGATGTTTATATTCACTAAGAAATAAATCTCTGATGAAGGTTGAACTTTACATACTTAGAAATTGTTCTATAACCATCTTTTATTACTGTATCAGAGAACTGGACGGAGTCGCAGTGATGTCACCCATAGAAAATGATCCAATTCAGCCGCCATGTTTTGACAAATGCGGACGCCGGCGTGTTGGAGCCAGACGACTGTAAGCAGTCATCGGTCTGAGCCGTCGTTTCTATGGCAACCACTCTCGCCAATCAAGAGTGAGCTTGACAGTGGGCTCTGGAGAATCTGTCAATCAAACGTTTTGAACGTTGAATGCCCGAAGAACGTTTTTGTGATTGGTCAGTCAAAAAAAATCAGTCAGAGCTAAACTACTGAATTCCTATCTTTAGTGTTTCTGTCAGTCACTTGAATATATTGCGTTAAAGAAAAAAAAACGATAGGATTATCAAGAACACGTTAAAGAAAAGGTATCCGAGCAAGAATGGATATTCAGACAACTATTCAGGCAGATGTGTTTGAACTGAATCCCATTTCTTGAAGGTAACAAGCTGACCCTAGAGACCAGACCATGTGAAGAAGGCATTGATGTCCGTCAGGAGCTGCTGAAGTTCCACTCCACGTATTACTCTGCTAACCTGATGGGTCTCTGCGTGTTAGGACGAGGTAAGACCCCACGCTCCAGCAGGACCAGGCCTTTCTTCTTTTTACAACCTATTTTCCTGCATTCCATTCATTTCTGTATAATAATGCCAAATAGGAGTTCAGCCGTTGAAAATGTAACCGGTTCCTCACACGCCAAATCTTTAATGGATGTTTCAGAGTCACTGGATGAGCTGACATCAATGGTGGTGAAGCTGTTTGGAGAAGTAGAAAACAAGAACGTTCCCGTCCCAGAATTCCCTGAGCATCCCTTCCAGGAGGAGCACCTCAGGGTGAGCTGCTTCCTGTCTGCCATGGCTCCCGTTCATCCACTCGCATGACACGACTGTGTCTTTGTGTGTTCTGTTTGCTAGTCTCCTTTTCACGTTTGTTTCAGAGAATCTACAAAGTCGTTCCTGTCAAAGATATCCGGAGGTTATATGTGACCTTTCCTATTCCGGACCTTCATAAATATTACAAATCCAAGCCCGGGCAGTATCTGGGGCATCTGATTGGTCACGAAGGACCTGGGAGTTTGTTTGCAGAGCTGAAAGCTAAAGGTACACATTCTGCAGAGCATGAAGATTTTATAAAACAGGTATTCTTTTATTGTTATAACTATTTCAGATGATGAACACACGTAGAATTCACTTTTGTAGCCAGTAGATGAATAGTAATAGTTTAGGACGTCCATCTGTCCATTTCTAAACCTGCTTTAGTCCCATTGGGAACCTGGGGTTGCTGGAGCCTATCCCAGCATGTGCAGGGCAAAGGTCGAGTTCACACACACATTCACACCTAGGGGAGAATTGAACCATCAGTCAGCCTGTCAGCAACATGAAGCATGTTTCTGGACTGTGGCAGGAGAACACACACATGTACAAGGAGAACATGTGTGAAGGATTCGAACCAGGGTCTCTCACTGTGAGGAGAGAGTGCGTACCACTGCACTAGTCCATAAAGACAGATGCATGACTCCTAGATATGTTTTTTGTCTCGTGAAGGTTGGGTGGATGGACTTCTTGCGGGTCAGAAGGAAGATGTCCGAGGATTCATGTTCTTTAAAGTCAGGATGAACCTGACTGAAGAGGGCCTCTGTGAGTCTGCCGTCTGACGGGAACGAGCCCGGGATTTAAACAAGGAAAGATGGGAAAACTCTGTGGTGATGTTGTTGCAGTGCACGTAGACGACATCGTTCTCCATCTGTTCCAGTACATCCACAAACTGCACACTGAGGGGCCTCAAGAGTGGATCTTTGAAGAGTACAAGGTGAGGTCTGAGACGAGGTCGTGACCTCTGCACCCCGAGAAAGAAACACGGTCAGAAAGTGAAAAAAAAAAGAAAGAAAAAAAGAAACACGGTCAGAAAGTGGGGCAAGAACAAGCAAAAGGGTTTCACCTTCAGATACTAGTGTAGTTAATGTAGCTGCTGATGCTTCAGCGTTCGTTTGTCTCTCTGCAGGACTTAAAGGAAGTGGCCTTCAGGTTCAGCGATAAAGAGCGACCCCGTGACTACGCCTATCAGGTGGCAGGTTCCCTGCATGTAGGTCTTCATCACACCCCCATCACAGAGCCGCTGTCACTCTGACAGAAGCTGAGGACCGCTCTGCTAAGGGTTTGGACTCAGTGTTAGTTCAACTGCAGTCACTGAATACGGACCTGACTCCAAAACAAGACAGGAATGGATCCAACTCATTGACCTCTTGACCTTTTTGCCTCCTTTGTTATTCATTTTTTCCTGACAGACTTTATCCACTCTGCTCTCTGTCTGCAGTACTATCCCATTGAAGAAGTTCTCTCAGGAAAGTTCACCATGGATCAGTTCAGACCAGATCTGATCCAGACCGTGCTCCGAAAGCTGACCCCGGACAACGTCAGGTCAGTGCGGCGTCCACTCTCAAACGTCTGAGTCACTTCAGAGTATCTGGGTTGTTCAGTCATGTTGATAAATTCTATTTACTTGATAAAATGAAATGACTTCTTTCAGTATCAGTTTGTGATGAGTTTGTCACAGGTCTGTTTCTGTGTAAGTGATTCATTCTTTGCTCACAGTCTCACTTTCATACTGAATAGTGAGTCTGAGTTCATCTTAATGAGATCATGCAAAGTAATAACTGAAATGTAGATCCAATGTTTGATCACATGACCCCGGCAGACGCTGTTGGGTCATGTGTGTGGCTCACGCTCAGATCAGACATGCCTCTAAGACTTCCTCCCGCTCTGATCCCAGTGAAAGGAGCTGGGTTCAGAGTTTTGCTGGAGATCCAGATGTGGTTTGGCGTGTGATCCGGCATTTGTCCTGGTTTCCAGGGTGACCGTGGTGTCCAAGTCCTTTGAAGGGCAGACAGACAGAACCGAGGAGTGGTACGGCACGCAGTACAAGGAGGAGGCCATCCCTGAAGAGGTCATCCAGGTGAACGGCTTCTCTGTTTCCATCTCCCTTACAGGTTGAAGGGGGGGGGGGTGAAACACCGGCAGATCTGAATGGGACTTTCAGGAGGGGAAACGATAATAGTGCAGACCACCAGGAGCCCGTCACTGTGACGTGTGCACTCCTTACGAGCAGCCTGAGGACATGTATGAAGGCATCCTATGGGACTTGAGGATCACTCAGTGAGGAGCCAGTACTCGCCCCTCACTCACCACTAGAATGTGGCGTGAGGACGCTATGTGACAGCATCACCGTACGCCATAGGTGTGTGTCACTGACTAATGCGTGGAATGCTTTACCACACACATACCACACACAACAATGGTACGGAACGGAATCTGTCGTCTGATTGCTGAAAGTAATCAGAGTGTTCTGCAGCAATCAAATAGCTAAACTATTTTAGTTAAAGCTAATATAGTTTATTTAAAGTTAATATTCTTCTAGGAAAAGTGTCACATAGGAAATAAATGAGATCAAGTGATTACCCATGATTCATCAAAACCTTGTTTTAAGTGCTGCTAGAAGTGAAGCATTCAAACCCCTGAGGCCATTGAAAGCTTTTAAAGGCAACAAAAGCAGTTATTGAAAGCTACCAAATACTACAAAAATACCTTTCAATGTTAATAGCTGTCTGGCTGCACGGTGGAACAGCGCTCTTGCCTCACACCAAGAAGTCCCGGCTGGGGGGCCTGAACCAGAACCCCAGTTTGGACCTTTCTGTGTGGAGTTAGCATGTTCTCCCCGTGCATGTGTGGGTTTTCTCCGGGGACTCTGGCTTCCTCCCACCATCCAAAAAAATTCATAGTTTCCTTGGTTCCTCTAAATTGCCAATAGGTGTGAGAGTGCATGGGTGTGTGATTGTGGCCCTGCAGCGGACTGGAGACCTGTCCTGGCCGGGATAGGCTCCAGCAACACCGTGACCCCAAAAGGGACGAAATGGAAAACTTTCAAAAGCTGTGAAAGTGATTTAAATAACCTTTAAAAGCTTTTTATGAACCAAGTCCCTTACCCATAATGATGACCTCACCCTTCCATTGAGGTGTTCTCCCTACCATGACAAAGGTGGATAAAGGTGGAAAGATTTCATGTAATCCATGGACACCAGTGAAGATCACAAATCATTGAAGAAAAAAGGTTCAGAGCACTGTCTAGTGGGTCTAGATGACCCAACTCCCAATGTTAAAGTGCCTAGGATAGCACAAGGGTTACACGTTTCCCGGCCCTCTAGTGGTGATTTAAAGAGCGTTTGAACAGAGATTCACCAGATTCTGGAAACCTAAAGGTGCATCCAAACCTAAAGCGGGGATTTTTGGCCTAGAAAAGCAAGAGCTTTAAAATGCTTCAAATTTTGATTGCTGAAAGCAATCCCACCCCAATTCTTTAAAGGAATTGCAACTCTAGTCTGAGTCTGTAACCCTGAGCTGTGCTTAGAAGCCATCTTGCTGACTGACCCCCTTTGTTCATTTACTTTCAGAAATGGTCAAATCCAGGCCTGAACCCCAACTTCAGTTTACCCACTAAAAACGACTTCATCCCCTCCAACTTTGAGACTTTCCCTTTGGAGGAAGACGCTCCTGCAGTTCCCACTTTAATCAAAGTGAGTTGCTTCAAACGCAGCCTGGCGTTCCTGCATTACCGGATACGTCTGGGAGGTTCTGAAGGTTGGGAACGGCGGGATTCCCTCTGAAACTCTGAGAAAAGCTTCACTGATTTCTTCCAGAACACTGATCTGAGCCGCCTGTGGTTCAAGCAGGACGACACGTTCCGTCTGCCCAAGTTGTGCCAGTACTTTGCTTTTTTCAGGTGAGTCATTGATGAAGAAGATTTCTTCTTGTGGAGTCAATTTGGCCCCAGAGGTCATCTCTCTGTTTGGACTTGAGCCATTGGTTGGTTAGAAGAAGATCAGTTTTTGATCACGCAAACGGCTAAATGGCAGTGTCTATGTTTCCTTCCTGTCTTCTGTCTTCAGTCGCCACCTTTACACAGATCCTCTGCACTGGAACCTGACTGACATGTTCATCAGGTTATTGAAAGACGACCTAAACGAATACACGTATGCAGCGGAGCTCGCCGGCTTGAAGTATGATATATCCCCACAGAGGAACGCCATCACCGTACGTAACCACAGACACGCACTGGTTGGACCATCTTGTGATGCTAACCCAGAAACAGAGTTAGCCCCGCCCACCTCAACACTAGCTGAGGTTCTATGTTCAAAATATCTGTGACCGGATCAAAGATCAGATTAGAACTGAACTGTGAACATGAACCCAGAAAAACTTGATAACAAACGTTTCCATACGCCACACTTTCAGTCAGAATAAATCATTCAGACGTGAGCAGAACTCCGTAAAATACCAGAAACAGTCGTAGAAGAAGAAATATTGAGTTCTGTTGGAAACACACAAGCTGCAGCAAAGAGCGAGATGATCCTCTGAACATGATTTTAATATGATTATGATGAAGCATCTGTTCACTCATCAATTTATTATAATCCGTGTGGTCAGTGCTGTAGTCTTGGCGGAACGGAGCCAGAAGAAGGGTTAGGATTAGGTCATACGTGCCAACAACAACATTTAGCCGTGGATGCAGTTATAATCCATGCGGTCAATGAAGCCATGAGCATTTTTGCTGCAGGTAAATATGTGGGAAAAACATCAGGAAACACAAATTCACATGATTGCTTCTCTGGACTGTACGCCACTCTGCCTTCAAATCTGCCTCCGTTAGCTCACACACCGTCCCAAAGCTGCTCCTCTGCTCTGAGACCCGGTTCTACCGGGAGACCCGGTTCTCCTGAGTCCAGCTGCTCTGCTCAGAGACATGGTTCACTCGCGCAGAGCATCCGGCCCAAAGCGTCCTCTTTAAGCTCCAAAGCCTCCTCTGGAGGTCTATGCATGACCTAAACCAGAGCAGTAGTGACCCACGATCAGAATGAACTGTTTACATGATCAGATCAACCATCAGCATAACACAAATATTGATCCCAAGGAGTCTGATTGGAGCAGAGTATTCTGAATGGCGTGTTTACATGACGCATTTTAGCCTGATCAGGGGTTTACTCTGATTACTTTTGACCATGTAGACACAGCTATTGTTCCAAAAATGGCTAATGGGGGGGGGGGGTGTCACCTGAAGGTCCACCCATAGCTCATTGACTATATAGGAGAAGTGGACTGAGTGAGTGTGACGCCACCCATAATATATGGTTTACTTCCGGCTCCAACCAAATGACATCAGTCAGTCAGCATATTTGTTCCTGTGTGGACGCCGCCATGTTGGAGCCAGACGCCTGTAAGCAGTCATTGGTTTAGTCGGTCTGTATCTACATTTCTATTAGGGGTGTAACGATACACATAGTTGAACCAAACCGTTTCGGTATGTTTATTCTTTTTTTCTCTGCATTTGCATTGAAACGAACCAGCTCCTTTGTCACTCGTAGCGGGAAAAAAGAGCCGAGCTGCTAATTAACTAGCTGCTAAGACTGTCCTTGCCCCCCCCCCCCCCCATACTCCACACGCCCTAACAGTCTCAGAGAGGAAGAAGTAGACAGATAAATAGATGCTCCATCTTCTTTCTGCCAATAAAACCCGTTTCATGTGAACACTTACGAACAGCGTAGGAACATGAACCTCACTTCTCTTCATAGCTCTCTCAGTGATGGTGAAGGATTCAACACACAAGATTTCACACTTCCCATGAGTCTTAGTCTGTAGGCGGGGCTAACCCCCAGGTCCCCACTGTGTTAACTTTGCGCCGAGGCGGAAGTAATGTTAGCCGTGAGTTTCCTCCGAGACGCCTCCGTTCATGCTGACTTCTCTCCCGTTCAGCTGTCAGTCAGAGGCTACAGTGACAAGCAGCACATCCTGCTGCAGAAGATCATTGAGAAGATGGTCTCCTTCCAGATAAACCAGACGCGCTTTGACATCATCAAGGAGGAAGTAAGTCCTGACTGAACACTTTATGATCCAACCACATCTGTCCTCTCATCTCCTTTTCAGGATCAGAGCTTGAGTCCCTTTAATCAAACTGTTGGTTCCGTTTTTCTTCCTTCTTTTCTAGTACTCAAGACATTTGAGCAACTTCCGGGCTGAGCGGCCGATCACACACGCCGCATTTAATGTCCGTCTGCTGATGACGGAGCTGGCCTGGACCAAGGAGGAGCTCATCGAGGCTCTGGATGGTGATGCTCTTTCCTTTCTTTCTGGGGTTTCCTCATACGTTAGCCTCAGAGTTCATTAGTGAAACTCCTTTCTGTCTGTTTGTTTTAATAATGAAGTTGCTCTTTTGTTCAGCTGAAATCCAAACTATTGTGACCAAATTCAGACAAATTCTATCAATGTTCACCTGAAATCCTATTGAATTAGGTTTTAAGTGTGTAAGTCAAAGTGAATTCAGAAATGTGACGGTGATCTCTGCTCAAAGGTATTTAGAACAAGAGAATACACTGCAAAACAGCCCCCGTAAAAATAAGTCCAAAAAGTTTGAGAAATTTCCCTTCAAAATGGTCTTAGCAATATTCCCATCAGTAAGACGGGTTTGTTTTCTTAGACTAGCATTATGTTCACTTCTTGGGTTATTTTTTGTGTTTTTTAACATACCTGACATGTTTCGGAGGATGCACTTTGTCATCAGGTGGTGGCGACGTGACGTCTTTAAAAACAGATGGTTGTTGTGACTGAGGCGGAGTCACCTGTCACACTTTGACAGGTAACTTGATGTCTGCTTGCTGCCGGAGGATGTTGCTCCAGGTATGAGAGACGACAACAGGCAGCTCAAGAAAACATGAAATCAGCCATGATGGACCACTGCAAGCAGGAAAACCACATCCTGGACTGGGACAAGGCCAAAGTCCTCCACACTGAAGACAACAGACACCGCAGATGGAGATCCGAAAGTGAGCCCACACTTCCATGAACCGGGATGAGGGGGCTTCCCTGCTCTATCACACCTGGAGCAACATTCTCCAGCAGAAAACGGACCTCAAACCTGTCAAAGTCTGACAGGTGACTCCGCCTCAGTCACAACAACCATCTGTTTTTAATGACGTCACGTCACCACCGCCTGAAGACGACTGATGAAAGCGGAAGTGATTCCGCCAACACAGGTATGTGAAAAAACACAAAGAATAACCCAAGAAGTCAGTAAATCTTATAAACACAATGAACTTTATTGAATTAACATGATTTTGCTATGGAAAACCTCTCCTGATGAGATCGTCTCTCTGGTCAAAAACAGATTTTTATTTTCAACTGTGGTGAGTGTGACAAAAATAAAACAGGAAGTTCCTACAAAGATGCTCAAAAATGACTGAAAATTTAGGATTTTGAGAACAAAACATTCCTAAAAATACTAAAATGGTAGTAGAAACGGGATCTTTGGTCCTCCCGTTCCTGTTACATCCCTGGTGAAGGCTCAGGCTCCTGAGCGGGGTGAAAATGACCCGGTGGGGGTGCTCTGGGGTCAAACACAGGGCCTGTCCTTCATTAAAGCCTGCAGCTTCTCTGAACCCATGACTGGATCCCTCTGGATCACCGTCGGTCAACCGCCAGCATCTCTGCTCTAGTGCGAGTGGAGGGACGACCTTTACGGGGACACGCTCCCTGTCGTCTCCTGGTGTTGCGATAATGTCGTACAGGACGTGGGTTTGGATCTGTGTTTTAGTCCTCTTCGTCTCTGATGGACGCTGTCTATTTGTCTTTCCAAGCATCTTCTTATTGTTTTGCTTTATGGGACAGATAAAGGGACAGAGGCAGCGGACGGGGGGGCATTTCTCTCTGATTGACAGCTGTGGTCTTTGATCTGTAGATGTCAGTCTCCCACGCCTGCAGGCCTTCCGAGCTCAGCTGTTGTCACGGTTACACATCGAGGCTCTCATCCATGGCAACATCACTAAGGAGGTTTGTTCAGACTCTGTTTGCTTTTTATGGGGATAAATGACCCAGTTCTTTGCACATGCGTGACGTCAGTGTTGTTTTCTGCTCTGACGGTGCGTCTGGTTATGAGTGACAGCTGGATGATCCTGTAATGAGCGTGAAGCTGTAGGAGCTGAATTCATGTGGATGAAGCTCCTCACAGCCTCATTCTGCTGCTGATAGTCAGAATGAGGCCAAAGATTACATCTATGTTTCATACATTATGACATCAAATGATCAACTTTGTTCTTTTCCTATTTGGGTTTATTTAGGCTCAGAATATCAAGACACTTCATAAAACTATTCCTTGGACAATACAGACCATAATGCAAATATCCTGAGTGATAAATAACTTAGAAGGATCAACGGTGGCTGCAGGTTTTCCCTCTGTCAGAACAGACATGTCCAAAGCCTGGCTTGTGTTCAGGTGTCCTCAGGCCCGTAGGGTCCTGTCATAACATCCCAGTGTCAGAACAGTGGGATGTCTGGATTGTGATTGGCTGGTTGTAAAGCTGTGACAACAGCCTGCAGGTTGTGACCTTCAGGTTCAATCAGGAGAACAGATGAATGTGTTCCTGAGGTCAAAATAAGAAAACTGGGCATTTATTCATGAAAAATATGGGTTTCATGTTCACTTGTTTTATTTCTGGTCTTAAAGTCAGAAATTTTGTATCTGGGCTGTGTGAAGAAAAGGAAAGCGTCTGATTACAAACAAATCCTGTATGAGTCCATTTGCATGAAAGTCATTATCAGATCAGCAGATGTGGACTCTGCCAAACGTTTGGACGCGTCGTCTCCAGGGAGTTCCAGCTTTACGTCATGTTTCTGTGAGCTCTGCCTCTCTGCTTGTAGAATAGTTCCCCGTGTGTGAAGGTCCGTCTCCACATTTAGTCTTCTGATGATCATCTGAAGCTTTGTGGAAATGCTCCACACGGCTGGAAAGCTCGGTTACCGTGGCACCCACACTAGAAGAGCTAAATGACTAAATGGACATTTGTAAATGTAGAAAGGTCAGTGGCTGCACAGCCTAGAGGTCTTCACATGGATCCACTTGGTGGAATAAGGTCCGGAGCGGCTGAGGCTGCGGCGCCGCATGCAGCTCTTTACGCCTCCACTGTGGCTCTTTGGCTTCAATGGAATGAATGATGGGTTTGGAGTTCTGCTTGATTAGTCTTAGTTTGTGGCAGATTCCTTTCAGAGGAAGCTTGAGGCACTTTGCTGCATAAATATGTGTAGTTTCTGTTCTGTGGTTTGGAGCTAAACGTTTGTCTTCTCTGTAGTCCGCTCTGAGCATGGTGCAGATGGTGGAGGACACGCTCACTGAGCATGCCCACACCAAGCCCCTCCCTCCCAACCAGCTGGTCTTCTTCAGGGAGGTTCAAATGCCAGACGGTGAGTCCAGAACTGATACACACACACACACACACTCACACACTCACACACTCACACAGGTCTTCAGTCTCCTCCTCATCATCAGAGAGATCC
Organism: Oryzias sinensis; assembly: GCA_037389245.1. Lineage (NCBI taxonomy): Eukaryota > Metazoa > Chordata > Actinopteri > Beloniformes > Adrianichthyidae > Oryzias > Oryzias sinensis. The sequence goes on from CM074500.1 coordinate 26,248,602, forward strand.
TCTGAAGTTTGGTCTGACATGGGGGGGGTCACTACACTAACAGCAGAAATGCCCTCCAACCCACTGCTCAGACATTGACTGTATAGGAGACCTGGAGTGAGTGAGTGTGACGTCCCCCATAGAAAACTTCTGGTTCTGATCAAATGGAATCAATTCAGTCTCCAGCTCCTGCCACGCTGAAGCCAACATGGAGCCAGACAGCGTCAGTAAGCAACGATTGGTCCCAGCCCGTCTGAGTTTCTATGGTAACCACATGCGCCAATAAGGAGTGAGCTTGTTGGGAGGCAGCACCCCTTCTACTGAAATACCAACCCTCAATCAAACCTTTTTAACATTTGACGTGAGACCATCAACTTTAATTGAGGCGTCTGATTGGTCAGTTTATAACTCGAAAAAAAGAGGATTATCAAGATGTTAATAAAGGGATCCGATCAAAAATGGTTCTTCTGACCAATAGAACGACTGAGGAACAGCTGGTACTTCCTGTTTAGACCGCCGGGAGGGAGGGGTCACTCAGTCCAGTTCTCATATACGATCAATGGGAAATGCGCAGAACAATGTTGGCTCTGGTTCCTGTTGAGTGGAGCAGAACTATGCTGGACCGTATAATGGCGTCCAAAAAGGCTGAGAGCAGCAGGAGACATGAGAAGACGTCCACGTAGGTTCTCATTCCCATTTGGACTCAAACTCTTCCTTCTCAGACTGACGAGACGAGTGAAGGAAGGTCTGAAGAAGGAAGACTTTAGGTCCAGACGACTCAACGTCCAGACATGAAAACAGGACGGAGCCGTCACCGTGTAGAGCTTTCAACCTGAAACGTCCGCAGAGAGGAAAGCTTTAGAGCGTGGAGAGGATTTCATGTAATCCATGGACACCAGTGAAGATCCCAAATCATTGAAGAAAAAAGGTTCAGAGCACTGTCTAGTGGGTCTAGATGACCCCACTCCCAACGTTAAAGTGCCTAGGATAGCACAGGGTTACACAGACTGGATGAATCCAGTTTAAACCGTGGAAACCGTCAATCCTGAATGCCTGCAGGGCGATAAGAGGAGCAACAAAGGGGAACTTCCCCCGGAAACGAGGCTTTGGATCACTTGGTGTGACGTTTAGCACATGTGCCCCTTTCCTCTGCTGTGGTAACCGTTACCGTGACAACGCGCCATCGCGGAGTTCTAATTGGTGTTCTTTCAGGAGTGAGCGTGGTATAAGCGGGACGACGCCCCACGAGGTGCTCATTATCAGACATTACCACCCTTCACAGGAGCAACCGCCCCCCCTCCATGAATTTCTGATAACGGACACTTCCTGGGGCGTCATCCCTTATCAATGTCACTCTTCCAGAATGACGTTTTCACACTGAACTCCTCTGTTTTTGGGGCTCTAGCTGTCAGATGAATGAAACATTAACCAGCATTTGTTGTTGTTTGTGTCAGGCGGCTGGTTTGTTCACCAGCAGAGGAATGAGGTTCATAAGGACTGCAGCATTGAAATCTACTACCAGACAGACATGCAGAGCACCCACAGCAACATGCTGCTGGAGCTCCTCTGTCAGATCATCAAGGAGCCGTGTTACAACACCCTGAGGACCAGAGAGCAGCTGGGTGAGACCAGACTACTGACTGAAAGGCTGAGGTTTCATCCACTGATCAAATGATGAAAAACACCAACAGTGTTTGTGTGGTCCTTCAGCCCAACAGCTTTGTTCTTCCATCTTCCTTCTCTCAACCCTCCAAGGTTACAGTGTGTCCAGTGGGACTCGGCGGGCTGACGGCGTGCAGGGCCTTCGCATCAGCATCCAGTCAAAGCAGGCGCCCCACTACCTGGAGAGCCGCGTGGAGGCCTTCCTCCTCTCCATGGAGAAGCTTCTGGAGGAGATGAGCGAGGAGGCCTTCCAGAAGCACATCCAGGCTCTGGCTATCCGCCGCCTGGACAAACCCAAGAAGCTTTCTGCTGAGTGTGCAAAGCACTGGGGGGAGATCACCTCCAGGCAGTATCAGTTTGACAGAGGTGAGAATGGGGTTTCTGGAACATTTCCGTCTCGTTCTCACATCTCCTGTTGGACCTTCCAAACATCTTTGGGTTTTCCTCTGAGCCTCCAGGAGGGCCTGTGTGAGAAGATGGCCCTGATTCCTGTGCTCTGTTGCAGACAACATGGAGGTGGAGCATCTGAAGACTCTGAGGAAAGACAACATCCTGGATTTCTTCAGTGTAAGTGGAGTGGTCTTTTCAACCTGTGTGCACAATCTAAATACATTCAAGTTCTGTCTAAATATTTGTTAAACTTTGTGTGAGAGGATTGTGGTGTCATGAAGCACAAAAGGAAGGTGAAGCTGGAATCATTTCAGGTAGAAATCACTGCATTGAGCCAAACAGCAGTTGAGCTGCCTTCATTCTGACATGTCAGTCATATTCAGACGTGCTTCGATTAGCTTTCCTCTCCTGCATCAGCTGTGAAGTCGGCATTCGTCATGAGGGGTCAGACCCAACGCTGGCACAGAACACGATTGCTGTGACAGAGCTGTCACGGCGCGATGAGGAGAAACTCAACTGTCCTGCTCTTCAATTCTGTCACATTGACTCCTAGATTTGTGGTGTGAGAGGTTCCAGGCCTAGAGCGTTCCAGGCCTAGAGCGTTCCAGGCCTAGAGCGTTCCAGGCCTAAAGAACAGCAGCTTTACTTCCTGTCTGTGTCCCACAGGAGCAGCTGACCGCCAGGAGTCCCAAACGACGCAAACTTTCAGTGCACATCTTGTCCAGAGAGATGGACGCATGTAAGTGGGAACACGTGAAGTACTGAGTGTTTTGGGGTTGTCTGGGCCGTGGAGGGGCTGCGTCCTTAAGGGGTGGGGGCGTGTCTTGGGTTTTGTCTGATTTCCTTGCGGTCCTGCATTCGTCATTTTTAGTGCCGTCCCAGTCTACGATTCCAGAATCAAATCATATTTTAACACTTGCACCAAAGAATGCAGGATTGCTTGGTTCACTATGAGCTTCATTTCCTGTCTGAATGCTGGCTGTGCTGCAGGTCCAGCCGGGGGAGGGAGCTCCCAGCAGACTGACGGCAGCCTGGCGCCTGCTTCTTCACCGCCACAGGTAATCATGGGGCTTTTCTAAAGCCGCCTTTAACCAGGCGGAGAAGCAGAAACTCCTCCAAGATCCAGAAATGAAGCTCTTCCTCCTCTCCACCATCTGTTCAGGAGCTCAGATCAGCCACTCTCTGGTTTATGATCATTACGATGAAGATTTTAATATTTTGCTGGTCTTCATGTTCGTGTTTCTTCTATCTGGACGCTGCTCAAATCTTCTTCCTTCTCCTTTCCATCAAATATGCAAATGAGCCTCCAGTGAGAGGATGATCTGGTGGTCGTATCCAGAACATGTGTTCAGTTCTAGACCGCTAGAGCCACAAAGGGCTCTGAAATACGCCAGAAGGGCCCAGGAGCAGATGAGCAGTGTTTTGGTGATCCACCTCCTGAGAGAAAGACAAAATCTGGAAGAAAACATTTGGATCGAACATGAATCATTAAAACAGATTAATTTTGAGTTTTTATTTCAAAACTGTGGCTTTTGTTTCAGAGCCATTAGCTGTTTACCCAAACAGAGAAATGCTGCGTTCATGTGGTGTTTGAATGATGGGAAAAATGAAAACCAACAAATCTTCCATCACCACATGGATGCTAGAGCGGGGGCCCCAAACGTTTTCTGGTGAGGGCCACAGTAACTCTCTTCTCTGATGAGTCTGATTTTAAACATTTTTTTTAGTCTTTCTTTTATTATGAAGCACTTTGGTAAAGTGCTGTATGAATAAAGTTTCATTCAGGACTCTTAGAATAAAGTAACAGGTCGATGAGTAAAGTTACAGATGTTTTCTACTGTCCTGATTACACTTTTCTCTCATTTCATTTCTCCAACCTGCATAGAGATTAAATCCAGTCTCTTAGAATGCAAACAGATCTGATCTTGATCAATCACTACTGTAGATCTGAACAGCTGAGCGTTTTGTTCAGGACACGGGCAGCACTGAGATTGATTGACAAGGTCTCCAGCCAATCAGGACAGAGTGGCTGTTTGGCAGGAGGGGGGGTTCAGGTTCACAGAAGGGTTGAATCAAATGTCTCCATCTCTGAGCCAGACTGTTCTCTGGGCTGCAGTGCATCCTGACCTTTAGGTGCTTCTGTCTTTGCAGCCTGTGGTGATTCAAGACATGACAGACTTCAAGAGGAGTTTGCCTCTGTTCCCGCTGGTCCAGGCTTCCATCCACGCCGCGGATAAGCCGTGAGTGGATGGTTCGACGCCGGCCGGGCAGAAGCTGGTCTGTTTGACGGGGATTTAGAGAGAAACGCTGCCGTTTTGATGACCTTTTGACCCGAAACAGTGACCCTTGAACAGTTTGTTGGGTTTCTTCTTCTATGATCTGCTGCACTCAGAAAATGAACTCAAAGTCGTTTAATCAGCTGTCTGTCCTCTAAATTATGGGAAGCATTTAAGGATTTCAGCGTTTTATCTATACGTCACTGTAAAGATTCTGTTTCTATGGTAATAAAGGTTGATTTTTTTCTGTGGCTCTTCTTCCTACTGCATTGTTTTCAGCATCTCTACCAGCTCATTTGCTCTTTTCCTAAAACTCTTATGACCTTTCAAATCCTTCTGAAGACCCAACATTCACTCCTTCACTCCACACATTTGGAAAAATACATTTATTCACAGAACTGACAGAAGGTTGGATAGAGAGGTAACATACTGACAACAGCGCCTCTAGAGGAGGAGCAGAGGAACTGCAGGACAGTAGAGGTTAGCAGGAAGACACCTGGAAATCAGGTGGTTCCACATTTCTATGTACAGGTGAATTCTGCAGCAGGCAAAGGAAGGGTGAACAGGAGGAACCGGAGCAACAGCAGGAGAATGGTGACGGCTTCTCATTCACGGCCAAACAAGTCCGAGGATTTTCCAGTAAATTTGGTTTGAGGTTTTGTTACATTCTCATTTTTTGTGGGAGCCAAAACAAAAACATTTGATTATGAATGGACGATGCCCAAAGTGGTAGAATGGTGACTATTCCAGCTCGTTCTATTTGTTTCCAACAGTCAACGGGAGAAACCTGTTTCCATCAGAGTCCAACAAAAAGTCCCTTCAGCTGCAGACTAAAGGATGATGATGGTCATCATCATCCTCGTGTGAAAACAAAGGCAGGTGAACGCCGGAGAGAAACTCCAGTGGATTCATTTCATGATACAGTCGCCTGCCTACAGTCACGTGTGTGTTTGCTCATGGGTACATTCCACACGCTAAGCTTGAATCCGGCTGAGTGTTGGCAAACAAAGTGTGGGGGTTCAAGCCTGCAAATAAAGATTATAAAACATTTATTCTTTATATAAAACTCTGAATACACGCTCTGCATCAATCTTTAAAATACAGTAAGGTTACAATAATGATAGAGCAGGACGGGGGTGTGTGTGTGTGCGTGTGTGTGTGTGTGCGTGTGTGTGTGTGTGTGTGCGTGCGTGTGTGCGTGTGTGTGCGTGCACGCTGACTGCAAACATGCTCCACTCAGTCGTCCTCCATCACTGAGATGGTGCAGCTTTGGCGTCAGGGCGCCTCACGCCAACATGCCTGCCAGGACAGAGGTGGTTGGGGGTGGGGCTGGGAAGCTCCGCCTCCTCAGCATCAGTTCATCCTCTTCAGGCCTCCTCCTGCTCGGGGAAGTTGAGGATCTTGCGGTGGGCTTGCCTCAGGTACTGCTGCTGTTTGAAGTACACCTTAAATGCCCCTTTGATGGCCACAAAGGCGATGCCGCCCTGCAGGAAAAACACGTCAGTCCACGCATCAAAGCGTGCAAAGCCCCCCCCCTCCCAGCAGACAGACGGGTGACGCCACCCGCCCGACAGAAAGACAAACACAGCCGTTCCCGCTGCTTCCTGTTGGGTTGCAGCACGTCTACGATGCAGCTTTGTGCTTCTGGAAACACAGAACCGTGGTATCACAGATTTAAAGATCATTTCAAATCTGTTTTAATCTGGTTAAAAGCCAGATCAGAAATCTGACCAAATGTTTTTCATTTTAACATCCAGACTTCAAGTCTGATCCGGTTCACATGACCCAACACACGTGCCCAGAAACCCAACCCAACCAGCCATAAAGCTGCTCCGTCAACAGAACTTCTAGAACCTGAGGATGCTGGTCTTCAAACCACATTTGCTAGTTAGAAGCTCTGTCCAGCTCTGAGCTCCACCCTGAGAGCAGCCCAGAGGCCGCAGAGGCTCACCGACGTGATTCTGGGACTGGTTCTGACGGCGAGGACGCGGCTGCTACCCACCAGGATGGTCCTCTGCAGGTTGGAGTTGACGCTGCTGAACATGAGCTTCCCCACGATGGTGGCGATGGTGGGGAAGACCAGAGCGCCGCACAGGATCCGTGTGGCTGAGACGTGGTCGGCCAGCGGGCTGGCCTCTGCGGGGATGCGAGGCACCGGGCAGCCGATCCCTGCAGGTCAAACGTTGTCATGGGTCATGCTCACGAGATGGCAAAGGTGTGAACACACAGAAGACCAATGAGGACGATGCACACGCCAGCAGGAGTCAACAGTTTCCAAAATACAAAGCCCATCAACCCTTCAGCTGAACGTGAAACTCAATGCTGGCGCTTTCTCTGGATGGTTTGGGACCATGTGTCTGTGATGGTGCCTCTGGCCGTCACAAAGCGACAGCTTTGATCTTTGAGATCCCAGAGTTGTCCAAACTCAAACAGCCGATCTCCTCATTTCAACATCTGCCTCTAAGATCATCAGAGGAGCATGAACCAGCAGCAGATGATGACGTCTCAGAATTTAGAGTCCGGTCTGTTAGATTAGACTACATTAGTTAGATTAGTTGTGTTGGCAGCCTTGGTCTTCTTTCCTAAATCCACCAATTGGCTGAAGGTGAACCACAGTGATGGTTAGGTTTTTTTTTGAGCACTTCAAACAAGCATAAATAATATGACTCACTTTTATTTAACCACAAAGAGCAAAACCGTGTAAAAGACCCAAAATGTCAGGTTTTATGGCTAAAGCTGTTATATTCTTTAGAAATGTGTTTTGTCAATAGCTGTGGGATTTTTGATCACCGCGGTGATGAAGCAGCACCCATGACCCAACCTCTGGCGGGCGACACAGGACTCGCAGAAAAAGCAAATCTTTAGCAAAGATGAATGTATTTGTTATAGTTCAAATCACGCACCATATGCAGAACTTTAAAAAAAAAGAAAATAGAGGGACGTGTGGTGGTCATCTCATCATCGCGGTGATGCGGTTATCACCACACCCCCTAGCTTTTGTTAAAAGTAAAACAAACCAGTAAGAAAAGAGTTTCCCTGTAAATTATACCAAAGGAATGATAAATGTCTAGATTGTATTCATCTAGGGAGAAACTTTATCAGCATGAAGTTAGCTGAATCTTTGATGTGTCGTGGAACATGACTGGAGATGGAGTCATGCACATCCCAGTAAAAACGCCTCTGTTCTGACATTTGTAGCATCATATTTATATTTTCTAATTGTTGTGAGTGCAGACCGTGATTCACCATCATTTGACGTGTGGGTCAGAGCAGTCGGCTCATTTCAAGCGGGTTAAAGACCCAATCCAAAGGAAATAGTCTTTTACCATCTCCTTTAAAACGCCAAAACATACACGGCCTTCTCCTGAGTGTTTCTTTAATGAAATCATGATGAATCAGGAGCTAACAAAACAAATTAGTTCCCTTTAAAAAAGCTCTCCTTTGTGTCGCAGCGACTAAAAAGGGCGGACCAAAGTATCCAAGCTCCGCCCCTTTCTGATCATCCACCTGCAGACACATGGATCCATGACGGTCTTTGTTTTCCTGGTCTGAGCTGGAATCTGGATCAGAACTGGAGGATGGATGGATCTGACATCGCTCATCATTTCTGTTGCACTAATAATGTTAGTTTGGGGGTGTGAGGGGCAATTGGCTAACATGAGCTAGGCATGATGGGAAATGAACACAGGCTTGCCCTACGCCCACAACTCAGAGATACATGTCTGAGGAACTGTTGCTCTGCACAAACACCGTAATATCCTGACTATAGAGCGCACCTGTCTATAAGCCGCATGTGCCCACATTGAAACATGTGATGTAGAGTGAGGATGTGTATGTGCTGAAACCAGGAGCCGTGTAAGAAAGAGGGCAGAGTCCATGCAGTGGAGGGAGGGGAGGGCGCGTTCAGAGCAACTCACTCACTCTTGCTCTGCTCCTTCCTCCTACACACACAGCGCACACACACACACACACACTCATTCTACAACACCTATATAGTTAGTTCATTAGTTAGATAGTTAATAGTTACTGTTATTTGTTAAGAATAGTGCGTTGTAATTATTAATTGTACCAGTTTTCATTTGCGACACAGCCGTCGGGGGATTTTGTGTTTGGGGGGGTTAAACCGTGACACCGCAACTCCTGCTGCTTCATCGCCGTGGTGATGAAAAATCCCACACCGTCACAGCTCTATTCCAAACAGTGCCTGTGACGCGGCAGTAACATGGCAGTAACAGAAAAAAAACATTCCAGTAGAAGTCACTGAAAGCAGCAGGAACTTTTAGGCACTGAAACCATGGAAGTCTTCCTCCTCAGTGTGGGATTGGAATAGCGGCAGATATTCTTGGCCACACTCTCTCTCAGTGTCTCCTTCGTTCTCGCTGTCACCCAGTGTGTCACTCTCATCCTGAGGTCAATTCTCTCCTGAGCTTGCCAGTCCTCTCCGTCACGCAGCAGACCGGCTTTTCCAAACCCGTTGGTGACGGTGGATTTTTTCACACTGCTGTAACGATTGCTTTTAACTTGAAAGCTGCGTCACATGCATTTCTTCTTGCACTTTCCATGACGAGGGTCTGTTCGTGCTGTTCATTCACAAAGCAGGAATTGACATTAAACTTGCGTCTTCCTCAACACATTTACTGTATTCCCCCTCTCTCACTCTTACCCTTTCTGCTCGAGCGTCCGTTAGAAAAATGCATAAATTAGCCGCATCATTGAATAAACTGCAGGTTTGAAAGCGAGTGACTAAAGTAGCAGCTTATAATCTGGAAATGACGGAATGTCCTAGAGAACGACAGGTTTGCTGGTTTTGGCTGATAATCAAAGACCGCTGGAAACGGATCAAAAGAGGATCAGAGCGATGTGATCGATGTGTGAAGCAACAGGAACGCACAAACTCCTCTTAGTAGTTAAACCTGCTCCCCATCACCAGATTGAGAACTTCCAACATGTGCAACCACCCATTTCTAAGACCACATACATGGAGGACTCCATCACATCAAGTCCATGTTTAGAAGACTCCACACACAGAGGGAGCACCCACCTGGAAAGATGCTGTTGAGGATCTGGAGCTTGTTGGAGTACTTCCTCCACAGACGCAGGACGTAATCCTCCCAGCGGATCATCTTGCCAAGGATCAGCATGACGGGGATGGTGGGAAGGCCAATGAGCAGGAACAGGGGGTCCGCTCGCTCCATGACGTCCAGGCCCTCCTTATGGCCTACCACCTACACAGAGGGAGGTTCACTGCAGAGGTCAAAGGTGAACAGTCCAACAGCGTCTGACGGACACATCCATCAGCGGTACCTGCATGACGGTGACGGCTCCGTAAGTCACAGCTGTCCAGTAGATGGAGCCCACCATGATGCCGGCTGCAGCAAAGGGGCCGGCCTTGGAGATGAGGCGGTCCGCCAGGTCCAGCACGTAAACCACGGGGCCTGAGGGAGGAAAGGCAAACATCCCACTCAGAGCTCCGTGCACGCTGCCTTCCTTTCCCCTTACGGAGCAAAACTCAGCGGCTGTAAGGAACTCCTGTAACACACGATCTGTGTCTGTGCAGCAGGGATGTCAGGGTGGTGAGGCCTGCAGCAGAGCTGCTGCTGCCAGAGACACAAAACACAGAGGCGTGATGAGGATCAGCTGATCCGAGCCTCAGCGATCAAATTATGTTTTTCCTTCGTTTCTGTGGATCGGGGTGGAAGCAGACGTGGACAACACTTCCCCTGAAGATGGTCAGGCCGGCCTTTGAAAACTCAGAATGCTGTCTTTTACCGCATACGTTATGTGTTCTGACAAAAACAAAATGAAACCATGCTGCTGCTGTGTTACACACAGCAGCAGCATGGTTTCATTTTGCAGCTACACACAGGGCTGTCACCATTCTCCAAATCCTCGATTCGATTGCATTTTCGATTCGAAGGTCACAGTTCGATTCGATTCTCGATTTTTACATTCATTCTTTTTAAAGCACAGATTGTCATTTTTTAAACTAGACTTCAATGCGATAGAATATCTGACCTTTGTATGCTAGTACCACACCACATTGTCAAATTTAAAACTTTTATTAACAACATAATGTTACAATAACTTATATCTTTAGTCAATTAAAAAATTAAAAATTAACTGCCATCCAGTTTCTCTTTTGTAAGTGCAGTCTTCTTCACAAAAGATGACATTCAAGTTTACAACAAAACAAACAACAATATTAAAACAGACATGTCCATAGTCTGTGAACAAGTAAGTGTCTTAAACTATTTCTGAACAGATGAATATAAACCACACTGATAACTACTTATTACCCCCTGAGAATGATGATTGTATTTTTTCATGTTTTTTCAAGGTCTGCTCAGACCTTCAATAACTTTCTCTTTTACATTATTGTACATGGAGGGAATCGCCGTAGCTGTGAGATGTGTTCTACTAGAAGGAGCTCTAGAATGCAAATTAAATGCCTAAAACCGGAGTTTTCCACCACCGAATAAGGCCGCATGTCCGCGGCTATGAATACTCAAACGAAGACGGAAGAGAAGTTTGTGTAGTTGTTGGTTTACAGATAAATCTATGTTTTTGTGGTGCCTGCGGAGACGCCCTGCCATGTTAGTCATGCTGTCCGTGAGAGAATACGGCACACGCACATAAATAGCACAGCTTGCAATCCGTTGTTTATTTTTTGTTGTTGTTGACAACGCGAACGTTGTAAACATAACGAACTGGAAATCCAAAATACCTCCACACCAGCGACTTCCATGAAAGAGGAGAGGATTAAAGTTCTGTCCATGGTTCTCCTACATCTGCAGTTACCATGCTATCTTTTGAGTGGCTGTTAGAGGAGGTTGACTCGCACCATTTAAAAAAAAACTTTATTAACAAACAGACTCAGCACATTTTCCACTTGGTAAGTAACCAGATGCAACATGGGGGCGTGGCAACATCGACCATTCCATTTTTTCATTCGAAGTTCGAGACTGTGACTTAATTTCGATCGATTTCGATTTAAAGCCGAAATCGTGACACCCCTAGTTACACACCAACACTGCAGCTCTGCAGCAGTGTTGGTGTGTTACACACAGCAGCAGCACACCAACACTGCTGCCACACCGTCACACTTCAGGAGCTTTCAGAGGCCGGGTCTGGGGTTCCCGAGGGGCTCCAGCTTCTGTTTAGGAACATTTTAACACTAAATCATAGAAAGTCTTCCGTCTTCTGACTCTAGCTTCAAATGTTCCCCAAAAAAAGTTTAAAAATAGAAGCGAAAAGTTCAAGTTACTTGTGTAAAAAACAAATATTATGAAGTGAAACTACAGAGCCTTCCTTCCTTCTTACACCAAGCTGTGAGGTCAGCCGTGGCCAGAGTCCTCAGGAGCAGATCAGACTTCAGGTCATCTTCAGGAGATGACTGGCTTTAACGTTTTCTCCAGCTGCTGGGGATGTTTCTCAGCTTCAGCCCCACCACACCGACGCACGGCTTTATTCACTTCCAGGACCCCCCCGTTCCTTAGTCACTAAGACTAAGGAATTCATTTCAGCCAATGGCACCACGCTCCATGATTGACACCATTAAACAGGACAAACTGCAGCATCCCAGTCTGGGCACTAACCCCGGCACTCCTCTGACTACTTGCTTAGCCCCTTTGGGCTGGGAGTGAGGAAGCAGCAGCAGCAGCAGGGAGGACAGGCGTCCTCAGACAGACAGCGTTGCAGCGGCTGGCAGCAGCCAGGAGAAGCTCAACAGGCCTGCTGCTGTGCTGCTGCTGAAGGCCTGAAGAGCTCCTCGGCTTTGTGTGGCATCTCACCCAGAAGCAGGAAGGCCTCTGAACCAGTTTCAGCAATGCCCACCACTTCACTAAAGTGATGGGAATTGAGAATGACAGGAAAAACCCACAGATCTGCTTTCAGCTGCATCAGGTTTCTAATGTAGGCCTCCAAATCCCCCCAGCAGCGTTCTGCCAGAGAAGAAACCCACAGAAAAGTTAGAAAGCAGAGAAGAGGGGGGCTGAGATAGATGGAGGAGAGAGGGAATGAAAGGGCCATTACTATTAGCCTGTTAACGCCTGATGAAAAAGGTTTTCCTGGAACGCTGAACTAAAACAGTTAAATATTTCAGCTGAAGAGTAAAATGATGAGTTTTCTTTCCTGTCCAGAGTCTGCTCTGCCTAAAGCTGAACCTTGTTGTTCATGATATCACCTCTCTTTTGGTATTCAGTGACTGAACCACAGAGGAACAGCTGGATTTTTGTGAATGAAAAGAGGGAAGCGTTCCCGTCTTTCACCGCCATCTGGGCTCCTTTGATGAGCTGCAGGCTCCTCCCCTTCCTCTCTACCAGCCTTCATTCCAGCGCGCATCCCTCATCACTTCTGCCTGAAACTCCTGAGAGATGAACAAACGGAGCGCTTCCCATTTTCTGCAGTGCTTTCACTTCCTGTCCTGATCCTCTGGACGAGGTTTGTCGGCTTAGCTGAATGTTAATCCTATCCAGACACCTCAGGTTGTGTTTCAGCCTGGATGCTCGAAAATATTCTAAATGGACTAAAGAGAACCGGCTGAACTCAAGGATGAATCTGAAAACAACTGTCCGGTTTAGTTAGCTCATCTCTGTGAGCGACTGACACCCGGAGGATCCCAGCAGTCTGGTCCCCGGACCTCCAGGCTTTGACTGGGCCTAGGGTCGCCTGCTTTTAACATACATGTACAACACTTTCAAAGATCAGAAACATTTTCTACATAAACCATTTCTCTGAAATATTGTGGACAAATGCGTCTAAATCTGTGACGGTGAACATAATGCATCCCACCTAACATCTATATGCTGATTAGACAGCATGATCATTGCACATTACTGCTCACTTTCACAGATTTACACACATTTGTCATCAATATCTGAGAGAAATGGTCACTTTGTAGAAAAGGTTTCAGGTGGTTGAGGTCATCTCATGACAGATCAGAGTAAAAGCAAAAATGTTGCCTTTCTATTTGTCTTCGGGGTATTCAGACACATGCAGGGTAAATCCTGCAATCTGATTCGCAAGCGTTAATCATCGATCTAAAAGGTCCTGCAGAAATAGAGACACAACATTAACCACAAATTCAGTTCAATTTGGAAAACCGTCACTGCATGAAGCGCTGATGCATCCCAAACTGGAATCCATTTTGGTCCTTCACTGTGAAGGTTATGGTTGATTTAGACGTCGAAAGTTTGGCGATAACGCGTTTAACCACTGGGCATCATTGGTCATGATGATCTTCATTTTGGTTTGTAGTTGCGTGACACGGTCGTATTGGAAAAAGGTCAGAGGCCTCCAGCAATCGTTTCCGCTGACTTAGGAAGGTTTTCAGCCAACTCCAGTTGAGGAAACGCGTTGCAACTTTGGAGTAACTTCAAACTAGCATTCTGAGGTACTTTGGAAACATCCAGAAAGGCCAATCCTAATTTGTCCCCAGCTGTCACTAGCCAATCAGACAACTCTTCTTACAACGATTCCCATTTGGGGAGACAAACCAAACATACCTAGTTTGGGAAAGACGATGAGGTATTCTGCGTTGCACTGGGGGCATGCCACGCGCGCCGTGCTGTTGCCCCTCTGCTTCTCGTCCACCCAGCGCTGCAGGCAGGCCTGGTGAACCCACTTTGTGGAGCCGCGGCATCGGCACGGTCGCACCCACTCTGCCGCGCGATCGTCTTCATCCGTGGCGAAGCACACCCAGCAGCTCCTGAGACGAGCGCACAACCGCAGAGGACATTCAGGGGAAGACGCTCAGACGGTCGACATCCGGCACAAAAAGCTTCATGCCTTCAAATTAAGGTGCTGTGAAACAACCTGGGCTTAAAAAACTCTAAAGGACTGCACATAGGTTGAATATATTCCCGCAAAGCCTTGCTTGCATTTTCACCAACAGTAGAGAAGACGTAAAAATAGCTTTTCCAGAGAGTCTAATGATTATTTTTCACACCATGTTGTTATAGAGGTGTTAAACTGTCAGAGGACAGATTAGAAAAAGAAAAGCGTTGAGCTAAACTGCTGGTTATGCAGGACTTGGATTATTTAAAGCAATAAAAGGGAGTATTGTATAGGTCTTCTACTGAAGAACTGCAGACAGAACCAGGCTCCCTCCACTTCATGAGCTCTCAGCGGGCCAAACCGCTCTGATGTGGTTTAGATGCTACATTTACTAACAGAAACCATTATCCATTCAAAACAGCAGAAATTAAGTGTTTCATGAATTATTCTGGCTGTTAGCTGACAAAGTGTGAAAGTGGAACATAAGGCCAAAAAAAGCATATGGACTCATTGATATCTCTATCTGAACCAAGATGCCTTCTCTATGAGGTCCTTTTAAAAGAAAGTTGTTAAAAGCCTCTAAAGTAGAGACAATGCTCACAGAACAGAAGGAAGAGAAAAAAAACAGGTCTATGACACAACACTATGTTTAAGTAGGTGTAAAAAAAACACATTTTCCATGTAACAAAAGCAGAAATCAGCTGCTGGCATGACTTTTTGTGGACATTTTCCAAAAAGAGTTCAATATCTACATGTTCAAAATGTTGTTCTCCCAATACACCATAGTTTATTCTATATTTACCCTTGTGAGGGCTCATGTCTTTTTGGTCTTAACTAGACATTATCAATATGGTTCTGCTTGACTTTCCATTTTAGCGATGGAAACATCAACTTTGGTCCTCTTTCCAATCCTAACAAGCAGGAACTGTTTCCTAAAGCAGGGAGTCCAGAGCAGGCGTTCTAGAAGGGGATGCTCAAACGAGTGTGGAGAGGTGTCCTGCTGCCCGTTCTTGAAGGGGAAGGGACATGTGCAGGGTCACGGACGCCGCAAAGCCCCCAGGCTAGAGAGTCAGAAAGAACTCTGTGGATGTTTCCAGATGAGACTTGCAGCCACGGCAAGAAAGGAAGAAATGAAGTTCATCTGCATCAAGACAGAGTATTTGAGGGTAAATGAGAGGAACTGCAGTGGAGCGGTGAGGTTAGAGGAAACAGAGGTGCAGAAGATGGAGGACTTTAAGTTCTAAGGATCAACGGTCCAGAAAAACAGAGTGTTGGAAAGAGGCGTGTCCAAGCAAGTTGGAACAGTGGAAGAAGCTGTCATCCATTTTCAAAGCGTTCTCAGTGGTCTTCCATTTCTGATTATGCTG
Source organism: Oryzias sinensis (assembly GCA_037389245.1). NCBI lineage: Eukaryota > Metazoa > Chordata > Actinopteri > Beloniformes > Adrianichthyidae > Oryzias > Oryzias sinensis. The sequence goes on from CM074500.1 coordinate 26,264,050, forward strand.
TTTATAACCAAAACCTTTGATTTCCAGGACATAGTTTCTGCAGGATATTCACCTCTGAGTTGTGGGCGGGGCTGTTGGCTTGGAGTAGGTCTGCTGACACTTGTATCCAACTATCCTATTATTATCCCTTTGTTTACGCTCTCCTGCTAGCTTACAGCCCCTCACACCAAGCTAACATTAGCGGTGCAACGGTCCATCAATATCAGATCTGTCCATCCGTCCAGTTTAGATCCAGATTCCAGGTCAGACCAGGAAAACAAAGACGTTCATGGATCTATATGTCTGATAGTGCAGGATCAGAATGGAGCAGAGCAGGAGCTATTGTGGCCCGCAGACTGAAGCTTCTTCGTCGCTACTATACGCTTTTTTCAACAGCAGTTTTTCCTCTGCTTCTGATTCATACAGATTCAAATGAAGAAATACTCAGAACTGAAATTTGAAGCTTAAATTTCTTTATGCATGTCCTCCGTTGTCAGAAAAATGAAACAAGTTTAAGAAAAGATTCTCACTGGAGCAGGTCTTTCAACCAACTTTTATTTAAACTAGTTTTATTTTTATTTATTTAAACTAGTTTTAGCAGAATATGAGCTCAGATAGAGGCTGCAGAAAACTAAATGGATTATCTTTAAGAAAAAACAACACAAAGTGGGTCATTGTTCAAATATTAAGGATTCTAAAGTCATTGGAATTTCAAACCACGTTGTGACTGGTAATATTTAGACATTTTAATAATTTATATAAATGAATGTATAAAATGAATTCTGAACAATGGAACCTTCAAACGAGTAACTTACTCGTCTATACTGTAAATATGTAAATGCAGTAATGTTTGTGTCCAACGCTCACTTTATGACAGATACATGAAATAAAGCAGCTTTTTTCTAAACTGTAAAAAACAAAAGCATTTTCATGAGCATCAGCAGATGAGTCAAATCTATTTAAAAATAACTTAGGTCAATGAGTCAGTGGTCCAACATTTATGCACATATGACAAAATCCAGCAGTGCTTAAAAAAGGTTTCTTTGCAAAAAGATATTGACAATTCATAGAGAAAAGGGAGACTTTTCAGCGATAAGGAATGTGGTGAACCGTTGTGTAAGTTAGAGTTCAGACTGGATCAAATGTCTCCCTCACACATTTGTGAAACACTGCATTGCAGTGGCAGCTGGTAGCCAGCCCAGATAAGAGCCGTCTGTTTGCCACCGATAGTCTGGGTACACAACTGTGTACGTGGCGTACACCTCACTACTATCAGCTTCCTGTACACAAAGGGGAGCTCTGCCCCACACCTGCAACATGCAGCTGAGGCACATGCACTTTCTTTTAATGCTTAAAAGATTATTTCAAAGCTCAATATTGACAGAATGTGCAACCAGAAATGAATTGTATAAGCCTTTATCAGATCCTGTCAGTGCTGTGGGCCTCGGGGTCCTGTCTGTGCACAGAAATGCTTGGGGGGCGTCATCGGTGTGTGGTTAGACGTAGGTGCTTTCAACTCACTCTACCTCATGGCACGGCTGGTTATGTAGTTTGAAGAGCGCTTTCAGGCACCAACTGATTTGCATCAATACTATTGACTATCAATAGAAGAATTTCTATTCAATAAATTGATATCCAAACTTTTTGGCACCATTGACCGGTTTAATATCACACACTGGCCTTTAAGTCAGGTCAATAAAACGATGCAACCAAGATTAAGAAAATAAGAACCAAGAAAACCTACAGCCTTACAAAGAGTTCTGGTGTTTACTGGGTCACTAAAAGAGGGATTTGATGGAAAGACTGCTTCGTGAAATGGGGCGGCAGTGGCTCAGCCAGTAGCTCCAGTGCGGCTCCACTGGAGTGTAAATGTGCATGAACGTCCTGGTGATGGTCAGACGGACACTAGGTGTGAACTGTCAGCCGCGCCTCTGTCAGTCTGCCACATCGTGCACTCAGGCGCTGTCACTTTAACCCAATGCATCATGGGAGATGTAGTGTAAAACTGCCGCTGAGCGCAGACAGACTCACGTCTCTGAGCTTCATTGTTTTGTTCACTTGTTCCACGGTCTGACACCGGATTCTGTGGAAAGCTACACCGCTAAAGACGAGCTTTAGACGGTATTTTTGTTGGAACTGAGAGACTTTACAGTATGAGCTAAATCGGAACAAGGAAGTAAAGACTTTAACCACTTCTGATTGGTCAGACTGATGACGTATGATTAAGCCTCCAAGAATGATTGGTGGAGACAGTTAAAGGGGCGGAACTTTTCCGTAAACAGAGCTAAAGCTGCAGCTAAATCGCAGTACCGTCATTCTTATCAAAATGTCTTTAATAGAATCAAATAAACACAAAGAAAAAATTATTTTATGATCTTTCATATTCCTAACTACTCAGTGTTTTATCAGGACCTGTTTGGATGAACAGAGAGCTGAAATCCTGGAGATGGAAAATGTTTTTAGATCAGTGAATGAGGACAATCTCCCACGGCACACTAGTGTGCCATGCCACACCGGTTGAAAAACACTACACCAATGGACCGGGCATTTCCAGATCTGTCACGCTGTTCACACAGGTTCTTGGGGCAGACGCCCACTAACCCCTCTTAGTAGAGCAACTTGTGTCCACAGGTACACCTGGAGGGGGGCAACAGCCGCTCTTTGCTAATGACACAGCTAATTTGACAAACGTTTAAAGACCCAGTCTGATGAAAATGTCGTTTTTAACATGTTCTTGTGGTATTTTTCTGATAAGCTTAAAAACGCATTTCTTTATTCAAATCATTATGAATCAGGAGCAGACAAAAATATGCAGTTGGAAAAAGAGCTTATTTGTGATGTAGAGAATGTGCAAGGCAGGATTTAAGCTTCCTGCTCTGCTCCATTCTGATCATCCACCTGCAGACAAATAGATCCATGAACATCTTTGTTTCCTGGTCTGAGCTGGAATCTGGATCAGAACTGGACGGATGGACAGATCTGACATTGCTCGTCATTTCTGCTGCACTGCTGTTGGGGTTGTGATGCTGGTGAAAGCTAGCGGGAGAGGGTGTAAACAGAGAGCTCAGATATTGGGTGACGGGAAGGGGGGGCGGCTTGCTCCACGACAAAAGTCCTGCCCACTCTGAGGCGAATTACTGATGAACCCCTGCTGCTCTGCAGAAACTATGTCCTATAAAACAACACAGGTTTGATCATTTTGGCTAAAAACTGGAAAATCCTAATTCAAAGGGTCATTGGGGAGACTTTTACAATAAATCAAAAGATCCTCATAGGGACTCTCAAATATGCATAAACTTACAATGAATCACTTCAGAACCGAAAGCATTTTCCTCCAGAAGAAGTACCAAAACTCAATTCTCATGTTTTACTACTATAGTAGTGCTATGTTTGGTCAATGAGATAGGTCTTTCTTTGGATTCTGTACAGTACGTGACACAGAAATGTGCGTTCGTAGCTATTATTTCAGATAGCATCAGTATACATAAGCGGGGGGGGGGGGGGGGGCGCGGCAGCGTGTTGTTGCTGGAACTCACCTGTCCAGGTTCTGCTGCGCGACCACTGCAGCCTCTTCCGCCATCGTAGTGGGGATGTGGGGTCGAAATTCTCCCTATTGCTGTCAATATTTAACTGCAGTAAACATACATTTAACTCGAAATCCAGCCCCTGATGACTCGGTTAGCTAGCTTGGTTAGCCGCACGGGCTCGTGCGTTGGTTTCCCGCGTCAGCCGCAGTCCGACAACAATATTAATCTACGGCCTAATAGTCATGTCTATCCGAATAGCAACGATCTACGGACTATGTGCTATTCCGGGTAGAAATCCTTTTTAAACCTGTTACGGCCTCGTTTGCGTGACCGTTTGACTCCATTGACTGGCCGTCTCTGAGGTAACGTAAGGTACCGTGCGTCTGACGTCATCAACAGAAGCCCAAAACGGAAGTTAGCTGGAAAATTTTAAAAATAAAGACATAAGTTTGTTTACTACGATTTTTAGCAAACATATTAGTTTAAAAATATTTATGTTTACATTTTTAGAGTTTGTATGCTATATACGCCAGGAAATGAAGACAAAACTAAGAATTCTATCAATCGCCTCCGGATCTCCGTTACGCAAGAAGAACGGAGACCACAAAATTCCTACCTGACGTTTTTCACAAGAAATTTCACTTCTTATTTCATAAATCAATTTAGACTTTAAATACAAGCCTTACACCAATTTTAAAACATTAAATACCTTTTTGAATAACTGGTGCTGTCATTACAAGTCCCATTCAACTACAAGTCCCATCAGCCACCTCGGTATTATCCATGCGCTGCAGTCAATCAGCTGTTGAGGCAACTGCTGACTACTTCGGCACCATCAGGGCAGCTCGTTTGTGAAATCCAAAGCCCGACGAGGCGTGGAGAAGTAGCTTTATTCACAGTCTCAGAAAGGTGAACGATAAAGGTAATGGCAGCTTTACGGAGGGGCGACGTCACCGCGCGTGCATGCTGTTCTGACGTTTACAGGACATATGGTTCAAAGAGGGATTTCACGGCAACACCGTGTCATGCAAACGGGGATGTCTCGACCACACTAGCTGCTTCAAGTGTCAGCTGTTTTGGTCAGGGTGTGTGATGAAAAGGCCAGTGAGGGGAGCCCCCCCAGGCAGCTCAGTCTCCCGCGTCCATGACCTTGGAAGCGTTTCTCTCTTGGAGGAGAAAACACCGAATTCCCCGGTGGGCTGGCTGAGTGCAGCGACTGTTTCATTGAAAGTCCTGCTGGTTGTTTTTTTTATTTCGATTATGGTGTTAAAATGATATGACACACGCGGAGTATTGATTGAAAACATCCGTGCTATTAAAAGGCCTGAAAACGATGCTTGTTTCAGAGTCACCACAGCTTTAAATTGTCGTCAAATCTTTGCTGATCATTGGCCAGGCAGAGTTTGATTTATTGTTGTGCCTCTAGATCTAGTTCAAATGACATATGCTACTGTGTGCTTTAAGTATTTCTGTTTTTCAACAGCTAAATGTTGAGTTATTTTAATTTAGTCTGTAAATCTAACCTAAAACTTGCGGCATATTTGCAGACTGTGCGCTGGATTTACGCAAGGCGTTGAGCCGAAGCAACGTACAAGGAGCACATTAATGCTGCAAACTAAGTCATTTTTCAGTGTTTATAGAGAATAAAGACTTTTCTAGTGGCACTATATTGTGATCCTTAGGTTTATATCGGTTGAAATGGCGAGGGACACTCTGTACTACGAGGGGAAATGGGATCATTGGTAATGCGGTCCTGTCTCTTTTTACGCAATAAGAAAAATCGGACAGATGATCGTGAGGATTTATTTGCGGTGAGACCTCCGGTAGTTGTGCTGATTCTTATTCACCGAATCTGTCCAAAATGTAAGGAAACGGCAAACAAAAAAAGCCCCAAGTTTTCCAGTTGCGCAGTTTGCAGTTAAAGGGAAATAAACGGAACGAGGTGTCCGCTTCCAGCAGGAAAGGTCCAGTGGTCGCTCATGTCATGTCACTGCAAAAGCGCCTTTTCACCTTGTGGAAGGACAGCTGTATTTACTGACGTATGGAAATGAGAGCAGGGGAGGCGCTTGGAGGGCAGAGGACGACCAGTTTCACATTGCAGCTCTGGAGTTCCTGCGTGGAAGGAAAAACGAGACGTGGCGAAATCTGGTGAATTCTATCAGCTGCAGTCGCCTCGCTCGGCTGGAGGGGTTCCTGCTGGGCGCTGTGGTCTCGGGAAGAGGCCGTTTGTTCTGCTTTCGGATAAATGGACGATCAGGCGCTCGGCTTGCAGCCGGCCGGTCCCCCAAACGTCATCTCGGTGTCGGAGTTGTCCCGCTTCATCAGATACGACAGCAGCCCGGTGTTTGAGCTCCTCACCTCCGCTCCGGCCACATTAACAGCCCGTGTCTGTTTCCTCCCGTTGCAGCTTCCCAAACCATGCAGGATGATTTACTGATGGACAAAAACAAAGGCCAGCCTCCGTATCAGCAAGAGCCCACGCAAGAACCCCCTCCATCCACGCCGACCCCATCATCGGAGCCTTCCTCCTCAGCCTCCGACTCGGACAGCCCGTCCAGCGGGAGCATCCAGGCGCAGAGCAGCAAGGACAAGGCGCCGATGGAGTCCCCCATCCTGCCCGGCCTGAGCTTCCCCCAGCAGCCTCAAGAGACCGGCGGGCCCCTCTCCGCCCCCTCCTCCACCTTTGGAAGCACTTGGTCCACGGGGACCACGAACGCTGTGGATGACGGCTTTTTTCAAGGGATACCCTCCGTGAACGGGACAATGCTCTTCCAGAACTTCCCCCACCCCGTCAACCCGGTCTTCGGGGGGAATTTCTCCGCGCAGATCGGTCTGCCCCCCCAGTCCCAGCAGCAGTCCCAGCAGAGGAGGTCCCCTGTCAGCCCCAGCCAGGGCCCTTTCCCCCAGAGAAACGTTTATCAGACCATCATCAACAACAGCAGGGGCTCCCCTGCGTCCTCCCCCACCTCCGCTTGGAATAATCACCAAAACGCGGCCTGGAGCACAGGTTCGAACCCCTGGAGCGCACTGCAGGCCGGCAGGGACCCGCGGAGAGCGGTGGGCGTCGGTGCAGGAGTCGGCGTTGGGGGGCCCTCACCCCTCAGCCCAATTTCCCCCATGAAAAAGCCTTATTCTAGCACTGTGATTGCACCCCCCAAATTTCCAAGACCTAACCCCCTTGGGCCCAAGCCCTGGATGGAGGACAGCGCCTTCAGGCCTGACAACGTGCTGCCTTTCCAGGTAACTGTCTCAATGGATTCTTCCAGAAGTGCCTTATTAATTATGCAGATGCAATGTAAAACAAGCTCAAGTATCCCAAATGTTTCCCATGTTTGCCAAAGTAAGGGACTGTTGTTGGTCCGGCAACAGCATCACAATATACTTTTATTAGATTAGAAAAAATGAATATGGATTCAAAATATCACAAAAAGTCTGCTTTACTAATAATGAGTCATTTGATGCCTTTTTCCTGAAGCTCACATGATGCATTCACTGACTGAATAACCAGCTCATTATTTTCCCTTTATATACATATATACTTTATACAGGATACAAATAAATCCACGTCCTCAAAAAAACAAACAAAGCTGTAAAAAGTCAAATATTGAATGTTTCTGTCTTGATTTTCATTTTTATTATGAACTCCTATCAGAAATGCTGTGGGAAAAGACCAGCGACTCACGGTTTTGTAAATAGGTTTCTGGATTTAGCCATTTGGTGTCCTAGCCTGCTCCTGGTATTTGTTAGTATAAATCAGGTGTTTTTTATGGGCAGGTGAACTGACAGACAGCAAAACAGACCAGAAAGTCTCAAAAAGGATCATTTTATATGTTTCTGACCAAGAATATGTAACATCTGTTAGTTTAGGTTCAAGTTTTTAGCAATTTCTCAGGATTTTTAAACAAATAAGGTAATTTTCACAAACTGACAGCTAAATCCGTAAACACAACGTTTTTTTTTTTTTTTGCTTTTGGGTTTCAGGGTTTCATGTCATGGATACTTCCTAAAGTTCAAGCCAAAAAGTTAACCTGTTACGACTGAGGAGGACTTTGTGTAACTGGGGCTGAAATTCCAGCCCTCTTGAAACCCAAAGCCTCCTGCGGCAGATAATGGTTATGTGTCGGCCGGTCAGGCCTCTCCAGGTTTTTGTTACTCAGTTTTCCTCTGTCGAGAGTCTCTATCAGTGCTCTCTCCTGGATTTCAGCTGGAGTTATCACTTGGAGGCTAGGTCAGAGGGGGGCGGGGGTCTGAGTGTCACTGTGCATGGAGGGGTTTGTGTGTTGAAGGCAAAAATTCGGCTAAAAATTACATTTTTGAGTATTTCTTTATTCAAATCGTTGTGATTCAAGAGCAGACGAAAAAATGCTGCAGAAAAAGCTTGTAGCTGTGATGTCGATGTCGAAGCTGCAAACCCATGAACGTCTTTGTTTTCCTGGTCTGAGCTGGAATCTGGATCAGAACTGGACGGATGGATAGATCTGATGTTGCTGCCATTTTTGTTGCACCACTAATGTTAGGTTTAGGTTGAGGGCTGTAAGCTAAAGGCTTACTCTGTGCCAATGGTCCCGCCCATAACTCGGAGGTCACTTTTTGATAAACTCCTGCTGCTCTGCAGAAATTATGTCTTAGACAACAACACCGGTTCTTTGATGTGGGCTAAAAACAGCATCATCCTAGTAAAAGAGCACTGAGAACGCTTTGAAAGTGCATCAAAAGATGATCGGAGTGGGACTCTGAAGAATTTCTCTTTAACATTCAAACTTATGTTCAGAAGGTCTTTCTGTTTGTAAATGTCTCTTTAGTCATTGTTATAAGTGGACCCTGAGTACCATCAGGACATAAGGTCATCTGGCCTGTTTACTGAGGGGAAGCCCTCAGTAGGTGGGGCAGCCGCGTCCGGCAGCATCATATGCTCCGCCTGCGACTGCTGCACTCACTGCACCTGCTGCACCTGCTGCACCCGCTGCAGCGGTCAGCCTGATCTTCCTCACAGACCCGCAGTCTGAAGCGCTGAGTCATGTGTTTCTGAAATACACTGGGACTCGCCCACTGCTTGCTCTAAGGCCAGAAGAATGCATGGCATGGAGTTCAATGTCATGTGTGTGCATTAAGCTTACACAAAGTCCTTCCGCCTTTATGATGGTAACAGCAAGCACTGTGTGAACCTCTGGAACTGGATTCAGATCAGGACGGGAGTTTGGAGCAGCCTCACCGCTTGGGTTCACAGCCTGACACTGTCTGATGCAGAACCGTTATGGAGTCTTATCGACGCCACCACGTTGCACACAAAACTTTCTAAGTTGCAAATGAAAATCTTAAATATTGGCTTTCAAATTTATTTATTTTTACTTTAAATTTTTTTTTATGCTTTCAAAAAAAAATTTTTTGCTTTCAGTTATTCTTTTTCTTTCAAAAATGTTTTTGCGTTTGCAACACAAATGTTTTAGATGCGTTGTGTCTGCTCTTCCTTTTTTTCCCATCTTTGATTTGGCTCTCATAAGAGCTGCCACCAAACAGCTGGTGAATGTTTTGTTTGCAACGTGGTGGCATTAATATTACTCCATAAACTGTAGGACTTTCTGATGATTCAGTCTAAAAGTTTCACACATTTATCTTATAAACTCAACATTGTTGAACATCTTCCTTCTGGAAGTTGAAAATCTACAGCACAATCTTTATCATGATGAATTACTGTTTTATTTAAAAGAAATTGGCTTAAATGAACATATCACTTCTTGTAGTATGGCAGATTTGGTGGAACTAAGTCTGTGTCCTGCTGGAGCCTGGAGTTCTGCTGCTTCTTATCCTAATCTCCCTGTTATTGATCTGATATTCCCCTCATGAGCCACATGGACTGATGAGTTGCTGCTTGGTGAAAACAGGTGAACTTGGACCCACATTTTTACACTCCTGTTACTGATGGTGTGTTCAAGAGCAAAGTCTGTGCAGGAATAAAGCATGTCCTCTCTCCAGTCCTGCCCACCACCACCACGGTGGTCCACATGGTGTGAGAGAGGAGGGGAAGAGGCGGAGAGAACCAAAAGCTCAGCATTTTAAGTGTTTGCCGTTTGGACCGAGCGGGCAGATTTTTATCTGTGCAGGGCCGTCTGGTCCAAAACTGGGGGAATGACGCTTTTGAATGCTCAGCCGAACGGGTAACAATAGCTGTTGCGGGCAAACAATATGGCCCCCGCCTGGGGCAGCAGACGCAGCTGCCAAGGGCCACCGGTTAGACGGGCTCCGCAGCTTCACCTTTGGCCCCCATAATGTTCTCTGTATGGATTAAGCTTCAGCATAGGAGGTTCAGAAAAGTTTGATGAAGAAGAAGGAAATAATCAAATCCACCTTATAATGACCACAAACCTTCAAGTATTTGGAGTAATTTCTCCGTAATGAGCGACTTTCCCTGAGGTGGGACTAATAAAATCCGTCTTTGTCACTTTAACCAGGTTGAATTTAAGTCAGCTAGAGTTTGTTGGACCTCAGAGGGAATCGATCTTCGCTGTTATGAAATGGAAAGTCTGTCAGTTCTCTCGGACAACGCGACCGATTTAAAAAAGAAAGAAAAGAAACGAGTTAGATCTTCATTGATTGATTCAGTCATCAACAATAAATGAATACAATGAAAAAGACAAAAGCACAAACTAACATTTGGAACATTTTTATGAAATGTCGGAACCAAGAAGCGGTTCAGTTGTCTCTTTTGGAGATATTTTGATTTTGAACAACCTGCAGAAGGTTTTAGGGAAACAAAACCGTTCTGAGTTTTAGAGCTCCTTCCATGCAAAACCTCAAAGTGTCTGTCTTTAACCCCCCCTGACTAAAAAGTGTTGCAGCTGTAGATCCTTGAAAGAATCTTGTCTCTACCATTCCTTGACATGAATCCTCTCTTCTGTTTTATGCTGCAGGACCGGAATCGCCCTTTTGATGCTTTTGGCTTGCATTCTTTGGAGAGTTCCATAATGGAAATGATAAGGACTGACCATGACAAAGGTAAACCACAGCCAGCTGGTGGCCCACCAATGACTATCGCTGATATTATATGGAGGAATCACTTTGCAGGTTAGGACTCTTCATTCGTCCATGCTTACCGTGTCAAGACTTTTGCCATTTCCTGTTTTTTTTCTTTTAATCTGATTTTTATGTATTATTGTTTATGCAATTTGAGATTCAAACTATGATGTTTTAGCTAGAGTTAAACATTTCTCTATTTCTTGTTGATTTGTGAAGCGGAGTTCCGTTTTCTCACACGCGTGTCATCTTGGAGATGAGTGTTTGCATGAAAATCCCAGTTTGAGTTTGTGGAACAGATCCTTTTCCTCTTTGAATTCGGGTCCACCTTCTGAATCAGAAATCAGATTTCCAGCCTTTTAGGGGCGGCCAGTGTCTCTCAGGCTTTCTAAGTAAATATTTTTGCAGCCCCCTGATCACAAGCCCATTGTAAGAGGTCCTGACTCCCGATGGGGTCCTGTCAGGTGGGGTGTAAGGTTTTGATTATTTTCCACCGTTCTACCATCTGGACACTGGAAAAGAAGTGTTTGTGTGTGTGTGTGTGTGTGTGTGTGTGGGGGGGGGGGTTAGAATGACCAGAGCAGGTTTATTTTTTTCTCCTCAGCTGCCGAGTTTGTTTTTCCAGTTTGTCTGGCGCTGCGTTGTTGCAAAGTGAATGTCATGCCCTACAGTTACTGGAAAGGTATGCCAACGTCCTGCAGGGCTTGTGGGTGTTTGTCAGAGCAAAGTGGGTGGAGCTGTGAGAGAAGTCGGGGTGGGGGTAGGAACAGGGGTGTGCGTTCCTTGCGTGCTTCCCGCTGTCTTTAAAGTCTCTGTGCAAACCACACACACTTCCACCCTGAGAGCATACCTGCTGTGCTGATGTTTTAGATCTCAACACGCCATGGCACATTTATTGCCACCTCAGATTTTTTAAGCCGTGAACGAGAATGACCCGAGGCTTAATGGGGGTGGGGGGTGGGGACGCCTATCTGCTAAAGCCTGTTAAGACGATACCAACACGGGAAAATGTTCAAACCCCCCACTTTCACGGGGCTTAACTTGCTGTGGCCTGATTTTTATGAAACACACGGGCAAAGTTTGATGAACATAACTGGGTTAAATGTGATAATGGTCTCAGGTCAAAACGGGTCACAAAGTCTTAAATGATAAATGGTGTATACCTACATAATGCTTTACAGTCAGACCCCCATCCACACACGCATTCACACACCGAATGGCTGCTGAACACTGGCGTCCAGAGGCAATGGCTGAATTCAGTGTCTTGCCCAAAGACACGTCAGCATATGGGCAGGCAAGGTGGGAATCCGCCCTCCTGCCGCACCGCAGCCAGAATTTGAAAAGCGTTGTGCTGTTGAATGCTTCTGACGTTCCTGATTCATACATTTTAGTTTGCATGCCTTTCTTGTGAGCAGAAGTGTGTTGCTCAGCTGTAGAAGGAAAAGGTGTTTTCCAAATGTGTTGGCAGACGACATGCCAGTCATGGAAACCATGTGATCAAAAGCCTGGCTCTGGTAGATGAGAACAGGTTAGAATGGCAAACTTGTCAAATGAGTTTGTGTCGGTGGCTATCAGCTGATGGGTCGGCTTTGGTCCGTTCATGTGGTTTGATTGGAAGCACTTAAAGACCTACTCCTATGAAAATTGTGCTTTTGGTGTTTTTAACGTGTTCTTTTGTCATTTTGTCATAGTGGAGAACATATATATTCAGAAAATGAAGCATTTCTGACTCATTCTTTATTGAAATCGTAAATCAGGGGCAGATGAAAAAAAGGGCTAGTTTGTGACACAGGACAGGTCACAGTCTCACTGCTCCGCCCCTTTCTGATCATCCACTGTCAGACCAACAGACCCATGAATGTCCTTGTTCTCCCGGTCTGAGCTAGAATCTGGATCAGAACTGGACGGTGGATAGATCTGCTGTTGCTGCCATTTTTGTTGCACCACTAATGTTGGGTTGAGGTGGGCTGTAAGCTAGCAGGAGAGCAAGTAAATAGAAAGCTAATGGGTTATGGGAAGGGGGGCCGGGGTTGCTCTGCACCCAAACACAATGGGTTGAATTGCCGCCAAGGAGCTCGGTTCTGATCTGTTCTGACCAGAGCTCCTTCTCCCAATCTCTCTCTAGATCATGAAGGTGTTCGTTGGCAAACTCCATGTGGGTCTGCATGACCCAGTGTCTGGGTCCGGACAACTGTCCGCTAGTTAGTGACCCCTGCTCTTAATCATGACGGTGTTCATTGGCAAACTCTATGCGGGTCTGCATGTGTGTCTTCTTAAGCAGGAGGACTTTCTGAGCTCTGAAAGATGTTGTATATTTAAGCTCTCCCAGTATTTCCATTGGTTTTCTGAATGACTGTGGTTCCAGCTGCTTTGAGATCATCAATGTAACTCCTGTCGTGTTGTTTTAGGCTGATTTCTCTCTCTGGTCTCATGATCATGGAACTCCCACCAGGTCACATGTCGCGGTAACCCCCAGCTAGTTGCTGATGGTTTTGTAGTCCAGTCTGGTCTGATGCAGGTCTACAATCCTCTCTCCTTCAATCCACTGAAAGCTCTTCAGTCTTTCCATGTTGGGGAGTCTGACTGATGCTGTGGACAGGCGTCTCTTCTACAGGTGATCAGTTCAAACAGGTGCCTTCAGTTCAGGGTTGATGAAGAAAGTCTAACTGGTCTGTGTGAACCAGAAGTCTTAATGGTTACTAGGAGACCAAATACTTATTTCCTCCACTGTATTCATACTATGGAAGAGTTGATCTGACTGTAACTCAGGCAGAGATGTGAACATTGATGAGTCAATGATCAGCTTTGTAGATCACATTTTTTCACTTTCTCAAACTATTTAACCCATGAAAATAGATTATGAGAAGTTTGTGATACCACAACACTGCATTTTGAAGTTCCTTTGCCATTAATGAAAACTATTTTATGTCACAAGTTGATCTGGTTCAACTCCCATTATCCTGCTGACTGTTATGACTGTATGACTAAAAGGAACTTGATAGTTACTAAATTCTCATAAGCTCCTCCCCTTTTTCTCTCTGTCACTTCAAAAGATAAAACCATTAGCCCTGTCTGTCTCATTCCAGGAATTTTTCTGATCAGCTGAGAACCAGTAAAAAAAAAACAAATGAACCCAGTAGAACCAGTTTTGAGCTTCTAACTGAGCACATAGCTGCCACATCCATCCCATCCCAGACATTTCTTGCATTCTTTTCTCAGCTTGGAATACCTGTTCCTGCTACTGTAGTGTTTCGGTATGCAGGAGGATTTCTTTCTTCTGTTCACCTGTGTTGTGAATAGAGCATGTCTTCTAAAGGGAGCATAAACTGACCCCACCCCTGTCTCCTGCTAAGAGTTGAGGTTACCTCATCTTACCTGTTTTTGATTTTATAAATCAGACATTATGGAAGCTAAAAGGAAAAGATCTTTTTCAACGGTTGCACAGTAGAGCCACACAGCAGAGACAGAGGTCTGCTGTGACCGTGGAGAATGAAGCTCCCTCTACACAAAGACACACTGGAAAACCCCCACCAGTTTCCAGTTTGACAACAACTGCCTGCAGATGCACCAACACACACAGGCACACATGGGTGAAGCATACCTCTTCATTGTTGCTGACTTAAGCATTCTTTCCACATTCTCTCGCATACCTATTTCAGGCTGCCATCCATCATGGTCTGGTCAGCTGAGCAGACCTGCAGCCTCTCCCTGTTCCCTGCCACTCATATGTCGTCACTAGCCACCTGAGAAGCACTAAAGTGTTTGTAAGTCCCTTAAGTCCTTGTGAAAGCAACGTCTGGATCCTACGCCGCCCATGTTGTGTCTTTCCCTCGGCGTGTTTGCCTCACTAAGTCCCATTTCTGCAGCTCTAAATGTTTTCTGTGTTGAGTGTTTCAAGTTCATCAGCTTCATGTTTTCTCTGTCCTAATAATTCTGAAAACAAGACATTTTTACATTATTTGAGTTAATTAAGCAAATGGAAACTTAGGTTATGCATATTGTTATTGACATGAGTGCTTTTTTATTTTGGTCACTCTGAACTGTATTGAAATGCGTAAAAGTTCCCTTTGATAATAACGAATGAGAAGAAACACCTTTTTCATTAGTGTGGTATTTATTAACACAAAAAACGAGGACATAAGCTAAAGATGCCTCCAAATGACAAACATTGTCCGTGTCAATAGCAGGTATTTCCAGCATTTGACACCAACATCTCCTCACTAGCCTCAGTTCTGCCAGGTTTTTTATTTTTTATTTTATTTTATTTTTTTAACTTGTCCTGTCCAACAGCTGGGCAGACAGATGAGAGCTGAAGGCCTCTATTGTTGGACATATTTTACTTTAACAACAGGGGTTATTAATCTTCAGACAAACCAGTGGTATGTCTGAATAAACCATGAAGCAGCATAAAGCAACCAGTTGCTGGATGGTTACACTCATTACAGTGAGGTTCAGATGTACTACAAGTCTAGAAGGGGCGGGGTCTGTCCAAACACACACTCGAATGTCACAAACATACCTGTTGGCTCCATAAACGTTCACGTCAACACAGATAATGTTCACACACTCATACTTATGCTTTCAGACCAACTAGTGTGAATGATTTCATTCAATCACACAAACCATTAGTGCAAAGGTGAGTTAACACCTGTGCTGTAGTGAGTGTTTATGTTCTTCTGAAATGGATGATGGAATGTGAAAGGAGGGAGGGAGAGTGTCCAGTCATCCCCACACCAAGACCCCCACCACAGCAGCAGCTAGAACCCACCAACACCCGTACGGCAGCAGATAGAGAAAAACCGCCCCCGAGGTGATCACATCCGCCACCCAGGCCAGGGCCAGCAGGACCACCCCGGGGCCCCCAAAGCCAGAGAGCAGGGAGGCATGGGGGGACAGAGAGTGTAAGCTCCAGCCCAACCAGGAGAACAGACCCCCCCCCCCCCGCGCCGGGAGGGCCCAACGCGGGACCCCGCCCCAGAAGAGCACCCACAGCCCCAGACGAGCACCCCACCACCACCCAGGAATTCTGGGCATCCCCCCGCCCCCAACCCAGTCTCTGCTTCAGCTGGTCCCAGACGTGATCTATGGGGTTCAGGATGATGATGGTTCTATCATGTCTCTGATGTAAGACCGTGCAGTGACTGAACCATCTCCAATAACTTAACCAAAGTTGCGCTGACTGCTGATGCGTGCCCAGACTGTTGCTCCTTCTCCACCAAGGAGAACCCTGGAACCATGCTGACCTCGGCGCTCACCTCACCTTCTCCATCAACGTTGACGGTCATCATTTCTGTGACCGGACACTCATCAGTGAAAAGGACGGTGGACCGTTGCTGCATTGTCCAGGTCACATGGTCTCATACTGCAAACGTTCACGGCGGTGTCTTTGTGTCAGTGGATTCACCTGCAATGAAGTCATCTGTCAAATCAAATCAAACTTTTTTTATATAGCACCTTTCCTATGAAAACATAACACAAAGTGCTTTACATGAAAACAAACCATCCCTCCCACCCCCTAACTGATGGGGATAGACAATGGGAATAAGCTGAGCACGAAAACAAAATGTTGGTTGTTGGAAACGCTAAGATTGGGACAAGTCTGCTGATGACACCAAAGGCTACGTTCACACTGCAGGGCTTAATGCTCAATTCTGATTTTTTGAAAAAATCCGAATTTTTTGCAAGGCCGTTCACATTTCATAGTAAATCCGAACTTTTGTGGTCTCCAGTGTGACCGTGAGACGACCCAAAACTGACCCGCATGCGCAGAAGAGTACTCAACGGGGAACGACGTCACTCGTTGTTTGCGGAGCCAACGTGAACAATGGATGTCAACAACAGTGTAGTCAACAGTGGAGCTCTTTTTGCAAATCGTCTGTACCCACTGTAGTAGAATGAGGATGTGTTTGGGCCGCGCACGCCGTACAGACAGGAGAAGAGCGCGTGCAGTGGTGGAGAATGGGGGGGGGGGGGGGGCAGTGTGGGCGCGCATTCATGTTGTGTGTTACGGAGGAAGGAGAACAGTAATAGAAGAAGGTTCCCCCAGAATAAATGCTATGGACTCTTTATTAACTGCTCTGGAGAATCCTGGAGAATCTAAGGGTCAGAACAGGGAGGAGGGGGAGGATCCGCCTTGGGTCCCCCGCGCTTCTGATCACGGTCGGAAAGGGGAGAAAGAAAGAAAAAAGTCAAGTCAAGGTTCAACACCAAGGTCAGCCATTTAGCTGGAATTTTTTTCAAAAAACGCCCGGTTGCGAGCCCTGGAGTTTGGCCTGAATAGAGCTGTCACCCCAAATATGAATCCAATCAGTGACCTAGCTTCCCTTCCACTGACTGGTCTCAGAAGCATCGTCCACCATGGTTGATGTTTATGTTCTCGTTCCCGCCTATTTCAACGCAGAACGATGACGTTTGTAGCGTATCAATGACGTACTGTTCGGACTCAAGCCGCCTGGCAGGTCAGACGGAGGTCGGAATTGGAAAGATCGTATCTGTGTCATTCAGACTGTCATGAAAAGATCAGATACAGGTCGCATAGGGGCAAAAACATCGGAATTGGGTCGTCTCAGCCTGCGGTGTGGACGTAGTTTGAGACTCACCAAAGTTCACCTGCATCACCTGTCTGCTACCAAGACGAAGGCGCTGTGTTCAGATGGCACTGCTGGTCCATTAAGCCCCATCGTGTGTTCATGGCTGTTTGAATGATGAACTTAGAATGACTTACTGGTCAAATCTGCTTTTTGGACCCACAGAATGTTGACATTGATGCAACAATGAAAAGGTTTTTCTTATAGATTAATTTGGTTTTGGTCCCAGTCAGTCAGACACTGAACACATGGAAAACACACAACGAGGTGTGTCAATAACCTCAATACAAGTATCTTCCTATCCCCAAAATCAGTGAAACATCCGCCGAGGTTTTCACAATATCCCTAACTTATTGTGAGTTGTGGAGTTTGGCTGGACAATTGTAGATAGTGAAGCTGAAATTTAACTTGAATAAAGATTTTTATTGATTATCTATGATTTTTTTTGCTATTATTCTGATGTTCCTGTCTGCTTCTACTAGTTAACCTTTGCCCCCCTTTTATAGTTCTGCGTCCGGCACCTCCACAAAGAGACATGGTGCAGAGATACAACACTATTAGATGTGAAAAACTAGGGCAAATGATTTAAACTGAACAAAGGTGGAATTTTTCATGTAGGGAATTGCTGTAGAAGAAATCCTGGATTTGATGAATCTGGGTTCAAATCAAAAATAGTTTTTGTAAAGCAGCACCTCTGTTGGCTGGTCGGATTTCTACTGTCGCATATTGAAATGGAGTCACTCTTCCCTGTTCTGCATAATTGAGTGTCTGTGAGGGCTGCATGGTGGTGTAGTGGTTAGCACTTTCACCTCACAGCAGGAAGGCCTTATTCCAAATCCACGCTGGGTTCTTTCTGCATGGAGTTTGCAGGTTCTCCTCATGCATGCTTGGATTTTTTCTAGGCGCTCTGGTTTGCTCCCACAGTCCAAAAACATGCTCTAGGTGTGCATGTGAGTGTGTGTGTGTGATTGTCTGCAACAGCCTGTTCAGAGTCCCCAACGGTTGCTGGCTTGGCCCCACCAGCCCAGTGACTCCAAAAGGCTTTCAGCAGGTTCTGAAGATGGATTGATGGATGGATAGAGGAATAGATGGAGGGGTTGAGTGTCTATGAGAAGCTCATGGGCAGGAAGGATGAACCGACGGTGGACAGAAAGCATCTACAGCCAACAGTGTTGGTGTGTCACCAGAGAATGAAGAGACGAGGAGCAGACTACTCCAGTGTGAATCTGCTTCTCCTTGGGTGGCTATTGCTGGCCCTTCTTTACCATGAAAAGTTGTAAAAGGCTGAGAGCAAGGCCTCGTACTGTTGGTGATGATCCGTTTTACAGTTACGCTTCCATGTAAGTGTTGAGAAGCAGTTATGGCTTGAGGATTGAAGTTCTCGAATGTCTGGAACTCAAGCAGTATTTTTGAGTCTTTGGTGTGATATGACTGCAAAAGGGAGGCCACAGTCTTCCAGGAACAGCTGATGCTCACCTCTTGGCCACAGAGCTGGTAGGCAGAGCTCCACGTGTGCTAAGAATTAGGTCAGGCAAATGGTTAACCCTCCGATCAAGTTTGGCCCTTTAAACTTGTCATCCTTTTCTGTTAACAGCCCATGATGATTTCATGTGAAGAAGGATGTCCCTGTACTTTAAACGGCCTGTAATGACTGCACAAAGATAAGACGATGTTTTTATTGGCAGCTTTAAAGGTCAGACCTCGCCTTTCTCTCCAATAAACAGCGTCATCAGCGTGCTGTGTTTTGTTTTGGTGGAATAGTCATGACTTCTTTAGGCACGACTGAGTTTCTGCAGTTTGGATCGCAAAAACAAGCAGTTAGAGTAGCTCTCACAAACCCTGAAGGCTGTTGAAACACTGCTGTCTATGCCAAGCAGTGCTCGGGGGTTAACTGTGTTCTAAAGAGCCCTTCAAAAGGACCCGAAGGATTTGCTAATCTGAATTCCACTAAGCCATAACTGCAGTAACTTGTAGACTTGGCAAAGATGCTATTCTTCCTTTAGAGTTGGGTCTGTCATCAGTTTTAGAAACCCCTCAGTCTTGTGGCTATACTGCCAAACAAACTTTGACCTCATTGTAATCCGTGTTAAATATTTCTGCAGACGTCTTGAAATACCAGCGTTCTGGGAGGAATCCCTTAAGGATCCAGGCGGGTTTCTTAGTGACACCTCCACCCGTCTCTTTCCCCAGTGGTCTAGTGTTGTGAATTAGCCTTGTTTTTTCCCTCTTTGTTGTTGAAACCATTTTTTTCTTAACTCCTGCTGAGGAAATGATTTAATTGTGGGCTCTATTGTTTACGAGAAGAAGCAGAACCAAAGTGACTCATTTTCACGGCCAATCAGTTTTTAAATCTTGTCATTTTGTGATAGTGATAGAGTATTTTGCGGTTTCTTTGTGTGGAAGCAGTCCAACAAATCACAAATATTCTAAGTCAGATTTTAATGGCCAAACCATCAGAATGGTAACATTTGTCCTAGTTTCCTTTGACAGTCACTTCTCTGATTCCCGAATTCTGTTGGAATATCAGATGGTTGAAATGGTTTAGCCAAAATAAACACATTTTGAGTATAATTGAGCAATAACTTCTAGAGCCATGTTGCAGAGAAAAGGATTCACTGTTGGTGAACAGAAGAATAATGTCTGTTACGAGTGCTCGACATCTCCTGGAAATGATGACAACATCGGAGGCTTTCTGCAAGCAAATGTCACTGAAGCAGCAGAAAGTCCGGTCCACCACCCCGGCCCTCCCAGCCAGCTTCTGGAGGAGCAGATGGCACATGCCCAGAGTTATTTAAAGGCTTCAAGAAGGCAACTGTTTCAGGCTGCAGGGTGCATGCAGAGGGCTTAAGATAGGACTGCTAAGTCACTGGAGTTCTGGATGTGGTACTGGAACAAACAGCATCTGACTCATGACTAACTGCTGCTGGTTATTAAGTGACTGCTGTAGCAAAAATGAAGGAGCCAGTTTGAACATTTGGATTACTGCTTTGTAAACTGCATTTGATGTGGTGGTTTTAATCAGACTATGAGCAGCTAAGAGGGCCGGTTATAACTAATAATGCTGCTTTGGAGGTTTAATGAATAAAAATACTGTCTCTAGCAGGCCAGATCTTTAAAATAATTGAGTTTTACAGTTAATTGCAGCCCTGACTGTACATTGGTTTAGGTCAGTGAGAGATGTACAGAGAATGTTCTAGATGGAAAGGAAAACGTGGCCCTCTCATGCTTCCCTTTTCTACCTTTCTACAGACATGATGCAGAGTAAAAGACCCCTTTCTTACCTGAATGTAACCACCGTAAAGCCCACTACCGTAAAGATTTGACCAAAATTCACTTATTTTTGGGAAATAATGTTTTGTTTTAAATCATTTAAAGACATCTAAAAATATATAATTTTCTAAATGAAATCTACATAGAATCAATTATGATACGTTTGTTGATTTGTTACGTTTTTGCTCACAATAATGTTTGTGTAAGATGAAAAAGCACCGTATTTACCCAGTGTCTGAAGTTTGGTAGGAACATTTTTGCCATGGCGTGACTGTACTTGAACCGTCTGAGACTACCTGGTTATACAAAAGTTTTTTTAAGAGATAGGGGGTTTCAGAAATACATTGATAAAAATATAATGGTTAATAACAATAGGTAAGAAAGGGTTGTTGGCTTGGACATTTGCATTTCTGCTCTTTAGGTAAAACGTTTCATTTGACACCGTTTCCTCTCCGTTTACCAACAGAAGCTTTGCAGATCTTGACAGGCTTCTGCAGGAACGCAGCCTGCAGCCATGGACATGTATCTTTATTGCTCATTGTTCTTAATTTAGTCTTTTTTTTTATTGCACCATATGAGATGGAGCCGATGTGCAGGATCAGCTGAGAAGACGAAAATGAGCCTCTATGAAGAACATTTGATCAGGAGGAACAGTAGCAGCAAAAACCTTGTAATCTGGTTGGAGAACCAAACAAACAGACCACCCACACATTTATCAATGCACAGATTTGTGCTGCTGTCTCTTGGGGCTGTTGACCTTGGATGACACTCTGAACCTGACTATCAGAGAGGTGGAAAAGCCGGAGATGGTTCGACATCCCTCTCTGGAGGTTAGTCACACCCTTCAGAGGGAGGAATGATTTCTGATAGATGGATAGAAATGATTACTTAGTAGGATAATCAATTTGAAAGAATAAACTCATGTCCTGACCGGCACAGGCCTCTCTTCCAGATTAGTTTATAACTAGCTGAGAGGATTGTGGAAATCCACATCTGTGGAGCTGTGAGGCTGTCATCCTCCTCATGGTTTTGCTCTCCAGACTTACTGCTCTTTCACCAGATCAGCTAGTTCCAGTCTTTTTGTTTAGCCAGGAAAGCCCACCTTCCTTTACTGTGTAGAGATACCAGCATCCCCGTCTGAACGTGTTCCTGATGTCGTTGGATTCACAAAGTCAAAAAGAACGTGTCATAACCACTCAAGCGGGGGCAGATTTCCTGAAGTCTAATTGGAATTTGATTGCGCAGCGTTGCAGCCGCTCCTGCAAATGACGCTTGTGTTTAATCTGAAACCAGTTTTGTTTGTTTTGCTATTTTTCCTACATGAACATAACCGATAACCAGGCAGTCTTCCTGCAA
Organism: Oryzias sinensis; assembly: GCA_037389245.1. Taxonomy (NCBI): domain Eukaryota; kingdom Metazoa; phylum Chordata; class Actinopteri; order Beloniformes; family Adrianichthyidae; genus Oryzias; species Oryzias sinensis. The sequence goes on from CM074500.1 coordinate 26,285,780, forward strand.
GGCAGACCAAACAGCCATGAAACGGTCACCACAGCCACTCCGTAGATTTCTTTTTCAGCTGATTGGATCTCACTGGCACTGCTGAGATTATACATGACCAATGATTTCCATGTTGTTTTTCACATCGCCTGTCTGTATTTGTTTAAACTCATTGTTTCCTGGGATGTTGGTATTTTCCTGCTGGTGAGGATCATTTTGAATGCCTGCTGATAAACTCGATTGTTTGTCAAATTTTTAGTGTTGTCCATTCCTTGTAACAGTCTTCTTTCTGCTTTTTTGTTTTTTTTCTCTGGCAGGACGAATGGGACTCAACATTCATCACCCTGGATCTGACCACATCGTGCCACTTAATAGTAAGTAGCACTTTCAGTGAAGGACTGAACCAGTCTTCAGCTTCAGATGCATGTGGTCCCTCTGCTCTTCACTAGTCAAAACATCAGCGCTGTCATCACAGAGCTGGATTCCCTCTCACCATAATCGTAGGACAGACCTCTGGGTGCTTAGGGAAGCACGCTTGACCTGTGAATAACTCTACCAAAAATACCCCCACATGTAAGACTAGATCCACCCTCAGCCATCAGCAGATGAGCCAGAGAAGGAGTTGTGCTCTTGATATGCTCAGACATGACCTGAACATTGCCCGTCATTGAGATTTTATTGATAGAACCTCTGGATTTCCACTTTTGTGCCCCCTTTCCCTGTTTTGCTTTCATGGTTTTTATTGTTTGGCCCAATTCTTAACCACAAAACAAAACAGGGACCCCTGACAGCAGATCAAAACATGACGGGGAAAGCTTTGGTTTGACTCCTCGGACACGCTACGTTGGTCTGCAGGGTGCAGACGCTAACAGCAGCTGGAGTGTCTGCATTTTGTTCTTCTGTGTATCCTCTGGGATTAAATCTCACACTGACGTTGTGGTGTTTTACTAAAGTCTTCAAAGCCTTTTAGAGCTGGGTGTCTCCACAGCAGCCTCGCTTCCGTCACACTGTGAAGCTGAACTTCCTATAGACGCCAGCAGCATTTGAAGTAAAGAAAAAAGTCAGTAAAGTTCCACTTTCTGATGTTTTGTTGCTCTCAGAATCGTCTTTCAGGCGTTTCAAGCTAAGCGGAGCTGGGAAGAGATGAAACTCATCATCCCTGCAGGAATCAGCCGGTTTCCTGTGAAACATGCGCCCTCTCTCAGATACCACACAGCTGGATGTTTGTTCTTTCTCCCGGTCTCTCATGGGTGCATTCCCCCTGGCTGTGGAATGGTAGGGTTTCTCAGCTCTGTGTTCTCTTCATTTGCTCTGGTTGCTAGGTGACTTTGTTTTTGATGAGGCCAGACAGAGATGGGGCAAAGCTACAGAGACTGTCCAGGCTTTTTTGGAATGAAGACACAGATCTTTTTTAATGAAAACATGGGCAATGAGAAGAGGCCCGGAGACAATAAACTCTCAGACGAGCCAGAGGGGCATGTCGCATAATGAAGTGCTTACAATGCAAAGCCTGTATTGGTTTTTAGAGGCGATGGGTCTTCTTTGACCACAGAGGGTGTACTTAATACTGAGTTCCCCCCTCCACTTTGCTGGCATTTTGGCCGTGCTTAACAGTGTTTTGGCCTCTTTATGGTTTCATTTTGATACACGTCAGCCTAGGTTGTGGGAACATTTTTGGAAAAGTTGAGCATGAGTTTTCAAAGAGATGAGTTTTTTCTGTATGACTTGAGTTTCGTTGAACGTGAAAGTTTGTTTTCTCTTTTATACTTCTGTTGAAGTTGAGTTATGGCATTTGGACTTGGACACAATTCATTGGTCTTCTTTCTTGAGGTGTTTCATCAAAAACAAAGCTGCCAATGGAGAAAGAAAAATGGTTTTACCACGAAATCTTGTTTTAAGGAAGAAAATCTAGTCACTAATCATGTGTTCTTGAAATAAGATAATTTTGTAAGGGTGTTATGAGCCACGATTTGATTCATATTACAATTTATGGTTGACGACACGATTCATAGTCGATATTAGTTTATGTTAATGATCTGATCCTCTGACCTGAAGTGGATCCAGATCCTCTTCATCCAAACTTCCAGCAGTGAGAATCAGACAGAAATTCCTGCTACTGAACAGTGAAGTTTTCCAGATTCTTGGATTTCTTCCAGATCATCAAGTGGAAATGAAATCTGTGTCCAAACAAACAAGTAAACTAGAATGAATGTCAAATCCATTCACATGTTAGTTTCTAAAGTTCACCACTGTTGTTTTTCCACATCCAAAGAATCCAAAGGGAACATTCTTAGAACATTCTAGACACTGGATGGTCACATGACTTTATTCAAAGTCTGTCCACACATTGGACTGTAAATATAAATCGCTCTAATTGTTTTCTTTTTGAACTGATTTCATAATGAAATAGGTCGATTAGATTAACTTGCCTCGGATAGATGTATCTGGTTGGACTGTAGGAAAATGAATCGATTCATCGATTAATCGCTACAGTACTTTGCTTTTCAAAAACTTTTTTGATAAGATTATTTTTCTTGACTTTCTTAGGATTCAGTTTTTGCAGTGGCCTCATCCAACTGGCTTCAGTTTGATAAAATGATGCTACAACTAAACTTCAATACTGCATCGCCTGGACGAATGAGAACCTTCATCCACATAACAATTACAGCTGCTAAACAGAAGTGAACACGTTTGGTCTTTCTTCTGGCACTAAACTGAAAGACCACTCTGGTCCTGTGTCCCCACCAGTCCAATTTGTCCTAACTACCACCACAGCAATGTTGGTATCAACGTCAGAAAGCTAAAAGCAAACTACCAAATCAGTCAGGTCTCAAACCTAACACCTCTGTTTTTAGTCTTTTGAAACATCTTCATGCTTTTCCCGGATCAGAGTCCTGTTGGCCTCATGTATAATTCCCTCCGGTATCATTTTAGACCTCCAGTTTTAGAAGGGAACTTGGTTTATTGTCCATGCCGTGTTGTTCCTTAGAAATGCTAAACCACAGCACTGAAATTGGAATGGAGGAAAAGATGAGGCCAATCATTTTGGACTGATGTGACCATTAGGAAGTCCTGCTGTGCCCCCTCCCTTCACTGAGTCCGTCCAGCTTCCTTATCTCCTCAGGAAGTTTCCATTCTCACCTGGCCTGCCTGTCCTGACCCAAGAACGCCTTTAATATTTTACCAGGGTCATGATAATGACTAACCTGCCCCACCCGTGGCCCAGCCTGCCCCCTGCTTTATGGTCTCATTTGGGAACCTTCAGAGATGATTAGCAGGAACTCGCTCCTCTGCAGGTTCATTTAACTGAGATTACAATCTGCAACTATGTGATGTTGCATCATGGTGCTAAGTGTCTCAGCCATTTCTGTGGTTGAACCTTTCCTACTGCCCCCCCCCAGCTGAAAGCCTCCACATGCTTCTGTTGCCAGTAAGGGCTGCCCAATGGGTCTGCCTCTTCTGTGGTTTCATTGTTGTTTCTAATGTGGTTAATCTCCACAAAACCCACATATGTCTTTCCTGTACTTGTTCCCTCCCCAACCCTCTGTCTGTCGCTGCCCCCCCCCCCCCCCCCCGAGCAGCCCGGAGCTATGGCCGCAGAAGAGGTAATGTGGATTTTCTCTGTTCTGCTCGCCATGCCGGCCGGGTCTCGCGGGGGGGGGGTCATTCTCATGTGTGATTACAGGAAATATAGAAGGTAGCTGACAGTTGGTCAGATTTACACTACTATTCCAACATTTACTGCAGTTTTATTACCTTTCTGTCAGAATTTACAACAAAGAAATGGGATTTCTTTTCGGGCCAAATCTTTTCAGTCGTGCTTTTTTGTTATCGGTGAAAATAAAGAAAGTTCCAGAAGAAAAATCTGCAGTGTTTCTGCAAATGCAGCTCTTCAGTTTGCAAACATGAGCTAGTTTGGCTTCATGTTAGCCACCCAGACTGATCTGCTCCGGGTTTTGCTGCACACTCAGCTTTTATTGATAATTATTAATGTTGGTGGTAGCGATCAGTTCAGATCAGACGCCCCACACCTGGAAGCCTGGAGATGATTGCACATTTTGTTTAAATGGCATTTAAATATCAGGTTAAAACTAAAAACTAAAGTTTGAACTGTCTCTAGAGGCGGTCGTGATGGCAGCTGACCTTACTGTCAAAGAGGTTTTAAAACCTCAACCCCGCCCACACCGCTCCACAGACGTTCTAATGGGAGGACATGGCCGGTTTGTTTAGGTGGGGGGCCGTAACGGCAGGTAGAGGGGCCGTGCTGTGTGCTTCCACTGATTGCATGCATCCGTCGGGTTTCCTCCGCTCAGTGGGGGCCAACACAACAACACAGGCGACCGAGCTGCAGCTTCACTCCCATCTCTCTGGGTGACCGAGGTCCTCCCCCTTTGGGGGGGGTGCCCAGCCTCCCTGTGGAGGATTCTGGAGGTCTTTATGACCCAGAGCTCGGGATCTCAGATGAGTGCTGCTACAAAGATCGACTAACAAATTGAGCGCTTTGCTTTCTGCCTCTGCTGCCTTTTTATCAAGACGGGCGAGTGCAACGACCGCTGCACCAATCCACCAGATGACCTCACCCTCAGATCTGCCCTCACTCCTAAATGTCACCCCAAGAAACGTAAACTCCCCCACCTGGGGCAGGAGGACCCCTCCCACCCAGAGAGTGATGCCCTTTGCGTCTACTCTAGAGTGAGCGCAGCTTTCTTTATAAAACAGGGATGTCTGCTGCTCACATAAATACCAAAACAATAATTGTGGTACACAGGTGTGGGCGGGGCTTACCTTTTTGGACTCTTTGATTGGTGTGGTCAAACATGAACATTAAATGTTTACATATTTAAAATAATTTTCATTTATCATTTAAGTTGACATGCTTCTAAATGCCGCATACATCAAGTGTGTTTTTCATGAATTCTGACATGAAGGAAATGAAAATGCAGATGATATTCCAAAGTTGATTACATCTGACAAAATTGTCCGCTGCTTTTTATTTGCTGAACTTTTACACTTGGCGCCTGTATGTGATGGAAGGAAATCATTCATTTGGAAACAGTGATTTCAATCTTGTGCAATTAATCAGATAGGATGATCTTTTAATGAGTTCTTTTATTTCCTTGATAGAAAAGAAACATTTTGCTTTTGATCTAATACTGCATCAAGAAAATATAAACAAGGAAATAGAACTTAATTAAAGGCCACAGTTTTCCTGAACTGCAATCATTTGCTAAATTGATTTGAATACATTCATAACAGAAGTCATTCCTTATCAAAAGATGGGGCTTTAGCTTTCATTTCATGGGCTTTTCTTTTATTTGAACCTGTTATGTCTTTCTTTGGAAAACTGGGAATCTGCAGAAAAAAATTAAAATTAACTTTCAAATGAAGTAAAAATAGTTTGATTATATTGGTTCTAGAAAGCACCAATGTTTAATAAATTGTGATCATAATGCAGAGACATTGTGTAGCTCTGCTGCATTTTTCACAGTAGAGTGTAAATGACAGACAGGCAGAGGAGTCGCACTCTAAAGCAGCATGTCAACACTTCATCAGTCTTTTCTTAACGATCAAATGGGAATTTGAAACATAAAAAACCTAGAGTCTGTCACTTCTGACAACATGATCTCAACGGAGAACATGATGGGGAAAAAAGGGACTTTTTCAGATTCTATGGACTTCAACCAACAAAGAGGACATGACTGTTAAAGTCTAAACGGAATCAACGGGTTTCCTTCTTCTTCATTTATTGAAAGTAACAAAACAAATAAATACAACAGAGAAACAACCTAAAGATGACATTTGCAGGAGACTGAAACCAAATCTGACCAACCTTAAGGACCCATTCCTTTGAAAACTATGTGTGGAAGTATTCTGATGATGGAACATTTTAAGAAGTTAGTCGACGTCCAAAAAGAGAGGGGGGGGGGTTAACTGCCTTTAATAACGTGGGTCTGATAATACGATGATAATCAATGAATATCTTGGTTATGGACAGAAGGTTTAGAAGCACAGATTGTTCTATTTGTGCGCTGAACATCTGGGTTTGTCTCATTTTCACACGTGTGAAAAGACGCTTGTCTGTTTCTTACTCCTCCTTTCTTAACATCAGTCTATGGACTCACGTTTTTCAAAGAGTGCGATAAAAACGCTGGATGACAAATGAGTGACGCTGAATGAGTGTTGTGTTGCACGAGTTTCACACAAAGTTCCACTCATCTTCAGCTTGACTGGATTTTTTCTCAAATCAATCAAGTGTTTTCCATCTAGTTTTGTCAACTTTTTGATATGAAACGTTTGACTGGTTTCTCCCATTCTTACCATATGTTCCGATGCTCTTCTCTCCTCTGGTGGTTTTTTCCCTTCTTCTCAGGTCGCTCTTGCCTTTTTCCCTTTGAAGATGGTTTCCTGAACGACGGGCACGGCGACCCTTCCTTGCCTCCTGGTCTGAACTCACCGACCCGCTGTCAGAATGGAGAAAGGATGGAGCGCTACTCCAGGAAAGTCTTTGTGGGAGGCCTTCCTCCAGACATCGATGAAGGTAACTGGAGAAGAGGCTCGTTGAAACTGCCTGCTTCTCACCCTTTGGATAAAGGTTTTTCTTGACTCATGGTCTGTAGAGTTTTCAGTTGGAAGTCTCCCAGTTCGTAATGTTCTCTCGACTTTGAAATGACTTTGCTGGTGAGTTGATGCTCTAACTGGGCTTTGTTTGGGCTCTGTTGAAATACATTGGCCAACTGGATGGAAACCAGGAAATATTCAGTCAGTTGGAATTCTTTTGGAATTGGCTCTTTATGGAATAGAAATGTTGCTATTGTATATTTCAAGAAACTGTGGGAGACTGCTAGTGGTACAAGTACTATTAATGTGCACTCCCCTTTGTTATCTTTTCCAGGTCGTGATTGTTCTTTTTATTATAAAGTTTCTGAAATAATTTTCCTTCAAATGTTTTTTTTGTTTTGTTGTAATATGAGCAATCCCAGTTGGTCAGCTTGTAACATCTGTGCTGTTTTCTTAACTCGTACAAAAAAGAAAAAGGAAAAACCTGTGAAAACCTTGTTCTTGTTCTTTTCATTACTCTTGAGGCAAAGGAAGGAGGAAGTTTCTGAATGACTCCCTTTATTATGAAATTTTCTAAAACGTATATTTTAAGTAATAAATGAAATATAGCTACAGAAAGCTGGCTTGAACTTTAGGAAAATGCGTTAAGCAAGGTCTTATCAATGACTTAGTCCCAACGGCCTTTGCGGCGAGTTACAGGCCGTGTGCGGGCGACAAATGGGCAAAGGTGGCCCACACCAAGCAGAAAGGTTGTGGACCGCTTGCTGACCCCGTAGACTGAAAATATTCATGCACGTTTTTTTCAGCGGGCATGCTGCGGCTGACAGGTCATAGCAATCACCGTACAACAACATCACCTGTGCGTCTTAAGTGCGGTCAACTTTTACTAGCTGTACATATACTTACCACAGGCACAGCAATGGTACGTTCCATTTTCAAAATGGCCATACGAGCCACTTCATAGGGCAGCTCCTGTCCACAGCCCTCCATGGGCGCAGACAACCCAAAAACTACATGTGACTCTAGCTTTAACCTGTTGTAACCATCCTGTTCATGATTCAGACAGATTAAAGATCGAATTAGAAGAAACTGCAGAGTAGAATAAACACAAAGACTTGTCTCACATTTAACTAAAAAAGAAAAAAAGAAATCTGAATTATCTTTGAAAAATGTTGACAACAGTTCTTTTTTTAGCCCCTGTGACGCACTGGTGACCTGTTCAGGGTGAACTCTGCCTTCACCCTACAGGAGCTGGAATGGCTCCAGCAACCTTCTGACCCTGAGACGGAATCATGATGGATGGATGGATGGATGGATAAAGTTTTTCTAGATCTTTCCTGTTCCATGTGGATATTAACTAACTCAGTATTATCACTGCAGCTGTGCAACGTGGGGCTGCTTGTCAGCTTCATGGCTTGATTTAGTTCTATGGTAGCTAATTCTAAAGGACACTGTTCATGACCCAACGGCACGACATGATCTGAGGAATGATATCCCAAACACTCAGTCAACATGAGTCAAAGTCGAGATGTGAAACGACAGCATTATGTATCGTCAGCGCTGAAAGGTCCGGTGTGGATGAGTTGAAGCCATTCTGGAATCAAAAGGAGGCTCTTCACAGATGGAGAAAGTCCCCCCCCCTTACCTGTTAAAAAGCTTACTTGAACAATCTTTGTGTCGCTACGCAAAGATGATTTAAAGGATTTACGTGGGACAAAATCTGGAATGGTGCAGAGACTGAAGCTGGTGGTAGCCCAATCATGTGGAGAATCCCAAACGGTCCTTCACTCACAGTTGAGCAAAGTAGTGGAAAAAGAAGTGCAAGTTTAAAGAAAAGTGTTCAGATGAACAACTTTCTTTAGGGTTCATTAAACACAGTGTAGTCTTTGTAAATGGCTGGAAAATGAGGCACTGGGGTGCATTTCCATGACCATTTACTACTGATTAGATGCTCAGAACGCGCCCCCACAGCGTGAAAACCATGACTTTCCATGTTATGAGTGAGCCCACTACCGACAGTCTGACCCCTGTTTAATGCAGGAACAGGGACAGAAAGGAGAGTCCGATTTCAAAGGAACTGTGTTCTCTTTCACAGATGAAATCACCAACAGCTTCCGCCGCTACGGACACCTGGTGGTAGACTGGCCCCACAAAGCCGAGAGCAAATCCTACTTTCCACCTAAAGGTAGCGACTCCTTTCACAGCACACTTTGTCTTTTCCCACTGGTCATCAACAGCAATGCATGTAAATGTGGAGCAGTGTCTTTGTCCATTTCTAAAACTCTTTTTATTCGGCTTTCATGACTCTGACGCTCCTCTGAAAGTCAGTTTCATGCAGGTGCTCAGCCCCTCTGGTGCAAACCGCTGCGTCCCTCCCAAAGGCCTGGGATCCGCGGTGTGTTGTTTCAGAGAAGCTATTAAAGCAGTGGAAGACTGACATTCATGACCAAACAGTGATGCTCTGCATCTGGAGGAACCTGCAGGAATCCCTCAATGAATGAGTTTATGGTGGCAAAAGGACACTGAGCGTAAGGAAGGTGTGTCCGACCACCACTAACCCCAACTTGTAGCCAACTGGCAGAAGGATCACATCTATGTCCCAGTCTGGCTACTGAGCAGGCTGGATGCTTGTTTTAACCGCAATGGTCTTGGGGTCAAAACCAGTTCAACACTTGGTGTGATTGTCTGTTTCCATTGGGAGGGGAACTAGGTCATTATCAGTGCGGGATTGGTCTCCTCCCATCAAACTGTGTTTGACCAGATGGAAGACGGCTGTCATTTTCTCAGCTTCTTTCTGCAAACGGTTTCTCTTCAGGGATGACTCATCCTGTGCCTCATCTGACTGTGGGGACAGGGAAAGGCGCTTTTTGGTTTGATTCATGGTGAGGAGTGCAGCCAGAGAAGGAATTTCAGACCGATTAAGCTTTTAGTTAAAACGAGTTGAGCATGTCCTGCAGCCGTTAGCCCTTCAGAGAAGCAGCATCCATCTGATGTACAGTTCTACTCTCCCAAAAACAGCAAGAGAAGCACAACTACAGGTCTGCGCTGTTGACTCAGCCCCCGTGCTCCAGTTTTAACACACTGCACCAAAAGAGACAGATCTGTGGAGGCTGCAGCCCACAACACTGCCAGCGGGTCGGAACCAGCGATCAGTAACAATTTCAGGAACCAACTTTTTGTTTCCGAGTTAAGGTTAATCCACAGCAGTTTTTCAAACTGCAGCAGACATCAATCATCTGAGTCCAAACAAAGACAAAAGTCAGGAATCAAGTGTCTTTCTCTGACCTTTCAGAAAGATCAGTTTTCTCATTGTCCTCTTAAGTGACAGTGAATTGATGCTGCATTAGATGTTACACCTCCCCAATTGACAGCTAGGAGGACCAGCAGTCAAAGGGTTTTCTCTGTCCACAGGAAATGAAGATGAAACTACAACTATGCTAAATACTCAGACCACACTGCTGTGGTCTGTATTCTCATCACCCCTGATGGCCAAGACCTTTTTTTAGTAGTAAACCAGTTTTTCTTTTTGAGTTTTGTCGTGCCTGCAGATACGTTTCTTGGATTAAGCAGCTGATTAGCTTTGACTCTTTTTTTTCTGGTAAAAACCCACTTGTGATAAAGATCCAACCTGTCAACATGTGCTTGTGGCTTCAAAGTTAACTTTTCACTTCAGCTGAATAATTTCCACAGAAAAACAGGATGTGAGTGCTTTGAATCTCTATGCAGCCAATAGGAGGGCTCACCTGTAAAACTGTCAAAACTAGACAAACCTTGCAGCCCCAGCAGGAAGAATCAAAGTTGCAGACCACTAGGTGAGCAGAAGAGCAAAAATGTTTGGGCACATTTTTCCTGCAGGCAGGCTGCAGGCGACAGGTCGTAGTGAACACTTGTACAACGCAGAAGGGGGAAGTAGGTGAGACACAGGTATGTGGACAGATTTTTACAGAACCCCTGCAAATCCTGCACAATAAACCCGTTAGAGCCAACCACAGGAAAACATTGTGTTCCGACTTAGAATTGAGGAAATTAGAGTGTTGTTTGTGTGGACATCCTTGCAGATCACGTGCACACGCCAAGTTTGCAGCATTTGTGTGCAGTCTGTAAATATTCTTCATCCAAAACTCCCCCTCACATTTAACTCTACACAGCCCTCATTTAATCAGGAAGATGCTGCTGGTCTTCATATTCCTGCCCGTGTTACACCGTGCTCAGCAGAAAGGCTCCATAAATCAGAGGCAGCAGTGACTGCAGGTCTGTGTTCTCCTCCTGAGGCTGAAGCCTCTGCACTGCAGAGCAGAAAAACCAGGCCGACTTGCAGCCACAAAGCAGTCAGGCTGTCAATCCAGCAAAGCCTCAGTCACTGTTGCTGTGTGGAATAGAGCTGCTCATCAGCAGGCATGTCTGCTCTAAAAAATGACTAAATATAAAACCTTCAAGGCTCACAACGTTTGATGTTGACTATATATCTATTGAAAGAAATACCCAATCTGTTGAACTTATTCCTTAATAGCAGTATAGGCCGTAAAGACCCACTCTAATGAAAATGCTGTTTTTAACTTGTTCCTTTGGCGTTTTTCTCATGATGGACGACATTTATGAAGAAAATTAAGCTTAAAACTGCTTAAAATTTCTGAGTATTTTGTGAATCAAATTGTTACAAACATCCATCCGAAAAAGCTTGTAGCTGTTATGTAGAAGCTACAGTTAGGGGTCACAGTCTCCCTACTCTGCTCCATTCTGATCATCCACTGTCAGACAAACGGATCCATGAACGTCTTTGTTCTCCTCGTCTGAGCTGGAATCTGGATCAGAACTGGACGGATGGAAAGCTACGATGTTTGTTGCACCAGTAATGTTAGGTTGTGAAGGGCTGTAAGCTAGCGGGAGACATTGTAAAGATGGGTGTTGGGAAGTGGTGACAGTCTTACGGCATGTTAACTGTCCTGCCTACAACTTCTAATGAACTCCTGCTGCTCTGCAGAAACTATGTCTTAGAAAATGACACAGGTTTTTTAAAGATTTGACAAAATGGGCATAATCATAATTAAAGACCACTCAGAACGCTGAGGGTCTATATCATGCAAAATCTAAATTTTGAGCTTTTAAGCGTATTATAATGTTTATTTCTCACAAAAAGAAACCCTAAAGCGGTCTTGATCCACATTTCTGAGTATTCTTCTAAAAACCTGCTCTCTGAGCGCCAGCCCCTCCCAACCCATGAAAACAAGTGGGTTCTCAGATTGTGACCTCACAGAGTGAAGAACCGCCCCTTCCAGGAAGAGTTTGCACAGCCAGCCCCGCCCCCAGGCTAACCGACACACCCCCTTTCCCTGCAGAGCTAGCAGTGATGGGCTCTAGGATGATGTCATGAAATGGGCGACACCCACAAGGAGAGAAATCGAGTCGTCTTACTTCTGGATTGGAAAATAACTGATATCTAACAAAAGTTGTATTCTGTGATGTCTTTTATAGATATTGTTTACTAGAAAGGCCTTAAGAATAGCATGATACAGGCCCTTTAAAGTTTCCTTCTTATCTTTTTTTTACCGTGTAGCTTGACTTTCAAAGAATGATGTACATGTATTTTTTTTCTTCACATTCAAACCTTTTTAGTTTTTTAATATTCATTCTTCATCTCCCTTCGTCCTCTCCCTCTCTCCAGCCGTGCACTAGCTCATGAAGCATGTTCCTTTCTACGAGCCCTACTGTTTCATTCCTGAACACAACACAGAGGCGAGACATTAACGCTAACCTGCATGATTCCTCTGAGACAAACCCCCGGTGTGTCAGCTTAGCACAGAGACGACTATCCTTTTCTGGGTGTCAACAACACCTGAAGCAATGGGACCATGCAGGAAATTGCTCGTCTGGCTAGTTTGCAGTCTATAATTAGCAAATATGATATTAGCTGGTCATTCACAGCCACAATCTGCTGAAACAGCATGTTGTCATATTGTTGTTTGCCAGGTTAATCTGGAAAATGATTTCTGCAATATGTGCCTCTGTGTTTAGGGCTGGAGTAATGACCAGCGCGAAACAAGTGTCTTCGTGTAAAGATCTAACAAACAGTGACTGTTGGAGCAGAGCGTGGAAATCTGCTGAATTTCTGCAGAAGAACATTTTAGAAGGAAGCTGTTTAAGTGATCTCATTGTACAGGGAAACCCGGCTCCTTACTGTGCATATGACCATAAAGCCCTTTGAATCCTGACACACACAGGTGCCGCAGCAGAAGCAAGAGTGCATTAGACTGATGAGCGTGAACCGTTGTTGGACAGCATAATCTGCTTTTACATGTATTCTCTAACCTTTTTTTGTTTTTTTTGTCCAAAAAATCAAAGTATTTGCTCTTGATCCAGCCCACTCTTTTCCGTAACATCGTTTGGTAGATGTGTTTATCACGTCTGTGTTCAGTCTCTCCTAAAACAGCCTAACAGCCTGACCTTGTATGAAGCCTCAGCTCTCACCGCTAAATAATTCATCTCTTGTCCAAACTGTTCTTTGCACTTTGCAAGGACATCACCAAGCTACAGCCAGGCTTGTGGGGTTCTGGGTTCATCAATGTTGCATAGTTGCTTCATTCTCCTGCTGTTCAGCATCTGGCTGCTGGTGCTGAGCAGCAAGACGAGGCGAGAAGGACAGAAAGATCTTCCTTCCTGTAATGGTGTAGTTTCACACAAAGACGTAGGGGTATCCATGTGTTGTAGACGAGAGAAGAATAGGGATAAAAAGCATTATGGTCAGAAGATTGGTGTTCAAGGGGTGGTCCATTGTTCCTTCTTTCTTTCAGGCTATGCCTTCCTACTGTTCCAGGAAGAGAGTTCTGTTCAGGCTCTGATCGATGCCTGCATCGAGGAAGACGGCAAGCTTTACCTTTGTGTTTCCAGTCCCACCATCAAAGACAAACCAGTAAGAAGCGGCTTTTATGTGGTTCTAAAAATGTTCCAACACTTCCCAAACAAAGACGTCCAACTCCTTGGCAGGAGTTTATGAGGGACATGACCACACAGAAGTCCTTCTAACAGGCATAACCAGCTCAGAAAAGCTTTCTGCAGCAGAACTTGTTCGGCTGCCCAGCAGTTTTCCATGACATTAAAATGCTTTTACTGTTTTCTCAGACCATTTTTTCCTCTCTGCACCCTTAGGTCCAGATCCGTCCCTGGAACCTGAGTGACAGTGACTTTGTCATGGACGGCTCCCAGCCTTTGGATCCCCGCAAGACCATCTTTGTTGGAGGTGTGCCACGACCTCTGCGTGCAGGTGGGTCCACGATACGATTGAAGCAAAGATTTTCTCTGAAATCTGTCAAAGCCTCTAAAGTGGTCTCATAACTTTGACTGGCATGGACCACTGAGGGCGGAGGCGGGAACGAAAGTAATGCTGGTCTTGAGTTTCTGGGAAACCAGCCCAGTGGTCATCCTGTTAGGAATTCATGCCGTAATGGAAGATTCCGCCTCTCTGTGTCTGGGATAAACATTACTTGCTCGTCTGCAATCTGACCCAAGCTAATTACCCCCCTGCAGTGACTGCTGCTGCGGTGAATAAGATATACAGCATTTACAACATTTTAGAGCAAAGATAAAACAGACATGTTCTGTAAGAGGATTTTCTGCTGCAGAATAGTAACTTTCTTCCTCCTGTCCATCTCCAGTGGAGCTGGCTATGATCATGGACCGACTGTATGGAGGGGTCTGCTACGCCGGCATCGACACTGACCCAGAGCTCAAATATCCGAAGGGAGCCGGACGCGTGGCCTTCTCCAATCAGCAGAGCTACATCGCTGCAATCAGCGCCCGTTTTGTTCAGCTGCAGCACAACGACATCGACAAGAGGGTGAGCGAGTTCATCACTCTCTGCGTCTCGGACAGACGTGGGCTTTTCAGTCAGACAACTCGCGCACATCCCAGCTTTCATTACAGGGCTTTTGCAGCCTACAATAACGGAGGCCCAGCCGGGCTGTGTAATCATTACGGCTCCCCCCGCAGATGTTTCACGTTTCATTCACAGACAGCAGCTTTAATTATAGCAGCTCCCTATATGTGAATATCCACTCTGGCTGTACTGCAGTCTGATTATTTTAAGCACAACGGCCAATTGCTGAGAAACATGGCGACCATGAAAGACTGGTTGTCAGCCAGGAAGCCAAGCCTCTACATGGGGGGGACTGTCTGTCTGCCCCTCCTTAGCTGCCACCATTTCTCATCACTGGGAGGATTGGAGTTCCTTTTTGATGGCTAAAACAGGGTGGAATGTAATTAATGGAAAATTATGTGGCCCTTATTGATTTTACGTTGCTTTTACTCTCGATTTCACAACGTTTAGCCAGTGAAGGCCTGCTGGGGGAGTTTATTTCATGAAAACCCCTCCCATATGTTCATCTCCACAGTGACTGGGGAGTAATGTGCGCCCCCTCCCCACGCACAAACTTCAGGAATAGCCTTACACTGTTTTAAATTCAAATGATGCTTTGAGCAGATCACCATTTCATTTTAAACCTAGTTTGTTCAGAGAAAACTGAACTCAAGAGAAAACTCAGAGAAAACTTACTCAAACAGAAGTCAGAGGCAGCCGTAATATCCGGGGGCTTCATCTGTTGGTGCACATCCCAACCCTATCCTGCCTATGTTCATCTCCACGGCGATTTAAAGATTAGTGGACACACTTTATTTTCTCTGTTTTTTAAGTTTCCTTGGGGATGAGCTCCTGAATCAAACAGGCTGTCGTTTGTCAAAAACATACAGAGTATCTACACGAGGAAAATGGTCCACCTTAAAAGCAGCACCGCCCTCAACCAAGTTTGTCTAGAGTGGAGGTAGCAGTGAACTTTGGTTTTACATAATCCCATCTGGAAAAGAGTGGACAACATTAAAGCTTATGCCTTAGCCCTATACACCTGTCTGGGGGGTTGATGTGTACAGGCACTGCGGGTTTTTGGCTTGTCTGGGCCCGTGGAGGGTCATAGAGACGAACAGCTGCACCTTAAGGGGAGCACAGGTGTGTGTCTTGCAGGCCCCTTGAGGCTCATACAGCCACCTCAAAATGTCATGAAAATTGAACGTACCATTGTTAAGAATGTGGTAAGTGTATTTGTAAGGATAATATAAGTTACATGCTCTTATAATGTAAGGAGTTTATGCTGTCATGTGGGGCCATAACTTCACACTCTACTCATTAGTAAGGTGCCAGATCTGACTACTTACTGACTATGTGCTAATGCTGAGCACGGGGTGTGCACGTGATACCTACATGCACGTAGGAAGTCCACACAAACTACATATACTCTGATTGTCATCTTCCTCATTTCTAACAGTCAGGTTGCAGGAACATAGCGCACACTTATCAACTGAACAGCAATAATGGGCCCTTTGTGCACTTTGCAGGATCTGGGGGGTTGAAAAAATGAAAGGTCTGTACGATGTCCCAGCGTGTACTTTACCCTTAAATGTTGAAGTAGGGCTGGGTGATATGACCTAAAAATAAAAATAAAAATAATAAAACAAAATAATAATAAAAATATTTTTTTTAATTCGATTTCCGATTTTCCCCCAATTCCCCCCATTAAGGAAAGCAATAAGTACAAACGGCAGAAAACTTAAGTTAAAGCAAATTTTTCTTTTATTAAATCAAATGCAAGACAAATGTAAACCCCATTTCTGGGATGAATAATACATAAATGATCACACTCTTGGAATCAAAGTCCCAGCTGTGTTTTAAGTCACACTTTGTAGTCTAGACTAAAAGGAGACAAACATTCACCTTGAAAGTAGCACCATTTACTAAAGGATTAACAATACAGCTCAGATCTGGGGTCTAAGGTTTTAATTAAATTAATAAACACCGTCTTATCCACGGTATATATGGGTGCCATGTCTTTGGCTATATGCAAAGCGACTGCTTCTGTGATTGTTCTCCACTGTGCCCCCTTCCTAGGGATGGGTAACGAGCCCCGGTATTGAATGAGTCCCGGGGCAACATTCTTCAAGAGCGCAGTATCCGTAAGATCTGACCTCAACGGCTCTACTATCGGTACTGGAGAAGTCGCATTTTAATTGTGTCCCACAAGATATCAGCTAGAGCGGTGTGGGATTTTTGATCACTGAGGTGATGAAGCAGCAGGAGTCGCGGTCAACTGCGATGGGCTTTAGGCAAATGTTGCATGGTGGGGTCTCTTCCTCCACGTCTGTAGTAGTAAACCCAGACCAGTTCCAAACAACAGATGATTTTATTCCTTTCTTGGGAACAAACTTCCCACTCTCACCGGTAGCCTTGCTGTCGCTAGCTGTTTTCCAGTGTGCTATGATGTTAAAGTTTGTCGCTTGCCATACCGCCATGTGACACTAACGCTACGGAAGCTCTGGGGAGCCAAAAATGTCCCATTACACAAAAACTCTATTTAGTTATTTTTTAAATCGCCCGTAACAAAAATTTCTAATTCATTCATTCAATCGATTTTTCGCCCAAAACTATGTTGAAGTGTTTACTATGAAACAGTGTTCACAATCTTAATAGTTTGTGCTGCCCAACTGTGTGTCCCGCGCAGCCCGTATCCACCCCTAAGGGCAGTTGGGGCTAATAAATGACATGTTAAGTAATTCAGCACAGTAGATTCATTAAAAGTCCTGTTGACAGAAACAGCGATTGATGTCTTGAAGTTTTGTCGTTGAGTGAGTTGATATGCCTCTTTTTCTAGGTGGAGGTGAAGCCTTACGTCCTCGATGACCAGATGTGTGATGAATGCCAAGGGGCACGCTGCGGGGGCAAGTTCGCCCCCTTCTTTTGTGCCAATGTCACCTGTCTGCAGTACTACTGCGAGTACTGCTGGGCCAGCATCCACTCACGTGCCGGACGAGAGTTCCACAAGCCGCTGGTGAAGGAGGGCGGCGACCGCCCTCGACACGTGTCTTTCCGCTGGAGCTGAGAGGGGAGGGTTTGGGGGTGGAGGGTCTGCCCTACCCTGGTGGGACAACAGCCACCAGACTTTTAGAAGAATAAAAAATAACCCGCCCAGAACCAGCTCAGCTAGTCCCCCTCTCACACACCCCCCCTTGCCCCCCACCCCCTTGTGAAAAAAGAAAAAACATAAAACGGATACAATTACATGCACAAGACTGTTGAAACCAAATGACTCTGAGCTCTGACTTGTGTTCCACTCTGACGAAGCTTTTTGGGAAAATGACATACAAACTCACAGCTTAAAACACACCTTAGATTTTCCACTTTGGCACAAGATCTCATTAGAAAGACCTGCAAGACAGTGAACACCTGCAAGACGGTGAACACCTGGAAGACGGTGAACACCTGCAAGAATGGTGAACACCTGCAAGAATGGTGAACACCTGCAAGAATGGTGAACACCTGCAAGAATGGTGAACACCTGCAGGATGGTAAACACCTGACTGCTTTTAGTTCCCTGGTATGTTGACTGGTCAGTGTGGTACATTCTGATTGACCCTACCCTATATTAAAACAGTAGTGGTCTCATATAAATATTAAAAAAAGAATATCTTTATTTTTTTGCTTTGTACCTATGTATTCATACATGGAGAATTTAAAATGTATGTAAAAGAAGCATGCACTTATTTTTTAAAGGATGTAGTTGTGTTGCCCCTAGTAAAAAAAATTACCAAAGGTAAATGAAATAAATAGAGAAAAGCAGAATAGGTGGCATAGAACGTAGCAAAACCTAACAACTGTATGGGCTTATATTGTCCAGGAAAAAACAACAAAGTTTGGCCCGAATTTGACTCGGAAGATATTAATACCTCATACACACAATCAAATTAGTTCACCTTCAATTTGCAAGTCTTTATTTTTTGATAAGATAGATGATTTTTCTAGTGTTATATAAATGTGATGCTGCAGAAGCTTTGCTGCTAAATCCATGGTATAAGCGTACCATAAGTACTTTTTTCTGGCTGGAGTGTAAAATATAAATACCGATGTAGAGAAACAAATCGACGAGCCGCCTCGCGCTCAGAGGGGCCCTGAGGAGCCCTGAGGCAATGACGGCTAACTTTGTTGGTGGGGGGTCAGGGTGTTTGACCCTAACTGCATGTTTGTTTTCAATCAGGTCCCTGCATGCAATAGACTTTTTAGTATCATACCTACTATTAGTATCATACCTACTATTAGTATCATACCTACTACTCAACTCTGCCCATGTTTGCACATCACCCTAGACCTGAACCTGCACCAAACTGGACAGTGGAGGAAAAGGTCAGAGGTCAAGGCCAGGCTTACGGGGTTCTCAAAGTAACAGGGAGGTGAAAAAACAAGTGAAATGTAGAATTACCATTTAAAAACTGTCCAATAGGTGAAGTACTTTTTGCAGTGATTCTTGATATATTTGTGCAATCTTTTATACCGTATGTAGTTAGATCTGAATTTGCCTAGAACTGTGATTCGCTTTAACTGTCGTTAATGTCCGACATAGAGGTCCTGTGAAGCTTCATAACGAGTGTCTGCACACATATTATGGTCTCTTGCACACGTCAGTCTACACACACAGGACACACGACCGCACACACGAGTCTGAGCTGCGAAAAGATGTGAGAGATTCTGGGTTTTTGTTTTTCTTTTGGAGAAAAAGTGCAGAAGGCAACCAAAGAGCTGTGGTGAGCGCTGAGACGTTACAGAGGGGCAGCCAGGCCGTGGAGGGGCGGGACATGAAACGCTAAAGCTACTGAGCCCCACACATCCCCTCACTGGAGGGGGTCGGCTGGGAGGAAGGGGATCCAGAACATGCAGATGTGCGACCCGGGGTTACCGTATTTATTTTTCTACTTTTTTGTCATTTGTTTTTCCTGCAAAGCTTGAAGTAATTGACCTGCTAAAAGTGGTGGACAAATATGTATTCAGTTGTACCAAAAGGAACAATCTGGATTTGGTGGGGGGTCGGTAACCAAGTGACACTGGTTGAGGTTTTACATGACTGCATGTTGATGCGTCCCCCCCTTTGCCTGTGAGATCTGATGGTGATCATGGAGCCCCAAAGTCCCCGCCCTCTTTTACCTTTTTTTTTTAGTCATAAACTGTTTTTCCTGCTTTTTTGTTTGTCTTAGAAATCATGAATGCAACTTAAAAAAAGGAGTTACAACAAGCATCCTTATAAAAACCAAGAGTTGTGGGTGTTTTTGTGACTGTCTTGAACCCTTGCTTTGTTTCTGTTGATGGGTTGTCTTTGTGCACTACACTTGGAACAGTTCAGCATGCTTTCTGACTGACAGGATCTTTTGTAATACCTCAATTTTGAAAATCTATTAAGAGAGAAAAATATTTTCTAAGTAAAATTATTCAGATGAAAAAGCCTATATTAATTTAAATCTTGAAGAGAATTGATTTAACAAGTTGATTTATTTTTATGCCTTATTTTAGTTTTTTTTTTTTTTAAGGCATCAACTGAAGGAAGTAGAGCTTTATAACTAACAATCATGTAGTTGGTGGGAGTATAGTTCAGAGTAATCTAATATCAGGTGCTGGGAGAGGAAACGGAACACCTTTTTGTATATTTATAACCATTTATTCTCCTGACCAGAGTTGTGAAAGATCTTCTGTTTGTTATTTTTTTAAAGAGGTTTTTTATTTTCTGCGAGTCTTTTGTTCTGTACAAGCACCACGGCGACCTTGATTGGTTCTCTGAGAGGAAAGCAGACATGGGGGGGCGGGGGGCTTACCAAGGATGTTTTCTGGACTGGAGACCCCCCCCCTCCCCACTGAGGTGCATCAGTAGACTGGTGGCCTTCTATTCATGCAAGACTTGAATTAGTCCCATTTCTAAGGCTTTCTTGTGATGTGCAATACTGTTTGTACTGTTTGTAGAAAAGAAGAAAACAAGAAAAAAGAGGCAGAAATCTTTATGGCAGAATTATTTTCATTGCAAGCATTGTGATTCACTAAAAATCATTTTCTACTGTGTATTTACCTACTCTACCTACTAGTATCCTCCAGTAGTAATGTAGCCTTTGTACTGAGAAATTTTTATTAGTTTTAGAAAGTTTTGCTAAAAGAGAAAAGTAATTTAAACATTTGCATGTTTTTTTATTTTGAATTTCATATTTTTCTTTACAGAATTTTTTGTCAAACATTAGGAGGGGAAATTTTCCTAACTGGTAAATGTCTTTATTATTATTATTATTTTTTTACTTGGAATAAATTAATTTAATGATCCAAATTCTTTAAACCTTTTTTTCCTTCATCTGCTCACTTTCTTTTGGAGCTGAGAAAAGCCTTTGTAATATTGTTACTAAAGTGTCTGGTTTGTTAAAGAGTTAAGCTTAATTTCTGATGTTGCTTACATTTGTGTGACAATGATCTATTCACTAGGAAAAAAAAAAACTACTCCGAGAAACAGATTGGAGGTTGGTGATGTACAAGTGATTTGTAATGTATACAAATGAATGGGCAATAAAGTCAAAATGGCTGAATGTGGAGCATCTTTTCAGTATGTTGATGTCATTGTGGCAGAAAAAAGACGTCTAGTCCTGGTACTCACTTTAAGGTCTTCCAGGAACCTTCTGGCGAGCAGCTTCAGTGAGACGCGTTCCAAAGGGAGTTCCTCCACTTCCTGCTGGAACCAACAGCACTTTGCTCTCTTGTTTGACATTTGAACATTTTCTGTTTTCTGACAATGGATCCAAACCTGACAAGTATTCCAATTAAGTGTACAGCAGGTTCAAAAGTGATGCAGTATACGCTGCTGTAACGGTTTGTTTCAACGATTCAGTTCATATCAAAATCTATGGCTGACGATCCGATTTAGAGAGGATATCAGTTCATTTGGAACGATTTGATTCAGTCGATTTTGGTTCATTTAAATGATTCGATTTTTTTATTAACCTGAAGTAGATCCAGATCATCTTCATCCAAACTTCCAGCAGTGAGACTCAGACAGAAATTCCTGCTACTGAACAGTGAGGTTTTCCAGATTCTTGGATTTCTTCCAGATCATCAAGTGGAAATGAAATCCGTGTCCAAACAAACAAGTAAACTAGAATGAATGTCAAATCCATTCACATGTTAGTTTCCTAAAGTTCACCACTGTTGTTTTTCCACATCCAAAGAATCCAAAGGGAACATTCTTAGAACATTCTAGACACTGGATGGTCACATGACTTTATTCAAAGTCTGTCCACACATTGGACTGGAATGATGGACTGATCCGTGTTTGATGACAACCCTTGTGCTATCCTAGGCACTTTAACATTGGGAGTCGGGTCATCTAGACCCACTAGACAGTGCGCTGAACCTTTTTTCTTCAATGATTTGTGATCTTCACTGGTGTCCATGGATTCCATGAAATCTTTCCACCTTTATCCACCTTTGTCATGGTAGGGAGAACACGTCAATGTAAGGTGGGGGGGGGGGTCATCTAAGATAGCACAAGGGTTAACCTCAGATATTATCTAAAAATAATATCTCCAGTACAGTCCGAGCCAGTCATGGTCACTGCAAGAGTAAAAGTTGTTGATACTGCCGCTGCGCTGGACTCCAAAGAGTATTGCGCTGCTGTATTCATTGATCTACTTAAAGCTTTTGATTCTATTTTATTGAACAGACTTGGCAACATTGGCATTTCCAATCAGTCTCTAATATGGTTTACTAACTGACTGACAGAATGCAAAAGGTAAATATAGATTTTTTTCTATAGTATTTTGAGCCTCTCTGTGTCTCTAAAGGTGTGCCACAGGGGTCTGTTCTTGGCCTTACTCTTTTCTCCATTTACATGAATGGCATCCCAAGGGCTGTTAGTAAAGGTACTGTACACATATGCTGATGACACTGTTTCGTATGCTTCTGGTCCATCTCCAGAGGTGGTCTGTCATTCACTGCAACAAGGCTTTTTGGATATAAACATCATGTGGTTTAACTGTAAAAGAACTGGAACCTTACCACCGCAGATAGAACCATCTTAGAGCAGATTACAGAATACCAGTACTTGGGAATCTGGTTAGACAACACACTGTCCTTCCGTCAACACATCTAAAGTCAAAGCCAAACTTGGCTTTTTGTACAGAAACCACTCTGCTTTTACATATTCAGCTAAAAAGATTGTTAAATGTGTAACAATCTTTTTAGTTAAAATGTCGTTAAAATGTGTATTTTTCCTTTGTTTGATAATGGTGATATAATCTATCGCCATCCCTGCAAAGGAATTCTGCAAAAACTGGACAACATTTTTCTCTCTGCAATTGGTTTTGTTGCTAATGCCCCTTACAGGACACACTACTGCCTGCTCTACTCTTTGCAGTCCTGTCACAACAGGAACTGGCTTGTGTTTATTTACAATAGCTTGCTTGGTCTCTCACCTCCATATCTGAAACAGTTACTACAATTAGAGTATCAAGATACAACACTCGTTTTTCACAACTCCTCAAATTGAAAGTTCCAAGAACACAGGCCTTATGTCTTTTCGTCTTGCTGCTCCAAATGAATGGGAAAAAACCAGATGGAGTCTGCAAAAAACCGGAGACTGGGACGGAGATTTGTCTTCCAGAGAGACGATGATCGTAAACATAAAGAAAATCTACAATAGTTCACAAATGAACATATCCAGGTGTTAGAATGGTCAAGTCAAAGTCCAGACCAGAATCCAGAGGAGAATCTGTGGAAAGAACTGAAATGCTCTCCATCCACCTCACTGAGCTCCAGCTGTTTTAAGGAGGAATGAGCAAACATTTCAGTCTGTGATGTGTAAAACTGAGACAAACCCCCAGAGACGCACAGCTGGAACCACAGCAACAGCTAGAAAGCATTAACTTAGGGGGCTGAATCATTTTGCACGCCCAATTTTTTTGTTTTTTGTTTGTTAAACAAGTTTGAAATATCCAATAAATTTAATCCCACTTCATGATTGTGTCCCACTTGTCTATTCTTCACAAAAAATCAGTTTTATTTCTTTATGTTTCCAGCCCGAAATGTGGCTAAAGGGTGAAAAGTTCAAGGGGGACGAATACTTTCACAAGGTACCGTATACTCAAGTATACTTAAAGCTCAAGTGCACTACTTTTTTGCTACAGGTCTCCAGTTTTGTTCATCCAGTCTGAATTATGTGTTCAGTCCAGTCTGGCTTTTAAGAAACTGTCATTTTGTTGAATGTACAGCAAAATGAACATTTTCATCTTTTGGTGTGTCTGTTGCTCTTCATAAGACCCAGCTGCAAACGCTCTTTTCAGTTTGTTACATGGTTGTTTTGGTGACGGCTGGAGGAGCAAAAAAAACTGAATTCAGGATTTCTTGGAGATCTGGGGGGAATTCCAGAAAGCAGGTTATGCTAGCTCCCACGGTAAGTTTGAGGCTAGTATACAGCCGAAAGCGATAAATGTTGCCATAGCAACTCATGCTCTGAACATAACCTGGTCCGGAGCAGGTTATGTTGAAGGTTAGTTTGTGTTCAGAGAGGTGAAGCAGCATGGCGTGTCCATTTGAAGATGATTTAGTGGATGAAGAAGCTCAGATAATACTTTTTCCACCATGAGAGGCTGATAAGACCACGTATTGATGTTGGAAAGAGAAACTTTTTACTTTGATCTAACTTCATTATTGGCTTTAGTTAAGATCAATCAATTCTTTTTTGTTAAGTCAGCATAAAAATCAAACAGTTATCAGACATTTATTTTACTTCAATTCAAATTAATTCAATTAAGTAGGTGTAACTTTGGTGCTGCTGCTAGATCGGCACCGCAAAGAATTGTGGGATACCATTCCATTTGCCTGTCTGGACGGATTTGGGTTTAACCGTTGTGCCATCTTAGATGACTCCACCCTTACATTGATGTGTTCTCCCTACCATGAAATGAGTATATCTGCAGGCTCAAACTTGGACATATGAGAGTTCAAGAATTATAATTAAGATGGAAAAACTTTAATTGAATTGGATTGAAATTACATTTAGATAAATATGTAAATTTGGGTTGTAAAAAAAATATTGAATTGGATAGACATAAGAAATTAGGTTGAAAATTTATATATATATATAAATATGCGTCACAATCAAAATAAGATCAGAAACTCGTGCGTTTACTTTGTCCGTTCTTTTTCTTCAAACAGAAACTCTCTTTTGCTGATGCAGCCGTGTTACTTTTTTGATGGACGTATAATCTTCATACGCCGTCATTAAAATCTCAGACACCGTCTCACTGAAGTGTAGCGCTCTCTTTTTTTCTCCACGCGTTTCCATGGTAACTCCGTAAATCGGCGATCCATTGAGAATCTCTTTATGTACCTGCTGTGTTGAAGAAAAAAGGTTTAGAGTACTGTCTAGTGGGTCTAGATGACCCAACTCCCAATGTTAAAGTGCCTAGGAATGCACCATGGTTAGGAATACCCCCTGATGTGGTCCCAGCAGAGGGATGCTTACAGGTTTATTTTGTGTTTCCTTTTTAAATCCGATGGTATCTTGGCTGTAATTGGAAAGTCTTTCATTGAAAACATTTTGTGGATCTTTGGTAAATTGTGAGGGTTTTTTTTACTAAAAGCTTTGGTTTTAGGTTCTTTTAACCAAAATGCCATTTGTTAGTCACTTTCATAAAGGTGTCTGTTTTGACAGAGCAGGACAACATTAATCAAAGCCTCACATCTTCTTGCTCAGGCCTTCAGAAATGCTTTGGGATCCATAAATCTATGAGTCGTGGACGTCTTCCTAACCAGAATGTTGGCTCTCACTTCAGGGCTTTTGAAGAGCTGCTGTAAAACCATGAAGCTGAACGTTCAGAACAATGCTCCCATAATGCATCTGGGTCACAGCAAAGTCAACATGAACAGGTAAATCCTCCATTGTCTGCTTTTCCTCCACAGCAGTTTCCCCTCGTTCTGCTCTGGGATCATTTCTTCTTTTCGTCTTCATGTGTATTTGTTCACAGTAGACCAAGCTTCTTTCAGCCATGTCATACAGAACTCGGGCTCTTAGGTGCTGCAAAGGATTGTGGGTAGAGAAAGCTGTTTTTTAAGTCCTTGGTTTTGTCTGAATTCTTTCACTTCTCACTAATTTTAATAGAGCCGTCTGAATCTGCAATTCCAAAATCCACTGCCCTAGAAATTTCCTAGAAGTCTCTGCAAAAAAAAAAGAAGTGTGCATGGATGCTCACTAGATCAGATCTGAACATTGTTTTGCCCCCCCCAAAAAATGTATTTAAATGTAATTTTATAACAAGCCATCTACGTTTTTCTCTTCAGAAGACAGTGGACTCATAATCGTCCCAAAACGATCATATCAGTGACATCATATCCACCGTTTAAAAATAAAAACTAGTGAGTGTGGGGTCTGAATTGTTTTTAAAATCCAGGACACCACATGGTCCCACTATATGGTTTATGGGGAGGGGGGGGGTCAGACACAGCCTCTGTTTTAGGCCGGTCCAGTAATGTTTGGTAGCTGACGTTGGAACGGTTTGGTTTTTGTGATGAGAAATCTTTATAGGCCATAAATCCACCACTGGTGAGTGTTTGGGGGGGGGCTGAACATTTTCACTGCATGAGAACTAATAGCCCTTGTTGTGGTGGACTTGGCTGACCTGAAAGCAGCTTTGGTCACATTCAAACATGTTCCTCAAACATGAACCCGAGGACTGAAGCTCTGAGAAGAACCCAAACGTTTTGGGTCGTGGGTCACTTAGGACTATAATCACTTATGCATACAAGTGCGCCCTCTACTGAGCACTGATGAAAGGAAGGAGACGGTCTCTGAAAGGTTTGCAGAATGTATTCCCATTCCACCATCATAACCAAAAAGCAGCAATTACAGAAATATATACAATCCTCTTAAAATACTTGCAGCGGCTCTCAGGAACCCTTCTGAGCTGGATCAGTCTCTGAACGGGATTCTCCTATGTCCCTCCCCCAACCTCCTCCCATGTGTAGCTCTGGAGGAGAACCCAGCTACCGTTAGCTTAGCAGTCCTGGGGGGCAGATCCTATGGCTTCTCGTCTCCTTTGTTAAAACAAAAGCAGGTGTGTGTCCATCAGGTGCTGGCGGTGTGACCGTGTGCAGATTGAAGACCTGCAGGGCAGATCTGTGGGAAACGACACTGAACAGTGGTGAGTGGTGTGCAAAAGACGGCAGGAAGGAGGCTCTAAAGGAAGCGCCTCCTGCTGGAACTACAAATGAAACGTCTGCTTCAGGGCAGGAAACAAAAGTGCCTCAGCAGCTGATCACACGTCAGGATGTGAGGCTGAGCTACAGTCAGGGGGGGCATGGCTGTGTTTACGGTACTGTCGTCCTGGAACCGTCCGGGCGGCTCCAGGCCCTGCTTGGCCAGCAGAAGCCTGCTGGGGGGAGGGGGGGCAGCTTTGCTAGTGCAGGGAGTGCATGAAGCTGTCCAGGTTGTACTCGGTGTCGTACTGCTGCTGGTCCCACAGCTCTCCCAGACCGTCGATCACGGATTTCATGGAGGGCTTCCCTGAGGCTGAAGACGACTGCTCGCCTTTGCCGTCCTTCTCCTACAATCAGACACAGGACGCTCCGATGAAGATCACACACATCCCCCCCTTGGTGGAACACAGCCTAACCAGAACTTAGTTTGGGAAAAGCAGGAACGCCGTTCCTCAGAAAATGAAAGGAACATTATGGCCTTTAATCTCTGGCATAAAGTGAAAGGGCGCAAAGACAACTGAGCGGCGTATGCAGGAACTGAGTGAGGAACCTTACAACCGCGCAATTCTAACCAAGCGACCCCGTATTTTACAAATGCACGCCTGCAATACTAACTGAACCGTGATCCTCCGGTCAATTTTCCTTTGAGCCTTCACCTGGATTTACACTCTGTTTTAAGAGGGCGCCGCTCAGTTGTCTTTAAGCCCTTTCACTTTATGGCAAAGATGAAACGCCATAGAATGTTATCATCAGTGCCACTGCATTCAACCAACACTTTCTTAAAGAAGGCCCTTTCAGGTGGAGCGGTCACCCATAACTGCAGATCTGCCCCACCTGGTCCAGAGTGAAGAGGTTGAGCAGCTGGTCAGTGCCCATGCTCTGCATGCTGGTGTTCTCCTGGTTGATGACCGTGTTGGCGATGCTCATTTTGAACTTCTGCAGCCCCATGATCTTCTCCTCCAGCGTACCTCTGGTGATCAGCCGGTACACGTTCACCACGCGTTTCTGAGCAAGGACAACAATCAAATGATGACCAAAGTCTTGCATGGAATAGACCTGAAGCAGTCCTGAAGGTCAGTTTCAGAGAATTTCACACACGGCGTTCAGAGAACCAAAAAAGAAAGAGGAAGGAAGTGCTAGAACAGTCAATGCTCACTCAGGTACAGACCACACCCTCACCAGGGTTCAGGTACAGACCACACCCTCACCAGGGTTCAGGTACAGACCAGACCCTCACCAGGTACAGGGCAGTCCTGACCAAACAGAAGTGAATCACAGTGAAGAAACCAGCAGCAGCACCTGTCCTATCCTGTGAGCGCGGTCCATCGCCTGCAGGTCCCTCATGGGGTTCCAGTCATGTTCCACAAACACCACGGTGTCTGCACCAGTCAGGTTCAAGCCCAGACCGCCAACATGAGTGGTTAACAGCAGAACATCAATGGATGGGTCGTTGTTGAACCTGAGGAGCACAGAGAAGAGAGTCTGGCGTCTGCACACACAAAGACACGAGTCCACGTGGCTGTGAGGCGCAGACACACCTGGAAACGATGGCATGGCGAAGGCCCGCCGGCACGCTGCCGTCCAACCTCAAGTAGGTCACGGTGGGCATTTTGGGCTTCAGCAGGTCGTGCTCAACAATATCCAGCATGCTCTTCAGCTGGCAGAAGATCAGCACGCGGTGTTGGGCCACCACCGCTTCAGTTCCCGTCTCTGATCCTCCACCGTCTCCAAGACCACAGTCCAGGAGCAGCTGCCGAGCACAGACACGTCAGAACGTCCACGCCAGCAGACGCCGCCGCCGCAGCGCAACACCACCTCACCTGTTTGAGAGCAGAGAGTTTGGGGGCGTGCTGAATGTCACGCAGGCTCGAGTTCTGAGCTGCCAGCTGATCCGTGACCCGTTTGTATTCTGGGTGCTGTGAGGTCAGAACCAGGCTGGGGTGGTTGCACAGCTTACGCAGGTACTGAAGCGCCTGGAGGAGAACCAGCATAAGGGGGGGAAAGCAGGATCAGAACAGAAGAACACGAGAACAGACTTACTGCTGAGAGCATCACGGTGGATTCTTGCGGGTTTGGATAAACGGAGCAGCAATCGATCAAAACTCAAAGGAAAAATGCATGATGCAGGTCCAAAGTCTTCCCAGATGACGCCGTTTTCAGACAAAATCTAAAATCTGTGTCGCTTTCATAGTTTCAGCAGAGCAGCAGCAGTTCATCAGAAATTCACCTCTGAGATGTGGGGGGGCACATAGAAACCCCACCCCTCCTTCACCTCCTCATTGCTGAGAGAGCCCTCCGTTTACAGCCTCTCCTGCTAGCTTACAGCCCCCCCAACAACCCCCAATATAACATTAGTGGTGCAACAACACGTCCATCAATATCAGATCTGTCCATCCGTCCAGTTCTGATCCAGATTCCAGCTCAGACCAGGAAAACAAAGACGTTCATGGATCCATTTGTCTGCAGGTGGATGATCAGAATGGAGCAGTAAGCCCCCCGCATCTACAATCACCAATAAGATCTTTTTCAAATAACATTGTTTTTCATTTGCTCCTCATTTTACTAAATGCCTGTTTGCTCATCATTTTATTTTTAATCAGTGGGGTCAGTGCTTTTCTTGTGGAAGAACGGAGCTGGAATAAGACAGGGCTAAGAGAGGCTAACACGCGCTAACAACATTTAGCCTTGGAAGAACATAAATCCAGGCGGGAAATGCAGCAATCTGCATCTTGGCTGCACGTAAACATGTGGGAATAACATCAGCCTTTATTTTGTCGGGACAAGACTGGAAACAAATCCAGGTGATTGTTTGAACTGTTTCTAAGGACTGAGCGACATTTCTGCTTTGAAACGCTCACACAGCGCCCCAAAGCCGCTGTGTGAGCTGGAACCCGGTTTTCCTGAGTTCTGTCGCTCGTTCATCTAGAGCTGCGGGACGGATCACAGTCCGAAGTCTCCCACACACAGCGCACACGTGACAAAGCATCCTCCCTTCCCGGGCCGCTCTACTCTTAGACACGGTTCGTTCGGTCCATCGGCAGCCGAGCCCCAACCGCACAGGGTCCAGACATCAGGGGCATAAAGCGCTCCTCCTCTGCGCCCCCCGGGGAGGAGACCCCTCTGCCTTCCCACCTTCTCGTGAAGGTGGAAAGGCAGAGGCGAGGAGCCAGCAGGGCAAGGGGCGGAGCACAGAGGCATCCGCGCTTAGCACCGGGCGTCCGCAGAGCAGCCGGTCGGTCCTGTTTGAGCTCTAAAGCTTCTCTGGAGGGAAACACCGTCTGTGCATGACTGTAAACCAGAGCAGTAGTGACACACGATCAGAATGACCTGTTTACATGAACAACGATCGGATCAACAATCGGCATAACCCAAATATCTCTATCGGAAAGAAATTTTGATCTGAACAAGTCTGATTGGAGCAGAGTATTCCGAACGGTGTGTTTCCATGACACATTTATTCTGATCAGGCGTTCTTTCCGATTACCTTTGTCCATGTAAACGCAGCTACTCTTGACCTAAACTGAGATGTAAGTGAACCAAGTCAACCAGAAGGAAGAAACTGCCTTATTGTGCAGAAATTCATCAGATCCTAACCCGAATCAGGAAATCCTGAGGAAGTGGACCTCCTTAGGACCATGTGGTTGGTGTTACATGACCACATCTGATCACTCTTCACTCAACCGAAAAAGAGTGAATCTACAAAGACCAAGTGAGATGCTGCTGTAGAGTAAAGCCATGAGCACCTGGAAGACGTGTCCGGTGGCCTTCAGCTTTGGTTTCTCCTCCTCCTCCTTCTCCTCAGCAGAGGCCGTGGAGATGCTGTCCTCCACGCTGGCCTTGGCTCTAGACTTGGCAAAGTCTTCATAGAGTTGAACCTTTAAAGAACAGGAACACACACCATGTTGTTTCATTAGACAAAGACACACAGCAAATATTCTTTTGCGTTTTATTTTTAGGGCGAGAGACACAGAAAGGAGCGTTTGATGAATGCACCTGTAGGGGACTCAGGTTGCAGTAATAGTCCTGAATAATTTTAGGTGGAAGATCCTGAAGGACATCCTCCTTCATCCTCCTCAACAGGAAAGGCAACACTTGTCGATGAAGAGCCTCCATGGCCAGAACCCCTGGAAGAGAAGGCTGCTTTATCCTCCTAAGCCATGCCACAGCGAGCATGGTCAAGAACTTCTGCTTTCTTCATGTCCTCGTGGAGTCTGGACTATCTCAGTGGTTGGACCGGGAGAGCCCACATACCCGCCTCCTGCTCCCGTGAAGAGCTTTTGGCATCTCTGCTGGCAAGGATCGGCTTTCCATAGCGAGCGGCAAACTGCCGCTCCGTTCCCAGAAAGCCCGGCATGAGGAAATCGAACAGCGACCACAGCTCCAAGACATTGTTCTGCAGGTGAAAAGAGCTTTAACAGATTAATGTTTTTAGAACAACCTACACAATCTTTACCAGAACTGATGAATCTGTGCAAACACTTTGGAAACCCATCTGGGTATAAAATTAATATGGACAAAACTCAAATACTCGCTTACAGCTACAGCCCTCCAGCCGTTTTGGCGGCGCAATTCCCAATGAGATGGCAGACAAAATCAATAAAATATTTAGGGTGTAAACATACCTAAAAACCTGAATAGATTATATGAGGAAAGTTACATCCCACTTCATAAGAAGATAGTGGAGGATGTAAAATGTTGGAACTTGATTCCTTTTCTTTCTTTATATTCAAGAATTGAACCCATCAAAATGAATATTTTACTTATCTTTTCCAGACACTACCTATAAATATCCTCAAAACCAATTTCATGAACGGGATAAAATCATATCACGTGTCATATGGGGAGGTAAAAGACCCAGAGTTTGCCTTAAAACGCTACAACTGCATAAAAATGACGGAGGGTGGGGCCTGCCTTCTCTAAAGGATTATTTTCGAGCAGCTCAAATAAAAACGGTGATTAACTGGTGTGAGGTGAACTGTAACGCTAAATGGAAAGACATGGAGGAAAATCTGATCACTATTCCCATACAAGCAGTTCTGGTGGACTCAAATATCCAAAAACATATTGACAATATTTGCAATCCGTGGGTTAAGTGCACACACTCTATATGAAAAAACGTAGTTAAAGAATTAAAACTAGAAAACGACCTCTCAATATTCAAATGGTTTGTCTATGATTCTAATTTTGCCCCGAACAAATTGGATTCACGTTTTAAATATTGGTCCACCAAAGGGCCATCAATATTTGGAAGCTTGACTAAGGATGGTAAGGTAATCAGTTTTGAAACGTTGAAAGAAAAATACAGTTTGGAAAAGCAGGACTTTTATAGATACCTACAAATAAGGCATTATATAAACGATTGGAGTAAAGGTTGAAACTAAAGGAGATCTGGTTGACATGATTACAAAGGCATATAAAGGTGATGTTATTAGAAAACATATTTCTGCTCTGTATGCATTTTTGATAAGCAAGAATCCTCACTCGACTGAATATGTGAAGACATTGTGGGAGAAGGAGGCCGGAGTGAACATAACACCGGATGAATGGACGTCAATACGGAAACAATGGAAATGTACCGCTTCACAAAGATGGAGAGAATATGGATGGAAAAGTCTGATCAGATTCTTTATCACACCACTTCAGAAGGCTCACTACGATGGAAACCCTCCGTTATGTTGGAGAAAAACCAAAGAGCACATCATGTGGGACTGCCCTCTCATCAAACCATATTGGACTGAGGTTCATAAAACACTGCAAAACATTTTCAAACGTAGGTTTCCTTTTGAAATTAAAACTGTTTATTTTGGATGTATGCCACAGGATTGGTCTAAACAAGATAAATGCTTGATGGGGGCCCTGTTGGTTGCAAGCAAAAAGTGCTCGACCAAAAATTGGCTTTCCCGTTATGTACCAACTTTAACGATATGGTGGGAATTAACATTAGAAATACGTAAAATGGAAGATCTAACGGCACATTTGAACAACAGAGAAAACTGGTTTATGTTATGCTGGAAAAAGTGGGTCCAATATACCAATTCAAATATGTCACATATTATTTCAAAAATACAAACAGATGGATAATTACTGGTCACTCCCTATAGTTCAATGTTCTTATATTTTGTAAAAAAAACAAAAGAAAAACACTTTTCTATGTTTGTGTATTAAGAACTTCTATGCAAATTGAAATTATGTTTATTGTACTGTAAAACTGAAAACATAAATAAAAACAGAAAAGAGCTTTGACATGGGCATAAAGAGGCCACGCCTCCACAGATCAGAGCTCACCTGGATGGGCGTCCCCGATAAGATGAGTCGAAAGTTAGCAGCCAACTGCTTGATGGCTTTAGAAAGTTTGGTTTTCCCGTTCTTGATGATGTGACCCTCATCAAGAATACAGTAATTAAATTTAATGTTTCTGAAAAGATGCATAGAGTTTAGGAGATTGGTTCAAGACAGAGTAGAGACGGACCTGAAGAGGTGCTCACCTAAAAAAGTCGATGTCATTTCGTACGACATCATAGGAGGCGACGATGAGGTTGTGCTTTTTCACCTGATGCTGCAACCTGAGGAGCAGAGAAAGCCTTCAGACTCTGCTGCAGCCCGACGCCGCTGCAGAGGAAGGAGGGACCCACCGCATGCGCTCGCTCGGGGGCCCCGTGTAGTGAAGCGGGTGGAGGTACTCTTTGGTGCAGAACTTTCCCACTTCATCCACCCAATGGCCAGTCAGTGTGGGGGGGCACACCACCAGAGAGGGGAGGGGGCTGCAGTCTGCAGCCTTCGTCTTGGCATATTCTTGTGCCCTGAACATCCCATAAAACTAGCTTAGATCTGTCGGCATTACGCACCTGCATCACATAACTTCTGATTTTAGTAAGGGGGGGGGGGGTAACGATTATTTAAAAACAACCAGATCAATCTGAATGAGGCCAATCACTAAACCATTCAAAATCGCTTCTAAATGAAATAAACCAACTATAGTTAGTACTGGAAAATACCATCTGGACTGAGACATGCTAGTTTATTTTACTGTAACATAACAATGACCAAGTGCATCAGCGGACAACACACATGTGATGTCATCAAACATGGATCAGTCCGTCATTCCAGTCCAATGTGTGGACAGACTTTGAATAAAGTCATGTGACCATCCAGTGTCTAGAATGTTCTAAGAATGTTCCCTTTGGATTCTTTGGATGTGGAAAAACAACAGTGGTGAACTTTAGGAAACTAACATGTGAACGGATTTGACATTCATTCTAGTTTACTTGTTTGTTTGGACACAGATTTCATTTCCACTTGATGATCTGGAAGAAATCCAAGAATCTGGAAAACTGTTCAGTAGCAGGAATTTCTGTCTGAGTCTCACTGCTGGAAGTTTGGATCAAGATGATCTGGATCCACTTTAGGTCAGAGAATCGGATCCAATAGGACCGTTCAGCATGAACCAATATGGACAATCAAATGGCTCGTCAACCACAAATGATGACATGAAACAAATTGTTTAAATGAATCGTTACACCCCTAGTTTTCAGTTCCTCTGAGGTAAAGTTAACTGATCCTGATTGACACTAAAGCCGTGCGGCTTGCGGTGAAGCGGAGCTGTTTGTTCCCATTACCTGAGGTAGTGATCTCCTGCTAGAATGCAGATGGACTGCAGCGTCTTACCAAGACCCATGTCATCACACAGGATCCCATGCAGCTTGTATTTGTTCAGGAATGACAGCCAGTTCACGCCATCCTGCAAAACCAGACGCCAACCAGGACAAAGACCAATGAAAGGGAGCAGCGGGGAAAACTACAGCAGCACCAACACTGTTTCATAAAAGCAATGACACATTCATATAAATGAATGAAGTAAATCCATCGAGGTCTCGTCCCTACACACCTGCTGGTACTTCCTGAGCTCGGCTTTAATTGGAACTGGAATGTGATAGTTTTCCAGCTTCCTACCATCCAGCAGCTGTTCCAGGAAGTAGCGCTCCCTGGCTTTCTGGCGAATCAGGTCAGCAGACATTGCTGGAGGGTCTGGAATACCAGCCTGAAAGACAACAGACACGTTAAAACAGTACAGAAAACATCACGGCAAACCCCTGAGGAGACCCCCGTACCTCCAGTGGCAGAAGGCGGATGAGTGTAGCAAAACACTGCGTGGCCATGAACCGAATGCTGTCACTGGGGTCACTCATCCGCCCCAAAACTGGAACCACCAGCAGAACGATGTAGGGAATGATGTCCACCTCCAGCTGCTCCATGACACCTGCAAAAACGCCGTCAAGGACAGTAACGCGCAGAAGACCCAACAGCCCCCACCAATCTGTCTCAACGGTCCAGGATGTTTCACAATTCTCTATTATTGCACCTTAGAGAAAATGTGCGGCTCTGACCAGGGTGGCAGGGGTAGAGGGGGCAGTGAAGGGCACGTAGCAGCAGCTCGGTCAGTGGGGTGGGGGGTAGCCGTACCATGCCCATCACAGCCTTGATTACATTTACGTTTTTTAAAGTAAGCAGTGGAAACAGAGGAAAGGATACAGGCTAAAGCTTCGATGGCGCCTTCCTGTTTGGTGATGTCATCGATGGCGGCTAACCACGGCAGAACGCACTCCAGAAAACTGTTCATGACCTCCAGAGTGGCGATCTTACCGAGCACGCCCACACAGCGCGCCGCCATGTGTCGCACCGCCGTGTAGAGGTGCTGGAGGCAGTTGAACAGATGAGGCAGGTGCTGCAGTAACTAACGGGGACAAACATGAAACCGGTTCACCTCCTTTCATCTAAAAGTGCCTACAGTCAACCTATGATGGAATTTAACATGATGGTCAGGATCTGTGAAGCAGCCATGCTGCGTCCTCACCAAAGGTCGGAGGTCAGGAGCCATGGCTGCAGCCATCAGCTCCAACACCTGCAGAGAGTTGACCAACTCCTGAGCAGCAGCATCTCCTTTCTCCAGCTGAGCTTGTCTGTCTGAACACCACAAGAGAGCCACAGATAAACCCCTCCCCAGACAAAACCCTCCCCAGACCAAACCCCTCCCCAGACAAAACCGTCGTACCGATGCACTGACCCTGTAACACGGTCCTTAGGGGTCCCACCGTGCTCTCCCAGAGGTACGGCAGACTCTTCACCAGGTCGCCTCCAAAGTGCCTGGCAACAGTGGTCAGACAGAACTCCGCCCCTCGTCTCTGGATGAGAAACGGCCTTTTGTTCTTCAGGAGGGAAAAACAACAACAGCAGCAGCAGATTATTTCCACGGCTTCAGAGGTGGAAATGTGGACCACGGCAGCTTTCTGCACCTCATCACCGTCGGTACCAACGGAGCTGCCGGGAGGAAGCTCCGACTGGGTTTTGGGGGCTTTAGGGGCGGGGCCCCTTTTACTGGTGACGGCAAAAGCAGCCCTTTGGTGACGGTAGAGGGTGATGATGCCTCGCGTTTTGTTGACCATGTGATGCATACCATCTTTTTCCAAAGCACCCACTTAAAAACACAAAGACATATTTTAATAACACTACGTTATAAATGATGGCTAAAGTCAACGAGCCTCAACATCTGCAGCTTTTAACTGGGATGACCAAAACACTACATCACTTGTGCGTAGAAGTATTCGTACTTTTGGCATCGTCTGGCGCAGACGGAACAGGACAGGCTGATGAGGGGGTGACTGCAGAGTCCACGCAGGCAGAGGAACAGAGGTTCTTGATGATCTTGGGGTTGGGGCACGGCGTGCGTCCAGCACACTGCTGGAGAAGCTTTGCTATGAAGGAGGCGGCATAGCTCTGGATCAACGTGTTCTCCTCCTTCTTCATGGCCTCCATCAGAGGTCTGATCAGGGGGTTGAGTTTGTCGGGGAGGACCTGCAGGTTGATAACTGCGCAGGCGGTGAACATGTGGACACGCAGGTGCAGCTGCTGCCACTCTGAGCTGGTCTCCATCACTGTGGACTGAGCCTGCTGCCGTTTGCTGTTCAGCGCCGGCCACAGTTTGGTCTTCAGATTCAGCCCCACGGTTGATTCGGTAAATATGGTGGTTACCTAGGAAACGACATTGACGGATGCAATTTTTTTCCCTCCATTATCGGATCCTTGATTGTGTGTAATTTTGTTGTACGAGCCTTTACCAGCTCGTTGGCCTGGTCGATGGTGAAAACACTAGAGCTGAAGCGATCCTGAAGGTCTATGTTGGCATCAGCCAGCAGAGTAATCAGCTGCTTGCACTCGTTCTGCATCCGCGTGAAAGGGATTGCAATCTCGTCGTAGTACAACTGCTCAGCCAGAATGGCCAGAAGGCGAGGCTGCACCATGGAGGACACCACCTGACAGTCCTAGAAGGATCCAAGCAGAGAAATCCTTCATCAAAGATGTACGTTTCCATTCATCTTGACGACATCGGTGTCCGAGCTGTACCTTCTGCAGTGCGGCCCACTCGCACAGCACCAGCGCCACAGCGATGCGCTGCAGAGCAGACTTGGAGTTTAGGTGGAACAGCAGCAGCTGGGCCAGAGACTCAGCAGGCCGGATCTCCTGAGTTGCAGCGTTCAGCTGAGGGTCACAGATGCACTTACACAGGGCGCCAAGCAACCTGGATCACAGAATAGTAGCTTCAACGTCTGACCAGAGAAGCAGGACAGTCTTTTCAGAAAAATGTGCCTGAAAACGTACTTGGCTGACATGAGTCGGGCTCGGACGACCACGTAGTCCCTGGTCAGCTGGTCATCGGCCACCGTCTCAGCTCCAGCTATGTACTCCTGAACAGTTTCCTTGACCTGACTGTTGCCCAGACGAGCTTTTGCACCAGCTTTGTCCTGCAGCGGGTCACATTTCCAGCAAACGCTGAAGGTCACGCTGTGTTTTAAATGCAAAATCATTTTGGCTAAAAACTGTCAAATCATAATGAAAAGACCTTCGGTGGACTCTTTGGAAATGGATCCAAAGATGATCCAAGTGGGATTTTAACAAACAAGACCCGACCGGGAAGAGATTTCTGGTCATACCTTGGAGCGAGCCTTCACCTCCAGCAGCATGTTCTGGTCAATAGGAATGTGAGAGGCCTGCATCATGAGGCAGAGCCAGGCCCCCATCCACGGACAGCTGGCTGCCACCACATACTGCTGGGGGGCCTGAAAGAGCAGCTCCATCCACACCTGCACACAGAGCGGAGCATAAACCTCCAACACAAACGCTTCATCCTATGCGTTTGTTACTCTGCAGACAAAAGAAAGGGGTCAAATAACCTTCTGAATAAGTTCAAGGATTTCCTCGTGGCTCTCCAGAATACAGGACTGAAAAATGTGCCGCAGCATATCTTGTATTATGGGATTTATCCAGACTGCACAACTCTGAAAACACAAGCGTGAGGCTTGATCCACTGACTGATAAAATACTACCAACATTGAGAAGACGGGTGCATATTTAAGGGATGCAGACCTGGTCAGCCGTTGACAGCAGCGTGTAGAGAGTTTCCAGCGCCGCCCGTCTCACCGATGAGATCGTGTGCCTTAAGAACGGCCAGACTCGAGGAACCAGAACAGTGAGCGACTGCTGCATGCTGATGTGGGGATAAGAACATTAAGATGCTGGCAGAAGGCAATCTCTCAACTTTATTTTTCCTTTAATAAAGCTTTTACAAGAGTCTCGTGCAGCAACACTTCTTCCACATATAGTTCAGCCTGTTGAGCTATAAATGCAGGAACTGTTGCATCACAAAAACATTTGGCTTGGTTTATGGTAATTGGACATATGTGCTCTTATTGTGAAAGGACAGGGGGGGGTGGCTGTGATGTTGTGTTGATGATGGTGGAATGAATAAAGTCAATGTGAAGCTAAAAAGTAAATTTGAATTTAGTTTGACATTGGTGGCAGAGGATGGTCCCACCAACTTTTGACGAAGGGAAACTGTACATGTAGTCGGTACAGATCTGGAAAAGAGGAAGCAAGCGCTTTGGGCGCTTTCTGGGCGAGCGAGAGTGGAGGCGATGGAACCATCAGTGGAGGATTTACTGAAGGACACGTCGCTGGTGAAGCTACAGTACATGATCGGTATCTCAAAGAAGAAAAAGGCCGGACGGACCTACGAGGCGTTCTCAAGTGTGGATGACGAGATACAGCAACGTGTTCATGACAGACTGATATTGAACAGCAAATATGTAAATACAAGAGGGAACTACCGCATGCAGTATTAGCATTTAATCTACTGGACACGACCTGTTTGGACGTAAAAGATTGACAGTTAGCACCGACGGCGCGTCCAAACTTGACATATGCCGCCATGAAGTCTGCATGGAAGAGGATTTTTGGAGGGATAACATCGGCCTCAACCAGGAAGCTGCCTATATAACTGAACGGAGAAGACAGTTAAGCAAATCATGGAGTCGTAACGATAAGCAGAACTGGCCCGGCACTAATCCTCTGGATAGATAAGCACGTGACATTTGTCAAAGCACATTCCACTGGGCCAAGGATTGTCCACCCAAGGGTGAGCAGGTACAACTAAAGCAAATGATGGAGAGGAGCGCCACGTCACGCTGTACACTGAAGAGTCAACCATCTTTATGACAGTGTGTTCTGGCTCTGCAATAATTGACAGCACATGCACACGGCCAGCGTGTGGACGAGAATGGTTGCACCCAGTCAGCTGATCCAAATTGAGGCGGAGAATGCAGTGTGACCCTTCAGATTTGGAGATGGAAAAGTGGTCTAAAGAATCCTCCTAAAAGTGTGTCTACGGTTTGGCTGATGCATCAACAGGGGGAGGGAGATTGTGCAGAAAAAGCCTCAAAGACTGATCCTGCTGTCTTCTACTGGCTTGATGTGATATGGGGGGGTATGCAATACCTGAACTAAGATCAGCTTTTCACGTTGGACATGAGGGGGTTTTGTTTGTGTGGGAATAGTTTTTGTGTCTCCTCAAAACAAAATCCAACTACACCAGGAAAACTACATCCAGCCCCCTGCAGCCCATGCGTCTGGATGCTGTACAGCTAAACGCATCTCTGTCAGCTCAGGATCTACTCAGGTCCAAGATTAGACAACTTCTCTGGGCTGCAAGGCAGAGTCGGCCAGACGTCTTCTTTAAAGCCAGCACCTTGGCATCGGGTTTTAAAGGTGCAACTGTGCACACAATCCATGAAACACTGAACTCCAGGAAGGTGGTTCTGAACTTTGGGCTTCCAGGTAGGGACACGGCGCTAAAGACGATGATGCCTCATTAGGCAATCTTTTAAACAAGAGGCAGTGCTGAACACGCTCCACCCATGATCCGTGTTCACTGGCTGACGCACTGAAACCTACAAAGTCTGTCTCCGTAAAAAAAAAGTCTCTGGGAATGAGTGCCATAAAGTTTGAAAGCAGCTGTCTCATTATTATAAACAAAAGTCAATAACAGACATTTTCTTCTTCAACATCACTCATTCTGTCCCTTAATTAAAATGATAAAGAAAATGCTATTTGACGTTTCATTTTATATGTGTAGCAACATTCATTTAGAAATGTCTAATTTGATCATTAAAGTGGATTAACAGAAATGCTTTTTCATTTTCACAATGTAACTGCATCAAATGCCTCAAAAATAAGATTAAAAATCAATCCTCATTAAATTATTTTCCATTTTCTTCTTCTTCATCACTCATTCTGTGACATCAAAGCCACAGTGCATAGAGGGGATTGCATTTAGGTTTTCACATCCACCGCTGAAAAACGGTCTCATAATTCATGTCCAGTCAGCGTTTCCAGGAGGAGGCGGGGCCATGACATCAGCGCTCTTCTTCTGCATCGTTAGCTCTACAGCCAAACAGCAAAAGTTCAGCATAAAATCTGTGCTAGAGCTGTTGATGGGGCTGCAGACGAACAGCAAAACCAGCAGGAATCAGCAGGAGATGACCTTCTATTGTTATGATTATAAATAGCCCGTTTCCTCATAATTTGTTTTAAATCAGTGTGGTTAGAGCTTTATTCTTTGCCCAACAGACCCAGAAGAAGGGTTAGGATTGGGCTAAAACGTGCTAACAACAACATTCAGCCGTGGATGTAGTTAAAATCCATGTGGGTGTAGACCTCAGCTGTCCCTGTCACCAGCTCATGTAGTTAAAATTCAATGCTGCAATCTGCATCTTGGCTGCACGTAAATATGTGGGAATAACATCAGCCTTTATTTTGTCGGGACACCACTGGAAGCATAAATCCATGATTGTTTAGGTCAGGTCTGTACGGCACTCCTGCATTCAACGCCGCCTCCATTAGCTCACACACCATCTTAAAACCCCTCCTCTGCTCGGAGACCCGGTTCTACCGGGAGACCCGGTTCTCCTGAGTCCAGCAGCTCGCTCACGCAGAGCGGCGTGAGCCGCCTCCAGAGCGCACACCAAAGAGAAGCATCTCACCCTGTCCAAAAAAAACAGGAAGCTACGAGTCCGGCCGCTCTGCTCAGAGACGAAGAGCGCTGATGTCATGGCGCCGCCTCCTCCTGGAAACGCTGACTGGACATGAATTATGAGACCGTTTTTGAGCGGTGGATGTGAAAACCTAAATGCAATCCCCTCTATGCACTATGGCTTTGATGATGTCACAGAATGAGTGATGTTGAAGGAGAAAATGGAAAATAATTTAATGAGGATTGACTTTTAATCTTAATTTTGAGTCATTTGATGCAGTTACATTGTGAAAATGAAAAAGCATTTCCTGTTTAGACTTATTTTAGTTATTGTTAAATGCAAATGGTTCGTTATGCTGTTTTATTTTGCTAATCAAAAAAGACTGAGTTTGTTAGGCTGTAACTACAGAAACTGTTAAACAAAAAATCCTTCTTTACTTTTTAATGGTACTTGTGTAGATGATGGTGGAATGAATAAAGTCAACATGAAGCTAAGAAGTGAATTTAAATTCTGTGTCGCAGACTCTGACCTGCACAGTCGCACTTGTGGGTAGGTGAGCAGCGAGGACAGCAAAGTCATGATGCTGTTGGTGGAAGCAGTGAGGTCATCCAGGTCCAGAAGAGCATCCCATAGAGTGTTTACTATGGAGGGTACCTGAAAGGCCACTTCATTAAGAACTCTAAAAACAGCAACAGACTCAGTAGGATGACGATGATGATGATGATGAGATCTGAACCTCATTGGTCTGGAGCTGAACCAGGCCGTCCACCACCGGGATGAGCGCAGCGGCCGCCACTGCCCTCACATCGTCATCCAAGTCCTGGAGACCCTCAGTGATGGCGGGGAGCACCCGCGGCAGCAGGACGCCTATCAAGTCCTTTTAAGTGAAAAGGAGAACAGATGGAAATCGAACCAGAAGAACTCTTTCATCGGTCGTATCATTTCACTGAAAACACACAGATCAGTACCAGCAGGTTCTGAACACACGTTTTGTGTTTGAAGGTACCTGACGAACAGCCAAGGCGTACTTGATGCCTAAAAGGCCCCCGTGACGGACCTCCCACTGATCCTCCCTCAGCAGCTTAAGCAGGACATTCACCGTCATGAAAACGCCGCTTTCATTCATGTGGCGGAGAGCGACACCAAGCGTCTGAGCGCACGTCTCCCTGACAGGAGCCACCACCTGCCAAGAGCACGGACAAGGCCAGTCTACAGACCGCTAACGCACCGAGTCTACCGGCTGCCATGAACACCATAGGACTCGGCGGTTTTCACGCCTCAGCCGTCATTTCTGAGCAAAGCTCCTCTCACCTCATCAGAGACAAAGTCTCCAAAGCGGTCCAAAGCGAAGACGCACAGCAGCCGAATGACCAGATCCTCGATCCACTCCTGATGCTGCCGAGCCATCTGCAGCCAAACGTTGACCCCATGAACTCCCAACAACTTACTGCTGGCTAAAGAACGGCAGAGCCAAAAATACCTGTTCTGCAGTGCTTCCCACCAGCTTTCCACCAGCAGCACCGTGGCACTTCAGGATTTCTCTGAGGCCGGTGCCGGCGCCGTGACGAACCTGGTTCCAGAGCGACACAAAAAGACCGGACCCACTTAGCCGTTGATGTTCTGATAGAGCCGTAAAGACCCAAAGAGTTGGTTTTTACCTCCCATGACGGGTTGAACAGGTCGTTGCAGAGCTCCTCACAGAAGCTCTCCAGAGGCCACTCGTTTGACTGAGGATGAAGCAGCAAAACAGGAATCAAACACACACATCATGGTGGAAGGCGCCAACTGTTGACACGTCTTTACCTCCTCCAGAACACTGGAGGTATCTGGAACGTTGTCAATCAAGACTTTTGGCTGCGCTGCCGGTTGATCAATGACCACGTTTGTGGTTTTCCTTCGTTTCTCTTCAGGTTCTCCCTCAAAACTGTCATTGCTGAAAGTTAAAGAGAATCTCGTCATTCCTGTTTCATATCCTGGTGTTTCCATGCATAATCTTTTAAGATTCAAGACAACAAAGGGACACAAACAAAGACGCATGCATGAACAAGCCTACCTCTTTTCATTGGGATCCACATCTCTGGACCTCTGCTTTGCCACCAGTTTGGCCATCCTCTTTGCTTTGTTCTTTTGACGACTGCTCATGCCCGCCCTGAACTCAGAGTCGATCAACTCTGCAGCTTGAATGGTCTGAAAACGTAAAGACACATTTCCAAAGACGAGCTGGTGACAGGGACAGCTGAGGTCTGCATGCTTTTAGCTCCATGAATGGAAACAGCTAAAATCATTTGGAATTTTAACCACACAGATGTAAAGAGGTGGTCATCAACCACTGCTGCTGTGCAATGATCTACGGAAAGGTCCCCACGCCTTCATTTGTTCACTAGACTTCCTGTAGGAACCATTAGATTTTGACTTGATCCTTTACTGTCAATGTGGAAGCTAAAAAAAGACTAGAAAAGTCCCTGAAACTGGTGTTCTCTAACTGTAATAATGAACATGAATCCACCGTTTCAACAACTTTATCAGCAGCTTCTTCATAACAGAAGAGTAAAGACTTCTGGTTTTTGTCTGTTAAATGCAGATTTCTTTTATTGTGAAGTCAGATGTTCTTCTTTTTCATCTCTGGCTCTTCTCTGCACAAAGAAACTTTCCAAAAACTTTGTTTTTTTTTGGTCAACTTTGCTGCATTAAGAAAGTAGCAGATGTGTTTTTGACACTTGACAGAGTGACCCGAACACAGGTCAAAAATGACTAGGATGTGGAGCAGAATCCAGAAGAATTCCAAAATAAAACTTTTTGGAATGAAGTTGTAATGATGTAATTCTTCCTTGAGAATTACATCATTAATAAAACAGACAGACGTGTTTTTTTTTTTTCTCTGCGGGCTGGAGCCAACTATCCCACGGACTGTAGCGGGCTGCAACCCAGAGACCACCGCTTGAAGACACAGCCATCATTTCTGTCAAACGAAGCTCTTTTCACTAAGAAGGCAGCACAAAGTCGGGTTTTTCCTCTTGTCTAAACTGATGCTGCTGAGAACTGAAGGTTTTGTGCGAACTGCTCAAAGGAAACCCACCAGATGGTTATGAGAACTGCAGCCAGCGGTGACCTTCACTCCGTGAGCTTTGACGACACTTGACTGACAGGTGTCATCCAGGTCCTCGTCATTAAAGAGCTCCTCTGTGTCCATTCCAATAGCAGCCCCCATGTCCAGCCCCAGCTTCTTCTGCAGAAGCTTCCTTTGTCGGGCCAGGCGTTCCTTAGGGTCCATTTCCCCTGAGAATGAGAGCCAGCGGGACAGGAGACTCCTTTAGATGCTTCATAAAACACAATAAGCTGAAGAAATGATGAACTACTCTGCAAGAGGTGGGAGGAAAATTCAAAGGCTTCAACTGAAAACAGAATTTAGACGATTCTGAGCTCGTCACTTCAAAAAACTTTATGAAATGTGACAAAAACGGAGCTCAGATAAAGAAAAAAAACTGTTCCACTTAATCAACAATTAAGCTGATAATATATGTAAATACAGTCAATAGTGTGACTCTTCTTTTGGGCAGGATTATCCATTTACTCATTTCACACCACAAAAAATGTGCAACTTAAACGAGAGCTTTACTTTTTTCATCCCAATTGAAGCTACCAAGAAACACACACACTGCGTCTGCAACATTCCCAAGTGGAAGAGGCGATTCCAACA
Organism: Oryzias sinensis; assembly: GCA_037389245.1. Taxonomy (NCBI): domain Eukaryota; kingdom Metazoa; phylum Chordata; class Actinopteri; order Beloniformes; family Adrianichthyidae; genus Oryzias; species Oryzias sinensis. Next base: position 26,330,457 of record CM074500.1, read on the forward strand.
GTCAGAACTAACCAGTTTTATCCTCTTGCAGCTCAAACTCGGCCCCTGCAGATCCCAGCAGGGACGCTCCATGTTTCAGCAAACGCGAGATGTCAAAGTGGTAGAAGCTGAGGCGGTCTGACGACGATTCCTCTGGAGACAGGTCCTCACGGGACTCTGGAAGAAACGATTCATTCAGAACAAACTTTCTGTTTTCTACACACATTAAAATCATCCCGTAATTCTTTACTTGGATGCAACTGTAAATGTAGAACATGAGTTCAAACCCACAGTTGACTAGCTTTAAATGCTAGATGAAAACATAGTTTAAAGCTGTATTTTGTCAACCTCTTTTGGGCAAAGTTGCACTTTCTTCTTGACAACAATCACAAGGCACACCAGCATCCCAAAAGAGAAAAAGGAAATCTGCATTAGTGATGCAGCAGCAGTCCCTCCAGGATCTACCAGGCATGTTTTGTAGCACTTGTGACACGGGAAACCTGAAGTTGCGATACTTTTTTAATCATTATTTTCAATTCCAGACTTCAGGGGGAAGTAGAACTTTTGAACCAAAATGAGCCATGTCGGCACAAAGAAGTACAGACGGGTAAGCACATCTGACAGATGGCGTGTGGGATTGAACTCCAACAATGATTGATTGGTAGAGACAGTTTAAGGGGTGGAACTTTTCCCAAAAATCAGAGAAATTGGCCAAAGTTGCTGCAAAATGGCAGTACAGTCATTCTCGTCAAAGTGTCCTAATAAAGATCAAATAAACAAAGAAAAAGTATTTTATGATCTTTCATATTCCCCAGCAGCTGCGTTTCAATAAACGGAATAGTTTTATTTCAAGTGAAATACCTTCCTTTGGCTTTGGACTTGGATTCCACTCAGGAATGTTTTTCACAATGGCCTCCACAGCCTGGCCTGCAGCGATCCGAGTGTCCCAGTTGGGACTCCTTAGGTACGTTAAGACCTGACATGGATCACGTTTAGTTTCAGTTATGCAAAAACAGGAAAAGGAGGACACATTTACATACACGACATCCTAATTTTAGTGTCGGCCAGAGAGATTCTGATGAAATCGTGAAAAGAACACTTGATGCGTGGCATTTATTCACCTTTGCCAGAAGGTTATGGAGTTCGTGTGGGTGGAGTTTGACTACTTCTCCTAGTTGCTGGGCTGCTGCTTTCCTGGTCACTGGTGTGGTTCCGGTGTCGAGCAGGATGAACAAACGGTCAAGTCTGCAGGAGGAGGAGCAAGACGGGTTTGAAAAGTGTCCAAAAAAAGCATCCAGATCCATTCAAACATTCCCAGTTTTGATGCCGAGTGTCTGTCATTTGAATGTTTTTCATCCCAGAGGCTCATGCAGCCCCGTTTCTGCATCCCTGCCTTTACCGGCCTGTGAGGAGGATGCTGAGGGATGCCTGGCCAAGGCATGATGGGATGCAAGAAGACGGCACTGAACTATGACCCCTAAGCACATTTAATAAGAGCATGAAAATAGTGTGTTTAGTTCGGTTTGCACTGAACTCCTGGGGCTTTACCAACAATACTACCATGGGTTAACCACATTAGCAGTTGGTAGACTGCTTCCCTGACCAGAGGATGTTTTTTCAGGACCAGGCAGACGGAACACGATGAGTCCTGAAGCTCAAGATGATCATCCTACCATAAATGAACACTTCACTTTTGCCGTAAACTCGGTTTCTACCGTCTCCACTGGAACTTGTTTCCCAGCATTCAATGTTAAGAGTCCTCAGCATGAACTGCCCACCACCGCCACAGTAAGCTAGCGGATGAGCTAAGCCTTCAGGAAGCTCGGTGGTGCCGGTGGCTCATCTCACCTCGACACGGCCATGGTCACTCTGTCCGTCCAGCATTCAGTTGGTGCCTTGTATGTTTCCTCCTATGCGGTTCGAAAGCTCCGCTGTGAGGTAAAGACGCCACGGAGGCATCAACTAGTTAGCAGCTACTGCTAGCTAGCCGAGGCCCGGCCGGACAGTGTGGTCGAGACAATCCGAACTCTGGCGAGGGAAGACGGCAGCTCAGTCACAGCCGGTTCATGTCTTCAAAGTTCTCCCTGTTCGTCATCTGCGCTGTTAAACCAGCAAATGTCGCCAGAAACCATTAAAATACAGCTTAGTCTACCCTTCAGAAGTCCTTGCGGATAAATATTTTAACCTAATAAGAACTAAAGCCGATTTTTGTTGCACGTAGAGAGCGAGCCACAAGACTGTTTTTATATGAGGAGCCATCTTGCATTTATTCCTTCCTCCACAGCAGGTGGTTGTTGATTGGCTGACAGCAATTTGAAGGACCAATCAAAACGCTTGTTTTAAAGAGGAAACGACACAACGAGGAACCCCGTTTCCGCTTTACCTTTCATGTTCAATTTGATTTTTTTCCCTTTTGTCTTATAGTTGCATTTTCAAAAACTTTACATGCGAGCAACAACATATGGATAACATTATAAAACCAACTTTAGCACATGTGTAGGGATTTATGGTTCATAAACAACATCAACTGAATATGTCTGTGAAAAACATTTACTTTTTATTTTACAGGGACACCTTTCATCAAAAAGTCAATTTAACAGCATCTGCATAAGCGGTTCTGACAGGAAGTAGTTCCTAAATCCTGAGCTGACCCCGGTCAACAAAAGAAAAGACACTTGTAACCTTGATGATAAACAAAAACATACATAAACTAATAAATCTTTAATGTTTGGTTATATTAATAATAATACTAATGCTATTAAGAAGGTTTTAAGTCCAGTTGATGTGACGCAACTTTAAAACAACACCACCTAGATGAATGAGAAGCCACTACTACTAAAAATAATAAAATAATAATAAATTAACGGTACTGCAACACAATTCATTAAATAAAACATTCATAGTACTTCAGACAGACATTAGAAAGAAATTTCAAAACAAAAAAGATGTGAAAATTACTTCAGCTTTTGCTTGCTTGTAGCAACTTACTCTGTTTTAAAACTAGGGCTTTAACAACAATTCTGTTTATATCTTAATTTGTGGTTGATGATATGATTCAAAGTAGGCAGTGGTTCATTCTGATCGATCTGGTTCAACTGATCCGATTCTCTGACCTAAAGTGGATGCAGATCACCGTTATCCCAAACTTCCAGCAGTGAGACTCAGACAGAAATTCCTGCTACTGAACAGTGAAGTTTTCCAGATTCTTGGATTTCTTCCAGATCATCAAGTGGAAATGAAATCTGTGTCCAAACAAACAAGTAAACTCGAATGAATGTCAAATCCATTCACATGTTAGTTTCCTAAAGTTCACCACTGTTGTTTTTCCACATCCAAAGAATCCAAAGGGAACATTCTTAGAACATTCTAGACACTGGATGGTCACATGACTTTATTCAAAGTCTGTCCACACATTGGACAGATGCGAGCTGAAAGCCTCTTGTGTTGGACATATTCTACTGTTACAATAGGGGCTATGAATCTTCTGACACTCAAGGTGTGTATTGGAATAAACCCCTTTGGTAATTTAGGCTAAACTTTCTGTAACAGTCTTTTGTTGGACCGGACAAGAAGGTAAAAAAAAGAGAGGTATGGCGGGGGTGGGGGGTGGGGGGCAGGTTTATACGTTTACAAGTGAAATAAATGGACTGATCCGTGTTTGATGTCATCACATTTGTGTTGTCCACTGATGCACTTGGTCATTTTTTGTGTTATAGTATTATAAACCTATCATGTCTCAATCCAGATGGTATTTTCCAGTATAGATTAGAATAGATTTATTTTTTAGTTTGGAACAATTTTTAGGTCAATTTGATTTGATAACTTGCCTCAGAGAGATCGATCAGGTTGAATCAGAGGAATAGAAATCGCTCAATCGATTAATCTTACACCCCTAGTCAAATTATTTCAGTTCAGAGAGACTAAAATGACAAATCTGACATCAGCTACACACAACAGTCTGGATCTGATGATAAACGGACTGGCGTGTTCGGTTCTGCATGCATACAGTGTGGATGAGAACTTTAGTACTGTCATCCCAGAACCTATTGTTATCTCATACACTGTCTGGCTGGTGTGTCCTTTCACTGCACAGAGCTGCAGCACATCCAGGATAAAAAACGATTTCATCAAATTATGAAGATCCTGTCTGTTTTTAGAGTTTGGTTATGAAACTCTGTTATGTAAGACAGTTCAGACCATAGCCGTTTAGAGTGCCACACGTGCGGACGTTAGAAGACAGCAAAGCCTCAAAACGTCAAACACACACATATACATCAGCTCTGCATTCTACTTGATGATCGCATCCAAGTATGCCACTCTTTCACATGACACTTTCTGATTCTGAAAAGGTCCATTAGAGTCCTGAGGAGGTGTTTTGGACACTTTCATTATGTTTCTCATTCAAAGAAAATATCAGACGACGCTGTCATGGAAATTCATCTGTTCTTTTCAGGGTCAGTAAAGCATTTCCTGTTTTCAAAATCGTAACCGATGTAACACATGGAGGGATGGAGACGACGATAACCTTGTGAGTTCTCAATGCTCAGGACTCCATTCTCTTCACGAAATGTTGTAAACTTTAGGTAAATTTAGATGAAATGTGGTTTTAAAGTTTGTTTTTGCGTGGGGTGGGAGTTCACACCTTTGACCTTGAGGTCTTGAACGGTTAGAGGTTCTCCTTTGGGATTACATAGACTTCACTGGTTTTGTCAGTTGTTTTTACAAAACAATCCCACCACACCATTATAAACCTTTACCATTTAGGGCTTTTGCTGTATTGGTATACTTTTCAACTGCTGTGGTTCCATTCCCTTCTTCAAAAACACATCTTTACAGTTTTGCAAAGGAATCAAAGAAATCAGGAATGCACTCTTGATTTAATGTTTTAAAAAGCTACATCTGATTATTGTAAGATCAGATGTAGCTTTTTTAAAACAGCAACAATGTATATTACACTTGTAAGCCTTTGGAAAATCTTTTGACTTCTGTGATGTAACGAGACAGAAATATTTTGTGCACAGATTGATATGACTTCTTTTGTTTTATGTGCAGCATCACAGATTACAATTACCAACAGTACATTCTTCTCTGTCCGTGTAATGTATTTAAAGGGATCTTTAATTAGTGCAACCACATGGCCAAAGGAAGCTGTTGCCTGCTTGACTGGTTTTCCCATAAAGCTCTGAACCGTATCCACCTCATTTTCCATGTGCAGATCGCCACACATCAACTAGATAACCTTCAGACCGAAATAGAACGGCAGCAACTCTAAAACAGCTTAGTCAATCTGCAGATAATCAGTTTAAACTTGAGTTAAAGACATCAGGAGCAATCAGTGGGTACTGCAAAAAGGAAAAGCCTCTTTTGCTTTCAGATTTAACAACCTGACTGTATTTAACTTCACAAAGGTCAGTCATTTCAAAATGTCCTTAAACCCTACAGTTACAGTAGGTAAATGAATTATCATTGTTGGTTGCAAATGCAGAACAGTATTAATATGTGTGGACAAAAAAAAAGGATTTTGAAACAAAAAGTCATGACTTTGAGACTGAAATGACTTTATGCCAATGCATCGTGTGCCTTCAGGAAGCTTAGTGTTTACCGCCAGAAGATGAGATTGTTTTGTCTTTGGTTAAGGTGCAGTTTGTCATTTGTGAAACTGCCATTTGAACTAAATGGCACCGAGATAACCATCTGATATAGACTTCCTCTTCAGGGGGGGGGGGGCAACCTTTAACATTATTTTGTTTCTTAATCCATTCCTTGTTTGAATTCAAACACTTTTGATTCTTATAAATGAACTCACCCAGTCACTGACTGAGTCAGGTTGCCTGTAACTCTAGTTTTTCTTGGTTCTTCATGTTCTGTTTTAGTCAGTCACACCAGGTTCCAGTTGCTAATGACCCACAGCTGTCTTTACTCAGTTCATAATGGCCCTCAGCAGCATCACTGACTGCAAGGACCAGATTGTTTCCGTGGTTGGAAAGATTACTGCGTCTTTGGGCGAAGATCTGTCCCCCGCCACATGCCTGAAAAGTCACCAAGATTTGCACACGCCTAGGACCCGGCAAAAATGAACTTTCAGCAAAGTGAATGACACCCCCACCAAGACGATGACATCACAGCTCGCGAAGGCGTTAAAAAAAAATTAATGGGCCAAAAAATGCGTGTGGAGTCAAAAAAAAGAAGAAGAAAAAAAAAACAGTAAAAAATCCCTAACAAAACCAAAACACACATGTCTGGGATATCCCAAGGAAGTTTGGAAATCATGATGGGATGGCCACACCACTTGTTGTCTGATGTTACTTTGAACTCAGAAATTTCATTTTTAAAGTCGGTAGTGATGTTTCTGAAGCTTAGCAGATGTTTTTGCATGTCATGGGCCACTAGTAGGTGCTGCATTGAATGTAATGATTTAGGAGCAAATCCCAGTAATGGGACATGTCAAACCCCCCTGTTAATATGGGGTTAGAGTCATCTTTAAATTAATTTTATGGGGACTCTTTGCCTACTTTCCATCAATTCCACACCGGTAGGTAAAGTTAGCTTTAATTGAAAATATAACACAGTGCCATCAATTTTATATGGACCTACCTAGAATGTCATTTCAATAAATGAGGAAAAAAATCAATACTATGTTTAGATTGAAAGTTCATATTAAAAAATATTAAAGCATTCAGGCTTTTTGTCCCATAACAATCATAAAAGATCTTGGAGGGACTGTCATTAATCTGAACAACTCAAGGTTTTGTCAGTGAGCTCTGCTGATCTGACATTTTATATCCCAGCAGCTCAGATGGAAAAATAGGAAAATCTTCAGACTGATGAAACCTGTTAAAGGAATGGCTTACATTACAACATTTAAATGTGCTCCTATACATTGACACTGGATTTTCTGATAAAAAAGTCAAAAAATAGATATTTAAAAATCTCTTGCATGTACTGCCCCCTGCTGACTGTCAACTGAGCTCCACAAATGCATTTGGTTTGGTCAAGACAGGGTCCGAATGAAACATCAAGTGAATGTCTTTAAGCTGGAAGAGAGAAAGAAAACAAACTTTCTGAGAGGAAATGACTCTCAATCAGAGGAACAGCAGAGTTCAACCCGCCTTTCAGGCTTAAGAACACAGTTTCAAGAGCATTCCATGCTTTGATTTCTGACAGAAAATGTAGAAATACAAAATCATAGTTACATGTTCATGTGATTCTTTAAGGAGCCTCCATCATCATCATCAATGACTCCTCTGTCTTTATTACTTTAAACTGTTTCTCTCTAGTAAAACACTATAGCTCTGACTAAGAAGCAAACTGTGGGATTCAGTTCACCAGTGTTTGTTTCTGTTGTTCCTGCTTCATTTGCAGGGCTATTGACCCCACAGATCTGTTCCTAGCTGGTTGATGGCTGTTTGGGAAAGGTGAGTCAAGGCCAGGTTTGTCTACTTAATGCTAATGTGTCTGCTACTGGACTACCCTGTCTGCACTACAAGTGTGACCTACAATCAGTCCTTGGGATGGCAGGTAACTACAGATGCTTCTATCCCAACTTTTCTGCCCCTCGTACCATGTTGTGTAGCCCAGCTGTTGTGTTTATGAGGTCAGATGGGTGTCAACAGGCGCTCGACGCAGTACAAACCCTCTTGTGCGGTGCGCCTGTGTCAGCCGCTCGACTTTTCCATGCCTGGTAAAATTGAGGTTGATGCTCGTATATCTGGGGCAGAGGCTGTCCTGATAGGGGAGGACAGGGAGGGCATCTCTCTCCCAGTTTCTTATATCTCCGCCAAGTTCAAGCAGCACCAATTGTGAAGGAGACCCTTGGCCTTCTGCTTGCCCTTCAACACTTTGACATGCATGCAGCCTCCTCCTCATTGCCACTAAGTATATACAACTCATTTGTGCTGGAATGTGCAACCAGCTCGTTCAGAAGTGCAATTTGGAAATGAAACACAAACGGGGAACAGATAACGTATTGGCTATGGGAAGGGGTGTTACGGCCTTCCAGGTCTTTGTTTTTCTGTTCTCTGTTTCAGCGACTCAATCAGCTGGGAGGTGGGACGGCTGGGGAGGATCAGCTGACTGAAGGGCCGTCACCCGGACAGCTGATTGTCAGGAGAAGCAGACGCAGAAGAGAGGCTGCCGCCGTCTAGCTCAGCAGAAAAAGCATGTCAACTTGTCAACTGCTCCTTCTATTGGTTGTTGCGTCACGTTTTCTTTGAGTTATTTTGTTTCAACTCGTGCCACTGTGTGTAGCGGACTTGGGTTTGGGTACGTAGCACTGGTTCATGAGAATGACTTGTTCGTCATTACGCATCAAACATCAGTGTTTATTTTCCTAAAGCATTTCCAATGTGACTTCTTGTTGCATCAAGGATTCATATTGGAAATGCTTTAAGAAAATATGAATCCTTGTTTTTGGGTTAGATTGTTTGATGTTTTATAAATCCTCTGGCCTGCTTGGCAGAAGTAACAAGTCAACATCTGAACCAGTTTGCTAACCCTGCTGTTGTCCTGCAACAACAGTTTAAACAGCCAAAACTGGTCTTTCATCTTTTCAGCCCAGGGTGGGTCCAAACCTCACCACTGAGGTCTTGAGACTCAGCCACACAATTAGATGGAAAATACCGTACACGTACTGTACATGACTGCATCGGTAACACATTCAGTCTAAATATAGGTTTGCACCACTTTAAGTTTACTCAAACCACAGAAATGTGCTGGAACAACTTTAATCCTTACAACTAATATTGTATTGTGTAAATAAAAAAATACATTTAAGACCCATCTTCATCTTGTGTCCCTTTTGGGGTCACAGGTTGCTGTCCACCCTGAACATTGGAGGACCACACACATCTAGAGGCAATTTAGAGCAATCAAATAAGCTATGCAGCATCGTTTTGGACTGTGGGAGGAGGCCGGGGTTCCTGGAGAGGACCCACACAGGCCCAGGGAGCGCCAGCTGGGGCCCCGCAGAGCCGCCTTTGCTGTGGGCCGAGGGCGCCATCCACTACTCTATTATGAGTATCAGTGTTGTGAACAAACAAAGAGAAAATGGCAGAACCATCCACCCCCTCCTCATTCAGAATGCAAGTTCACATACTTTGAAACTCAACAGAACCCCTTTGCAACCTCATTTGAGCAAAAGTGATGTGTGTGAACGCAATTTGGAGCATTATCAGCCTGAAGTTAGCCTTCCACTGAGAATGAAATAATGTATACCAAAATGAAGAAAAGCAGGCTAAATGTGCTGCTCCCCCCCGGTTGGTCCACACTAGTTTGCTTCCGTTATTCTACGTCATTTGAAAAGTGCAAAAAGCTAGCTTGAGCTCTTCTTAGTCAGAATTCATGGAAAGCAAAGGGAGGAAATGCAGATGGACCACCAAGACCACTAAATTAAAACTGCTCAATGCAACATGCAGAAATCCACATCTAGAACATGATCACGTACTGTGAACATGCTGGAAAACGTCTCATTTTACACAAATGGAAGGTAGTGGTTAGGTCAATCTATGACATCAGAGTATTTGAGCGAATACCATCACAGTCGCAAAAACATGATGTTCCAGGAAAGTTGAAAGCCACCACATGAAGACAATCATGAAGAAATCTAGGGGTTTGCAGGGGAGTGTGCCATTTTACAGCAGGTGAAAGCTGAAGCTCGGAGTCACTAGTGTTTAGGCCTGCACAATATACCGCAAATTTATCGTTATCGCAATATCCAGCTCTGCAATATGCATATCGCAAAAGACGGCGAATATCGCAATAAATCGCAAACCCAAAATTTGTTAAAACAATCTTCTAACAGCTTGAAGCATTTAACAAATCAAATAAATCCCTTTATGCTTTGACCAATCAGATGGACGCCTTCCCGTTGTTGACCAATCAGATGGAGGCCTATTATGTTAGATGTTTGTCCCCTATGTCGATGAGGGTCATTTGGAGTATAATTTTTAAACTGTTGCAATGAAATGGGAATGATGTTTTTTTTATTTTTGTATTTGTTTATTTACCGCAAATTATATCGTTATCGCAATATTGATCACTAATATCGCATATCGCAAGTTTTCCTCATATTGTGCAGCCCTACTCGTGTTCAACAATTTCTTTTATACTCCATGTGTCTGGGATCATCATCATCATCATGAAGCGTCAATCACAGTTTTGCAAACACAGGCCTGTATTTTACTTAAAACAGTCATAAACAGCATTGAATGCAGTTCTCTGTGACCAATTCTTCTTACAGTTCAGTACATCAAGCAGAGAAAGCCACATCTCCATTAGTTCTGCTCATCATGTGTCCGAACAAGAATAAAAAAGAAATAAACACAAAAAAGAACCCACACAAATCGAAACACAAATCCTCAACAGCCATTAACACTACTTAACCATAACCAGTCGACTGGCTACTGTCCTTTTTAACTTAGCATGGAAAGTGTCACAAGTCAAAGCACCAGAGTGCACAAACTTCTGATATATTCTGACATAAACGAATACTTTGGTTCTGAAGTTAAATAAGGCAGCAACAGGAACGGTGCCTCTAAACAACATTTTACTCTGACATCTGGAAAAAAAAAAGTCCTCCTCTGGGATCTGCTCTGAAAGCAACAGCACAAAGAACATATCGCACACTGAGAGCACCTAAAGAGCATGTGTGCTTTACACAAGTCTTTCCAAATTAAAAGCATTCGGATTTTTGTGTTCTTGCCCATTTCAAAATAAAACAAAACACCACACATCTCTTTCACCAGAACAAGCTGGGAACCATCCATCATCTGTCAAAGCATGAAGCGGCAGACGAGTACTGCATGCTGACTTGGTGAGACCGGTTAGGTTTTGGATCCAGTGAGGTGGCGGGGGCTTGGCTGGTGGGGTGCTGTGAACCAGGAAGTGGCTGCAGACTGGCGACGGAGTGACTGAGGTAGTGACTAGACGGCAGGCCTGACTGCAGGGTCTGCTGGGGATACTGTACCCCGGACAGGTGCAGGTACTGCGCCACAGAGGCCGACTGGCCTGAACTGTGGTACATGGACTGGTCCTGCTGCTGCTGCTGCTGCTGCTGCTGCTGCTGCTGCTGAACAGGCTGCCGGCACTTTTGCTTGTGATCCTCTTTCACATCACTGTCGTGTGCACTGAACAGAGACAAAAGAGAGTTGGTTTTCAATAAAACAGTCAGATTTATGAGAGTTATGTGTCTGCCCATTTGTGAAGTCTGCACCTCGTTTTCTGAGCTTATGTTGGTAAAATATATATCTGCGACCATTGTCAAATAATAAACTCACATGAGTAATTTCTCTGCACAGGGGACAAGGTTCTCCCACGTGTAGCCTGAGAGGCGATGCAGTCGAGGCGGCCATGTAGGGGACAGGTGGAGGGTAAGACGTGAAGCAGCCACACAAGCTGCAGCCACCAGTGAGGGTGCAAAACACAAAAACACATGATCTAAAGACAAGACAAAAGATTTCAATCAAAAGTCAGACATTTCTGTGCAAACAGTAGAGCTCACCGTCTACTATTGTCAAAGTGTTCCCAGTGGTCTTTTAATTCTGATGATGCTGTTTGTAGCCAAAAATCTAAAAACCTGCCTCATTTTCTAGGTTCTGCAGAGCAGCAGGAGTTTATTGGAAATACACCTCAAAGCTGTGGACGGGACTGTTAACTGGGAGCAACTCCATAACTGAGAGCTCTCTGTTTACACTCTCTCCTGCTAGCTTACAGCCCCTCACACCCCCAAACTAACATTAGCGGTGCAGCAAAAATGTTCATCAGTTTCAGATCTATCCAGTCGTACAGTTTAAATCCAGATTCCAGCTCAGACCAGGAAAACAAAGACGTTTGTGGATCTACATGTCTGCAACACAGGCCTAAAGAATATCTGATGCATCAGAATGGAGCAGAACAGGAAGCTTGTGATCCGACCAGCATATCTTCTGAGTCACAAATCTGATCTTTTTCAAACTGCATTTCATCGTCTGCTCCTGATTCACAACTATTTGAATAAAGAAATGCCATACTCCAATCAAAATCTTTGCATTTGTCCTCCATCATGTGAAGAATACTTATAAACCCAGTAGGTCTTTAAAGGGGCAGCGTGTGCCTCACCGTTAGACTGCACCTTTCTATATTTAAATAACGTCATGAACTTGATCTTTAGGATTTATAGAAGTCTTCTCACATTTTCCTCCCACTCCTTACTGACTCACTTCAATTGGGATGTTTTAGATCCACACATTTCCACAGGAACACAGTGAGTTTGGATGATTTAACAAGCAGCTTCAGAAAGCAAAGAAATCTCGGATTGTTGAAGACAGGAGTGTTGTTCCTTGTGAGTCACAAAAATAAAATGTGTCACTTCAGTCTCAAAAAGGACCACTATGATGAAAACTAAACGTTTTATTTGAAGCTTCAGAAATGCAAGTAACTAAACGTGTGTGTGGCGGAACACGGCGGCAAGGATGACCTGAGATTTCACCATCTAAAAGGCCGCGAAACTGTGAGTAACAGAACAATGAGATGCGTCCAAAACATCCCCTTCATCCTTTAGTCAGAACATGAAGTCTAGTTTGAGGCTGGACAGCGAAGACTAGCCAAGAAAACTACATAGATTAAACCCAACATTATTATTAAGCCGTATTTGGCATGATGGGACAGAAAGTAAGGCCTGAATGCGACAGAAACCAAATACATTTGGTGATAATGTTGAATATATAATGAAACAAATTGTAATCTTTCTGATAATACAACTACTAAAGCAGATAGTCTTCAGACATCTACTTTGGAGAAAAAACCCTGAATGTGTTCTACTACAAGCAAAAAAGTAGTTTTCTGTGCATAAAAGTGAGTAAATATTTGTATGCAGTCATAAAATCAACTAATGAAAGAACCTTGAACATGTTGTGAACCAGCGATGAGAGAAACATAAGACTCAAACGCTAAGTAAAAGATACCTTGCAAGGAAACCTCCAGAAAGTAATCAGCATACTTGAGCATGTAAACTTTGGTCTTCTCCACGCTGGTCATTGGCCAGCCGTCGTGCAGATCCCCCTCGTGAACGGCAGCAGAAAGAAAGTATTCTATATAATGAGCCGCTGTGGGCAGATACAAGTTCCATTGGAAGGTTTCCAGGAGGAGCAGCTCCATGTGCAGCAAACCCTGCTTGGTCAGGACCAGGTTCATGGAGCTCATGCAGCCCAGGCCGTTCAGGGTCTCCAGCTTTGGCACCCGGTCCTCCCTTTCCTCAAATTTACCTGGACACAAATGCTTGGAGTCACACCAGTGCGGGCAGACCTCACAGAAGCACAAGGTCATCCGTGTGCATACTAGCCAACAGAAGACACGCCAGTGAAACCATGTGAAGCTGCTGCACAGTGACGTCATAGCGGTCCATGAAAAGGTCCAGCAGGTAGACGGCCAGGTGTCTGGCTGGGGGGCAGAGCTGCAAATGGTTGCTGATGACAGCGATGAGGTCAGCAAAGTATCGCCTGAGGTTGAGCTGAGGGGATTGACCTTTGAAGGAAGGCAGCTTGAGTTCCTGTTAGACAAGACCTCAACATTTGAATGTTTGCCTGAAACAATAAACCATAGAGGCTTCAACATGTTCCTAAAATCTGAACTTTATCCAATTAAGGACAAACACAGAGCAGCATGGAGGAAAGCTTTGGAACCGGTGGGGCTCCTCACTCACTTTGTATCGCAGTGCCTGGTAAATGTCTGCAGCGAGTTGTCCTCTCCACCACTGGTCCTCCAGCTCCATTTAACGCAGAGAGAGTGTGGAGACCTGGAGGCTCGAACGTGGACACGGTCTTCACGGAAACCTCGCGCGTTCGAGCTTCACGCGTGACGCTTCCATCGTGGACACTTACCCGGCGACCACATGAAGCTTCACCGACTGCAGAACTTCAGTCCACACCCCCGGCCAGGTAATGCTCGCGCGCAGCAGCACGAGCTCATCTAATTCCGCAGGTGCGTTCGCGTGCGTCTCCAAATAGAATTCTCGCCAGAAGAGGCGTTGAATGACGCACCGAAAAAACAGAACGCAAGGATGTGAAGCTGTTGTCTGAATGTTATAGTTATAAAAGTAATATGAAAAGTGTGGTGTATTGTTTATGAATATCTTGTTAAAGAGAGAGCGTAAATATAGCCTACCATGTTTGCATGAAATGCACTATTTCCATTCTCTTGTTCTTGTATGTGATAGTAACGTGAGTAGGTGATATTGTGGTTTATTTATTGTAATAATTTATTTGCAATTTTACTTTTTGTTATTGTTATTTAATGAAATGATTTTGAAAAAAATCTTTTAAAATGTGGAAAAAAGGACAAGGTCCATGGTTTCACTTCTTTCTGCTCTCTCTTTCTTTTACAAGATGTAACATTTGGCTTTAAAGCTGTGTCACACTTTATTTATTTCACTAACGTCTTACATTTTTGAACCGATTAAAATGGTTGTACAAATTAACTATTAAACAGCAAAGGCTACATTTTGGATCAAATAACTCTTATAGTTGATCAAGTCAAAAACCTGTAAAGTCCGTGAAGGACATTGAAGGGATCCCCTGAAAGAAGAAGCATCAAGTTGTCAACAGTTGAACTAGCTTGATTGATAAGATGAGACTATTTCCAGTTGAACCAAAGCTGTGATCATTTATGGTCTAAACAATGCAGTGGATCAGATTTTCTGTTTAAAACATACACAATTTGGAAAATTCATTTTATTGTGTAAAACAATGAACACCCCCCCCCCCCCCCAACATAGTTTCAAATTCTAGTTTGTGTCACGCACTAAAACATTAAAGGAGTGACTAATGTTGAGTCCCCCCACTCAAGTAAGTTAACAGAGGAGAATGTAGAAAATTGGGCAAAATTGTTGGTACCCCTCAGGAAAAGAAAGAAAAGCTCACAATGGTCACAGAAACAACTCCAATTTGACAAAAGTAATAATAAATAAAAATTGAACCAATTAAGTCAAACATAGTTTTCAACCATGCTTCAACAGGATTATTTACAAAAATACATCATGAAGCGGGCCTGGACAAAAATGATGGTAGCCTTAACTTCATGTTTTGTTGCACAACCTTTTGATGCAATTACTCCACTCAAACGGTTCCTGTAAGTGTCAATGAGACTTCTTTCACCGTGTTTCACAGCAGTATGGAAGCGATTCTGTACAATAATTAAAAATAAAAGTCAAAACCAGAAATGCTTTTTCCTTTTTTTTTAAATGAAGCTGCATTTTTTAAATTCAAAATTAAAATGAAAAAGCTGCTATGTAGTCCTGAGAAGCTGTGTAAAATCATCAGATGTTCACCACCATCACAAAGCCCTCTCCTCGGCCGCTAACACAAAGCTCCACTGCTCCTAGCATAAGTCTCTTAGCAGCCGGACACATGGGCCGCCTTTACACTGCACGGTTCAAGTGACCCAATTCCGATTCTTTCCTCTCATGTGGCACAGATCGGATATGATCGGTGAATGTGTAAGCAGGACAAAAGCGCATGGATTCCGTTTTTCTCAGATCGGATACAGGCCTCTCTGATATGTGGAAATAAATCGGAAACGAATCGGATACGTGCATTTGCGTGTGCCATGTAAGCAGACAAATCGGATATTCCCCAGTAAATGCGAGTCGTACGTCAGTGACGTCAATTCAGGACACCACCAACTGAGATCACATGACTTATTAAGGTGCTTTTTGTGCGTTGATTTTGCTGTCAGCGTGTTACCTTTCAGCCTCAGGCTTCAGACCGTGGTTGGAAACCGCTGTTATGTCCGGTCCGGACGCAAACGGTAACTAATGAAGCGGGACACCGTTGCTATGGAACAGGCTAGAAGCAGTTTATTTCTTTGGGGTTCGTGTATGATGGGGACCGTGTGTGTGTGAGCGTGCGCACGCGTGCGTGCGTGTGTGTGTGTGAGGAGAGAGAGGGGGTGTGAGCGCAGAGCGGGGGACTGTCGGAGAACCGTAAATTAAGAGTAAGGTGTCTCGCCCAAAAGTTTTGGAGTCTTTCTTAGCCCACTCTGCAGGCTGAGGGTTCAGAACGGAAAAGAGAACCCCGAGGAAATCTCCCGTGCGTTCCTGACTACGGTCGGAAAAAAGAAGTCATCGCGCAGGAAAGGTTCAACACTTGGATCAAACTGTTCGGACAGCACGTCTGCAAACACTTCCTCATTCAAAACTCAGAGAGAGCACATAAAACGGCCGAGTAGCCCCCCCCCCCCTTTTACTCCCCCGTGCATCCTCTCAGAAGCGCCCAGGGCAACGCCTCCTTCCGTCGTCGCCTTGCCTCCATGACAACCGCAATCACAAAAGTCTGAAAGAGGTCCGCGGAATGCGGAAATGCTGCTACGTAGTCCTCAGAACGTCTACGTTTGATAGTTTCAGCATTGTATAGTGTAAATGCAAAAATCAGATACGGGTCACTTTTAAAAGATGATGTAAGCGGGTCATCAAAAAAATCGGATATAGTCAGAAAAACGGATATGAGCATCAAGATCTGCAGTGTAAAGCCGGCCATGGAGATAGCAGTGACGTCATCGCCCCGCCTCCTCCCCTCTGGAAATGCTTATTAGAATTGAATAATGCGACAATGTTCACAGGATGCATGTTAACATGAAAATGCAATCCCCTCTTTGCATTTTCATTTTAATTATGACACAGAATGAGCGGTTTTAAGTAGAAATGAAAAAGCATTTTCAAGTATTGATTTTTCATTTTAATTTTGAGTCATTTCATGCAGCTACATTTTGAAAATGAAAAAGCATTTCTGGTTTTGAATTTTATGTTTAATTATGCTACAGATTCGCTTCCATACAGTGGGGCCGTGTTCTTTTCTTAATATGCTTTGTTTCTCTGTCTGTGAACATTGAGCTGATGCGTCTATCCAAGAAGTTCCATTTCTGTCCCATCTGTGCATAGGTCATTCTCCTAGTAGCTTTGTGGCTTATCAACATGTAGTTTGGCAAATTCCAGTTTGGATTTTTTAGGATCTGTTTTCAACAAGGGTGTCCTCCTTCTCCACTTTGTTTCAAACAACCACAGATGATGCGACCTGACTCATATCTTCCTTGATCTTGAAGGTCACCTTTAATCTCTTTAGAGGTTTGTCTGGACTCTTTTGTTAATATTCGCAGTATCCCTCACTTTGATTTGTCATCAGTTGTCCTCTTGCTGCCTCGACCTGGTAGGTTTGCTACAGTCCCATTGATCTTATATTTCTGAATATGTCCAACTGTAGTCACAGGAACATCAAGCTGCTTGGAGATGATCTTGGCTTTATCCTTCTACATGCTTGTCTATTGTTCACTTTTTAATGTCCTGAGACAACTCTTTCCTTTGGTTCCTCTGGTCCACGTTGAGAGTGGGACACACCATGTCACCAAACAGCACAGTGACTACCTCTAACCCTTCATATAGGCCCACTGACCAATTACAAGACTGTTGACACCTATGATGCTAATTAGCGGACACATCTTGGATCAACATATCCCTTTGGCTACATTATTATCAGTCTTTTCTAGGGGTATCATCATTTTTGTCCAAGCCTGATTCATTATTTTATTTTTGTAAATAATTATGTTGAAGCACGGTTGAAAATCAGTGTCTGACCTTCACTGGTTCAAGTTATTTCTATGACCATTGTGAGTTTTTCTTTCATTAACCAAATGGTGCTAACAATTTTGTCCACGTATGTAGCTCTCTGTAATAGGAAGGTAGGCGGAGTTGCTTAGTGCCGTCGGTCCTGCCCATAACTCAGAGGTGAACCCTTTCCGCTCTGCAGAAACTGTCCCAGAATCACAGTTTTTTTGTAACATTTTGGCTAAAAACTGCATAATCATAATTAAAAGACCACAGAGAACACTCTGAGAATAGATCAAAATTTGATTGGAATGGGACTTTGAAAAGGTTTCACTTTGGATGTAAAAAGGGTAATCTGGTCACTGGTAGGAGAACTTTTTTCAGAATTGACCAAGCCTCTTGGATAGGACACATAATAGATTAGCCTTTTTAAATCTTTCTGCTATGGAACCGTCCTGGATGGATGAGAGCCTTCCCAGATATTTGAAGGCTCTCATTCATCCATCCGTCCGTCCGTCCGTCCATCCATCCATCCATCCGTCCAGTGCTTCCAGATTCCAGTAGGCTCATCCGTGCTCCTGTACCTGGCCGTGTACCTCGCCTCTACTACTGCTCCTACACCTGGCTGTGGATCCTGCCTCCGGCTCGTCTCTGGCTCATCTCTACTCTGTACCTGACCGAGTACCTCGTCTCTGCTCCTGCTCCTACACCTGGCTGTGGATCCTGCCTCCGGCTCGTCTCGCGCCCCCAGCCGTCCCCCAACTTCATCTGGATGAAGATCATTTGCTGGAATTTAAATATGTAGTTGTAGCGTTTGATAAGTTAATTCTTCTCTTAGAGTTCTGGTAAATCGCCTGTCCGTCCTGGGGGAGGATCCCTCCTTCATGTGGACACCCCTGAGGTTTCTTCGTTTTTTCCGGAATCCGTTTTTTTTAAGAGTTTTTCCTTACCGCGAAGGAGGGTCTAAGGGCAGGGATGCCAGTTTAATTTAGTCAGTTTGTTAGTTCAATTTAGTATTTTCCCATTGAATTCTATTCATGATCCTTTTGATTTTATGTTTTACTTTTTCAATTACCGATACGAAGCCCAACGAGACGACTGTTGTGAATTTGGGCTATACAAATAAAATTGAATTTAATATGGTCAAACAGTTTGTTTTAACTTCATTAGCCTGTTGTTATGAGCATTTCTCTTACTTTCAGGGAAAGAGCTTCATGTTAAAAATCAAACTTCAGCTAGAATTTTAGAGGATCGTCTACACTGAAAAGGACAAAAAGAGAATTTAATGAAGGCACCTGAGAGATTTTATATTAATGCTTATGTGTCGCCCCTAATCCAGCACCAACATACAACCCAGTGGCTCTAACAATGCATGGATAAAAAAATCCTCTAAGAAACATTCCTGAGATAATAAAGGCAATGATGTGTTCGCCAACATTTGAACTGTTTTATATCTTTGTTAACAAAGAGGATCAGGAGGATCACAGTGTCTCCATGCCAGGCTTGCGTTGTAAAAAAGAGCAGCCTGCAGACTAACTGCATCCGGGGTGAGCCTGAAGTGGATCGGTAAAGCCAGCTTCTCCATTGAAGTGGTGGTTGTCTCCCTCTGAATGGACTGGAAATGTCTCCGAGAGGAAACAAAGGGTATCCAGGGTGGAAGGAGAGGGTCTCCCTCCTGGCAGACGGTCTTTGTTCTCTGCAGCTGACGGCCCCTGACCTGCTGGGCAGTGAACAGCCCAGACAGCGGGGCCAGATCAAGCCATAAAAGCCCTTTGAAAATGACTTCAGGAGGAAAGAAGATAATGAGGCTTTTTATCAGACCGGCAGCATTTACATACAATGACAATAAATAGGAATAACAGAATGAAGCCCTCACAACCAAGAGCCCTTTATCCTTAAAGGAACATTGTGTGGGACGTGACACATAACCACGAAGCACATTTCTGATGTTTTTAAGAAGATAAATGTGAGACTGAAATGTGAACCACTCAGAGGGAACTGTGGTTAATCAGCATTCAAGAAGAAAATTTAAACCACATCGAGGCAAGAAACAACTAAATTATACAAAATGTGGAACATTTAAAGCAGATTTTTCCCCTTTTTGGGGTCAAAGTGAAACAAAGACATAGAAACTGAGCAACAACAAATTAGAGGCTGTCAGAAAAAACGTCAAAACGTATAGAAAAGTAATCTGCTGAGTCAACAATGGCCGAGCTTCGTGTCACTGAGTGGAGATGGGTGTGCTGTGACAGACAGACAGACGTGTGAGTGTTTTAGAGCAGCTAAGTTAGGCCCGGGACAGCCCGGGACAGCACGGCGGCGGCGGGAGGCTAAAGGCTAAAGCAGCTCAGAGGCTGTAATCCCCGGATGGAACCATCATGGCTGCCACTCGTTGAGCTGTCAAGCTCTCCACAAAAGAAAAAGGCAAAAAAAAAGCGACACAACTCCCTCAGGAAGCGCGCGCTTCTGCGGGTTAAGCTAGCGGACGGCCTCCGCCGCCGTCGGACGCGGTCGGGACGCCGTGAAGGTTTGTGTGTTGGAACTTTGTGGCGTCGCTTTTGTGTACATTTCCAAGTAGTTTCGTCTCTTTGTGAGCTGTGGTGGAGCGTCGCGTCCGAACGCTCAGCGCTGCTGTTCGGGAAGTCCTCGCTGAAGCGGGCGAAGCCGCAGATGGACATTTTAGTGGCTGCTAAACTAAACGGCCTCTCGGCGGTTGTTGTTGGGCTTTTAGTCCGGCCACTCGATCCGCCGACTCTCCTGCTTCCCGTTCGCCCGTGACCGTTTCCGTGGGCTCTTCACGCGCACTAGTGGAGCGGGATGGGGGGGAGGGGGGTCATTTTCCTGCACTTTGTTGGGGGTAAATATCCCAACTGCCCGGCCGTCGGGTTTTCTGGCTGTTTCCAGTATGGAGGGGCAGCAGCCATGGTGTAAACGGCAACAGGTGGACTTGCTGTGGGACTGCAGCTCTCCTGTCTGATGTGGACGTGTGGCGTGACGGTGTTGGAGACGCTGTGCACGTCATTCACGAGTGTGTTTGCTCCCCCAGGACCCTGCCGGACAGACATGGATTTGGTGAACACCTGTGCTGCCACCACCTCCGCTGGAGAAAACCAAGGCACGGACAACAAGAACTGGCACAACAAGCGGCTCCACCTCAGGAAGACTGGCGTCCAGCCCCCAGCTATGCAAAGCCAAGATAAGCACGGACCAAAGAAGATAACGGGGGAGTGGGAGCAGCCCCCAGCATGGCCTTCATCAAAGACGCCTCCCCAGGAAGCACCGCAGAGCTGGCACATGCCTAATTCCAGCGGAAATCCTCTCAGGTTCGCCTGCTCGCAGTGCAAAGACAGCGTAGACTATGTACCAAAAGATCTGGTCAGGCACTTTGAGGAACAACACCGTGGGAAGCCTCCCGTCTTTTCCTGCCACATGTGCACCTTCAGCACACAGGAGTTCTCGTACCTTCATGTTCACCTTTTGAGCCACACTGACTCTTTTTCTAGTTGCACTATGTGTAATGACAACGTTCAGCGTTCGTGGGCTGAGTTCAGAGCACACCTGACGATGCATCACTGCTCCAACGGCAAATATTCCTGTGAGATGTGTCAGGTGTTCTCCAGCGGCGACATCCACGTGTTTCTACAGCATCTGTTCGGACACGGCGTGGAGCTCGGCGAGGCGGATGTGCAGCACAGCGAAGACAGCGGTCGGCTGCTGGCCGCCAAGGCTTTCCGCTGCCGTTACTGCGGCTTTGAGGCCCCCAGGAAAATGCTGATTACGAGGCACGTCAAAGCCGTCCACGTCTGCCAGAACGGGAACCAGTGGAAGGAGAAGAGGGGCGTGCATCCCATAGCGGTGAAACCACAGGACAGGCTCCTCAGAACCAAGCCCAGGATAACAAGAAGTGCAGTGAAGGGTGCATGCTGGCTGACACAGGACTGTCTGTCTCTGCCAGGCAGGGAGTTTCTGGATAAATACTGCCATCTGTCTGACCCGCAAACAACTCTAGAGGAGACGGAACAGTTTCTGATGAGATCTGTCACCGGAGAAACCGATGACCAGAAGTGGACCAAGGCTTTGAAATCGGTTTTGTCTAATGTTCCCCAGGACATGAACCTTCACCCGAAGGTGGAAAACGGCATCTTACTGACCCCCTCGGATCTGACCGTCCTCACTGTGAAGAACAAAATAACGGTGGCTCCCAATGGGGCTACTTACTCCAAAAGGCTGAAGATGAAGGCGTCGGCAGAGAAGGACGGTGCTTCAGCCGGAAGTGCTGTGGGCGAGTCTGCACGAGCCGCCACAGAGAAGGGTCCGAGGGACCGGACCTCCTGTCCTCAGCCCGAACACGGCCCCTGTTCTGACGCCCCGCCGTCGGCCCACGCCAAGCCCACTCAGGCGCTTCACATGCAGCCGCACAAGGACGACTTCAAATCACTTCAGGTTGTTGAGGAGCTCTGTGAAAAGCTGGAGGAGCACGGAATCAGAACTTCCAGTGATCTGAAGTCAACGGGTGGAAGTGCAAAAAAGAGAACGGGCGGGAGGCAGAACCCACGGCGGAGAAGGAAGACCTTCAGAAAAGTGAAGAAAAGATCAGAAGGATGGGCTTTAAAGATGGTCCTGAAGAAGAAGCAGAGGTCGTCACCGAGCTCTGTGTGCGCGTCAGAGAGAGGCGGGGTGGATGGCTGCCACGCACCCGCCAGCGCTCAGACACTGGAGGAAAGGAAGCTACACACTCCTCAGGCTTTGCAGGCGGCAGACGCACACCAAACCAATGCGACCAAAGGTTCCACAGCTGAGCACCTCCAGTCATCTGAAGCCAGAACTTTGGTTCTACAACCAGAGTCCAAGTCCACCTCTGAGCATCCTGAAAAGCCTGAAGATGAGGCTGGAACTGAGCCGCCAGAGGACGCTCCAAACGAGCCAGACGCCTTCATTTCATCTGAAATGAAGCTGGACGGGAGCGGACCCGCTGGTGGGAGGTGTCAGAACCAGGCTACATCTGTGACTGAAGACCCAAATGTACAACTGCAACAACCCCCCAGTGGTGCTAACTGTCATGTGGCAGATGATGAGAAGAAAGAAGCAGCGAGTGGCAGAAGCAGCTGCTCGCCGTTTGGTCAGACTGCAAACACACCAGAGGGTAAGATGACGCCTCACGGTTTCTATGAAGACCCCACGCTCTGCTCGGTGAAAATGTCATCCTTCCTCTGTCCCGCCTTTGTTTCAGGCGCCACGGAGGCGGACGCGTCACGCCTCGAGCTTTCTTCAGAGCAGGGAGGCGGGAGCGCGGTCAGTCCTGAAGATGCACCTCTGCTGTGTTTGTCTGTGGGTGAATCCATCCAGCGGGAGTCCTCTCCAGCCGCTGGCCAGCACCGCCAGCTGGTCCCAAAGCACCAGGAGAGGACCCTGAAGTTAGTAGCCATAAACCCCTCCCAGGCGGTGAAGCGTCCGTCTGGAGACCAGCCCGTCGTGGTGCTGAATCACCCTGATGCTGACATTCCTCAGGTGGTGAAGATCATGGAGGTTGTCAGCAGGCACAGGGAGGTGCAGAAAGTCGTGTTGTCCCGCAGGACTCTGGACGCTCTCTCCGCTTCCAGCGACAAGAACGTCCCGGGAGACGCCCAGACCCAACCTGCGTGGCGGGGGGACAACCCGGTGCAGGAAAGGTTCACCTTGAAGTTTAAGTTCCGTCGGTTGAACAGGAAAAAGTATGAAATAGTGGGCGTAGACTCGCCCAGCAGGAGTTTGCCGGTGAAGTTCTCCTGCTGGTTCTGTGGGCGGAGCTTCACGTGTCAGGAAACCATGATGAGCCATCGGCAGCGGCATCTGATGGAGTGGAAAAGGCCAAGCTGTGAAAACTCTTAAACGTCTCCAACACTGGACACAATAGTCTGGAAAAAAGACACTTTTTTAGGTCTTAATTGTGATTGAGTTTGTGAACAATCGGATGCCTCCTGGGGGGTCCCATGCTCAGGGTCATTGAAGCTGGAGACGAACTCTGGTAAAGCCACAACCACGGGGGGGTTCTAATCGTCTCCATTTTCTTTATTTATGGTCATTTCAGTACACTGTCATGTTGAACCCCATTAAGAACACTGTAGTTGGTGGATTTGCCATACCCTCGTGGGATCTGCTAATGTGGGAGTGGGCTGCCATATTTGTTTTTGGGACGTCCCCTCAAGTTACTCTGAAATACCAAAGTGTGTGTTTAAGAAAGCAAAAGCATAAAAAAGCTGTTTTATTCTTTGTATTTATGGTTTATCCTATATATGCTTCATTTATTCATTATTGTTTTGGCCATTAGAGAAATCTTTGTACATTTTTTGTTGTAAAAACTTGTAATTTGTTCACAAAATATGGCAACTATGAGAGTCGCATGACGTGGGAGTTAATTTAACCGATAAGACAGTTTCATGCGGTAACCTTTTGTTTTCTGAAGTCAAATCTGCTAAAATTATTTTAAGAAAATGTAAATGTTATTAGTTAGCTGTTTCCTCTATTTAGTCCTGTTTGTGTTGAAGCGCTGATGGAATCCTTTGGTTGCGCTATGAACAGAGGATTCCTCTTTTCCCTGTTACCTCACTTAAACGGGCTTTGACAATCTCACGCCGCGGGCGTCCCGCCGCGGCGCCACACCTTCCCTCACAGCTCACACGGCGGAGCTTTGGCTTGACGGATGCGGTCGGGGATTTAAGGACAATTCCTCTTCTATTGTGCACAAATCCCAGTTTCTCAAGTCTCCATTTTGTTATAATTGTACATAGACTGTCTGGTGGTACTGTAAAATCCTTTCTGAGAATATTCACCAAGTGCCTGGTTATTAATTAAGTTATGCAACCAATGGTCACGCGTCTAAACAGCATTACTTTTTCAGAACAGAGCCGTTTTTTTATGAATGAGCAGACTGGAACACGGGCAATCTGTCTTTCTCCTCCAAAGCATTGTTAAAAAGAAAAAAGGTTCTTCTCTTTGCGTTATTGTCTCATTCCTCGCATTAATTTGAGTCCACTGTTTACTGACTAAACATGGAAAAAACAATAAAATATGTTTGAGCAGTTTGTCACTTAAGTGTCCGAGCAGCAATGAAAACGTTTTCTTCTGATCTTGTTTCAACTCTGAACACGTTTTTATTTCATTCTTAAATTCATACACTTCACATGCTGCTGTTTATTAAAGGGAAACATGAACATTCATATTTGTAATATGCAATCACATCATTTTGTGTTGAGTGCATCATTTTAGTTGGTTGTGCTGAACACATGACATTTAGGATTTTTCTTCTTTGGCTCGACGGATGGAAGCTTAACACAAGGCGGCCTCCTCTGTTCGGTTGGGGGCCAATTGTAGCTGCAGCCGACAGCAGGGGCCCAGCGTCTGCAGCGCAGCCGGCAGAGCAGCCGGCAGCGCAGCCGGCAGATGCAGCCGGGAGCTCATGGATGTTGCCTGGCGACAGTCAGAAAGGACTTTCATGGCTTCACAGGGAAGCAGAGCTTGGTGGTATCCTTGGAGTTGCTCTGCGCGTCGATCAGCACAAGAGGGTTCTTCTGGTGGTTCTCGATGATGCTGGACACACTGCTGAAGAACTGGAGGGAAAAGAGACATTTACTGTCCATTCTTCAAGTTTTTTTCTAGATAAAAAAAGTCTTTTTTAACTTGAGGTGGCTGTTAGGATTAGCAGTAAAAGGATAGACACATTTTCACCCAAACAGCCTTACTCACTGTAATTTCCCAATTGAAACAATCATTGTAAAGAAAAGTATTCAAACAACACACACTTGAATCCATGGGCTGGGATTGTTATATCAAAAATGTACATTAATATCAAGATATACACTTTTGAATGTTTGCAGCTTAACATATTTCTGTATACTTCATAACACGTCTGTGATAATAAAAACCTTTTTTAAGTTTATTCCCATCCCACGCACAGGATTGTAATCTGTAATTAGCATGAAAGCGCTCAGATCAGACCTCCTCTCCTTTCTTCTCCCTCCCCAGAGCAAACTGCTGCGTGTTTGGCATGAAGCGGATGGGGATGTTGTACACTCGGCCCTTGTAGAACACCACTAGGGTGTACGGTTGCTGAGCATCGTGACCGGAGCTCTTTCTCACCATGAAGGCCCCGTCCTGAAACAGAAACAGTCCTGCTCAGATCCGGCAGCAGGCGGGCTCACGGGGAAATCAACATTTTCATCCTCACCTTGTTAAAGCGCATCAGAGCCTCGTCTGCAGTCCTGCGGTCGCACGCAGAGGCGTACCAGGCTTTGTTACAGATGTCTGCATCCTGGCATGTCTTCAAGTACACATCACAAACTTTAAAAACGTGAAGATTGAATTTTTTTACAGGTTGTGTTGCGAAAGCACACCTTGTCTTGATCCACTGAGCCGTTGTCCACTGGGGGGCTTCCTCTCTCAGGGGGCTCTGGAACAAACACGATTTTAGTCGCTTCACTTTGATAAGGAAGATTTTTGCACTCATTGTTGCTTCAAAGACATACTGACTTAGAGAGTTGAACTGTGGAAGAGGAGCCCTAAAGAAAAAAGGTCCGGTTAAAGCACAAACCCAGACCTATGTGACTTTGTGTTTTGCTTCAGAAATGTGTAGTGTGGAGCAGGAAGCCTCACTTTGGTCGTTTGAAGGACAGGGAAGATAACTGCTTCTCGGGCTTGCTGCCTTTGAAATGCACAAACCACAAAATGAAAACAGTTATGAAGCGGTTCTAGGGCTTCTACTGTAAATATTCACAACTTTATTGGTGAGAGCACAGAACCAATACACTGACTTACTTTCAACTTCTCTCGATTTGAACTCTGGTCTCTGCAATAAGAATCACAATCAGGGTTTTAATATCAGAAATCCTTTCTTGATCATGTGACACGGTGATGAAAAGTTGGTATTCTGTGAATGAATATTGATTGAGAAAGCACTCCTACCGACTGTAAGGGTGATTGTGGTACTCTTCTAATAAACAAAGACAAAAAATCAGAAGGAAAGTTGTCATCAAAAGTGGGTGTTATTGGCAAAACATGAGAATAAGTCAGGCTTACTCCTTGGGTAGAGGTTTGGGTGGGGCAGGCGGAAGGTCACCTGCGTGTTGATCTCTGAAACCTAAAGAAGCACACATTTAACCTGAAATCTTTTTTGATTGTCCATTAGATGGCGCAGTTCTCTACAGAATGCTCACCTTTCTTTATATCACAGACTTCATAATTTTCCTCCTCGTAGTCATGTGTGGGCCTTTCGTCCTGGTAAAGTGCAAACGGGGTGTGAGTGGCAAAAGATCATCATTTTTAAACCAAGTGTGTTCACTGCTGTCACTTACATCAGCGGAAAATCTCTTGATGTTTGACCTGCAGACAGTAAGTAAGTGAGTAAATGTTCAGTTCTACAGCACATTTCTCAGGATTGCTGGGAGTGTCTGACAGAAAACCACAAAGTTCTGCAATCTCAGGACCCTTTGGGAAGGTTTCTGTCCTACCTGGTGCTGGGTTTGGGGGGTAAACTGAAAGACAGTTTGGTCTGAACGGGTGGACACAGCCTGTAAGACAGTTGAATCTTGAGTCATGCATGGTATAGTCGTTTTTCGCCATTTCTGGCTTCCTCTGGTGAATCTGTTCTATATGGTTGGAACGTTTTGCAGATAATTTCAGTAAACAAGAGCTTTATAGGATGAATCATTTTAAAGTTAGGTTTTTTTAGACAAACTGGGCTTTAGTTGCCTCTTTTTTTATTTCTTTTCTATGTGTTGTCACCATACATACTGTGGGGTCTTAAAGCATTAATATTTCCTAAACAGAGACATGATCAATATTAAGTTGATGCTATTTTCCTGAAGAGAATCATTTGTTGCTTGAAACTCAGTAAATCCAATTCTCCTATTCTCTGACTCCCTTATAAGGACATGTAGGTTCATAAAATCTCAGAAATTGAAAAAAACTATAGCAAAAAGCAATAATACAGATTATAGAAGTCTCTTCAAAAATGGCTGTTGTGGTGTCTGTTTTTGTATCTAGTCTTTTTTACCAACATTATCAACCAATAATAAAGGCTCGTGTGAAACCCAGTCTTTGTGAGGAATAATGCTTTTCAATAATACGCTGAGTCCAGTGACGTGCGGTCAGGCAAGTGAGGCAAACCTCACCAGTCAAAATCGTGATAAAATAGAAAAAGATAAATTAAGTAAATATTTTCCACTGATTGTATTAAATATACATTTTTTTTAGTAAACTCAACAGGTTTTCCACAGTTTCTGAGGTCAAAATCGCCAAATTTGAGTGTTGCGCGATCACAGACAGAGTGGAAACTCCAGGTGAAGCTCTGAAGCGCTGTGCCTCATGTCTGACTGCAGGACTCAATGTTAACAGAGACGTGCACTGAAAACACTCCTGTAGTATGGAGTGATATTTCTGCCACCACGTTGCACACAAAACTTTCTAAGTTGAACACAAAACTTTCTACGTTTTTTGCTCAAAAATTGTTTTTTTTGCTTTCAAAAACTTTTTTTTGCGTTTGCAAAACACATTTTTTTGCGTGCATTGTGTCAAATCTCGCTTTTGTCCTATCTTTGATTTTGCTGACTACTTTGAGCGCGACTTTGAATGAATTTGACACCATAACTTAGCGTGACATGACTGCCAATGGCATCGCCAAAAAGAAATTCGCATGCGTTGTGGATCGTCTCACTTTTTTCCTGTCTTTGCTGAGTTAAGTTTCGGTTTGACGTGACCAAGCTGCCATCAAACAGCTGCTGATTGGTCCAGATTCTAACCAATCAAGTGTCTCTGTCTCATATTGACAGAAACTCATTTAAACTAAAGGAAAAAAAAATGAAGACTTTCCAACAGATCATTGAGCTTTTGATAACATGGGAGTAAGTGGAAAAAAAGTAAGTAAAATCATTGATTTGATTTCTATGATAAATTGTCCCAGACAACATCAGATAACACTAATTTAAGCACCAGAATTTGAGGTTGAAAAAATACCAGAAAGAGTTACTGAGGGTCAAATGTGTGCTGAACACATCTGTATACTTTAATTTGTTTACAGTACATATGAATAATTTATACACAAGAAGAGTGTTCTATCCATGTCTATAAAAGAAATATTCTCTGTAGGACAAATATGTACTTGTGTGTATTTTATAAGCTGTTAGCTGCTGTTGGATGAATCCTGAAATATTCCGTTCTTTCATTTCATCTTTCATCTGACTCCAGAGGAGTCGGTGCCTCACCAGCCATCAACCTCACCGCACATCACTGGCTGAGTCCTATTCTGATAGATTTCATCCACTGCCTGATTTTTTTCTCTTTTTTTCAGAAGCAATTAATAAATTGTGCATTTTGTGATGTCGATTTCAGCCAAAATGCCCCGTTCCCACCAATCTAAATGATAAATCCAAACTTGTATTCAAATTTACCATATTTTTCGTATCAAATCTTTACTTTTAAGATGTCTTGATAAGAAAAAAGAACTCCAACTGACCTGCTTGTTGGAAGGCTGAAAGACTTTTCCTGTAAAGTTGAATGCAATGGTCAGTTCCGCACACTGTGTGTTCAGGTGTAGAGTTTGAATGACTTAAGAGCCTACCTGTTTGTCAAAAGGCTCAAAAAAGTCTGAAAAACAAGGAACACCTTCATTAAAGGTGCAGCAGAAGACATGTGTCCCTAGACATTTCTATCATGTTCTTACATAGGCCACTTTTTTAAATTCATTCATGTTTGGATTTTTAGTCAAAACTATGTAAATTGTTGTCAGTTTTATGGCCATGTAGAGTCACTAAATCCAGATATGAATGAAAAATAGGAAAAAAGTTCAATCCCAGCACTTCTGGTCAAATTGCAGCAGGCTTTTCCTGAAGTTTAAAATACTAATATTAACCCAAAACAACAAGAAGAGAGATGCTACTGCCATCCTATAGCATTGGAAGTCTAACACACACCCTTGTCTACCCTTTCCTTGTACACAAAGCCCATTTGTCTCTCCTTCTAGTCAATAATCTCAGTGACCTGAGCGTAAAATTCCTCCTTATCTTCCCTCAGTCTCTCATTCTCACTGCAGAAGTGTTGGTCCACCATTGATCATCGACTATTTATTACTTTACATTTCAGTGAAAGTCCGACTTTTTAAAATAACATTTCATCCGTCGGTCAGTCAGAACAAACTTAGCGTGACATAAGGACGGCTTTTGAATATTACACAGCTGAAGAACAAACGTGAGCTTACGAACGCCCTCTTCGTCTAACTGCCTGCGTCACTTTCTGTCTTTCAGCTTTGCGTCAGAACTGAACACCAAATAAACAACAGACAAATATAAAACACAATATATATCTAATGGAAAGTGAGGACATGTAATAAAAAGGTTTACAAAGTATAAAAGAATTTGAGCAAAGAATGACATTTCTAGCATACGCTGAACAAGCTAAAGGCAAGCAATCCGCCCAGTTTGCATGGAATTGGGCAATTTGCAGTGAGGCTCATCTCACAGCCTGCACTGTAGTTGAATAGGAAGTACACAAGATACAGGGATTTTGAGAATGCAAAATGCATTTTAGTAGAGATTAGACAACACATTTTTGGTATTATTAGCATACATTTGTGATTGGAGGTGAGGATTATGACCGGTGAGGCACTGCTTTATCTGCCTCCCCTGACCACACGTCTCTGCTATGGACCACCGTCCAAAGTAGGTGTGGATTTGTTTTGTTACAACGACAAAAACCATCTAATATATCTGGATTACCGCTCCAGTTCAATAATCCACCAAACACCTTGAGTTTTATCACCATCGAAAAGATGAAGACAAGACAAGGGATTCCAGATGTTATGGTTTCAGATAATGGGTCACCGGAATTTCAGAGACTGGCTCCTGAATGTTGCAGCTATAGTGGTTTTGTGGGAATGTGAACACAGAACATCCTCACTGGATTGCAATCAGAAATAGCTGTAAAAAGTGCACTGTCACTTCTGACAATACTAATCCATCTTAACACACCAAGTCAGCACCTAGGTACAAGTCCTGCCCAGACATTTCTAAACACCAAAACACGCATTCTTCTCGACATCACTTGACACACTCTAAATAGGTACTAAGAATATGAAAGGTCAGCTTCACAACACAGAAAGATACATCCAAACAGCTGAGGACATGGAGATCTGTCGTGCGTGCGGTAAGTATGTCTTGAATTATTTGTAAAGAAATTGTAAGCTAAACGCACTTATGACTGACAGGGGATGATGTCGTACAGTGTACGCCACACTCTAGTCGTTAGTAAGGTGCGAGTATTGGCTCCTTACTGACATGCTCAAATGGTGCACGCATGTGTTCAGGTGATGTCGCTTGGAGGACGCCTATACAATGCCAACGCAAACGACAATGTAGAATTTACTCAATTTTAACAGTCAAGCTGCATACAAGAACTGCGAAATGGGCGTGCAGGGAGCACGCACACATGTCAAAAACAGGCCCCTTGCACAGTGCGTACAATTTGAGGGGGTACGACACACCTGCATCTCACCTACTTCCCCCTTATTTACCCTTGCGTGTTGCTTAAGTGTTTGCTGCGACCTGTCTCTGGCAGCATGCCCGTAATAAAAAATGTGCATGGACATTTTCGCCCTGTGTGCTAACCGAGTCGTCTACAACCTTGAAATTAAATGCGGGTAACCTGTGTGCCCCGTACAGATTTTCCCATACTTCAGCCCATGTCCTCCTGTAAGGGCAGTTGGGACTAAGGCTTTACTCCATATTTTTCTGATAGTCATCCCTCAGTTTTCTAACTGTTGTTCTTCCTTTAGGGTTCACAGTGCTGTGTCTTCGGTGCCATATCCTTGCTTAACTCCAGCACAGTAAGCAAATTGCATTTAAATTTCTGTTCCTCATTCTGACTCTTCATCTAGTTTCCTTTACCACCATCAGTTACTGACGTATCTATGTGGTAACTGCCAAGTCAGGCCGCAGGATGATCCACCCAACCACTCGAAGAACCAGTTGGGTTACCTGAAATAATATTCACAATGACGTTGTTGATCTTTAAAATGTGACTTTTGAAAAGAAAAAAAGGGGAATGTGCTAGATTGCATAAGTTACATCATTTTGTTATAAAGGTTTGAGGTGTATAATTCATGTGCTGTATATTGTTTAGTTGTGCATGCCAGATAAGAAGATAGTACATTTGTCTGGTGTAGTTTAAACCTGTATTTTGAAAACTGTGACCTGCCAAAGTTTTGTCGGATGTAATGAAAATGAAATGATAGGATTGTTTCCAATGTTTTTTCAGGGGGGGGGAAGTAAAAGTGTAGCTGATGTTATTGTATTTTAAATTACTGTAAGGAAGTACAGGGATTTCAACTGACACTTCTGTTAAACTGAACAGAATGAAACACCTAGAATGACTTGATATGGTAGAGCAAAAGCCAAAACTCCAGGACGATCTTTGGTTTGGAGAAGGGCAAAGGCTTTTAGCCTCACCAGTTGGTCACCAATGTCCCCGTGAGGGGTACTTTTACATGACGTGGTGGTAGGACTAGTACCAAAGACCAGCAAAGTACAAAGCCACAAATGGTTGAAGTTCTAGTAACGTTTGGTGTCTTTTTAAAGGGTTAACAGTTTTCAGTGACGAGTGGAATTAGCAGCACATAAAAACATGGTGACAGTCAGCTGGACACACTGGCACCATGTTTGTCTGTCAGTACAGAAACATAAAATCCCAAAAAAGATCTTCTTATTTCAATATTCTGTTAGAGTTTTTGCATTTTTTCTCAACATGTTATCTACAGTATTATTGTCTGATGCGATTGTTCAAAGTGTCATACCACAAGTTTGGCTCCTGTCTGGTTTGACGTAGTTGTCCTCTTCATTACTGGCATCTGGATCGATATACGTATCCTTAAAAGAAAAATCCAGTTACTTACATGAGGTCTGACAAGGCCAAAATGTGGGTTAAAAAAAGTTGCTTCACTTCATCAATTATGGGCTCAGGGGGCAACTGTTGGGAGAGCTTGCTTGGCCTGATGGGGGTCCTCGGTGGTCGGCTTGGTGGGTTTTGCAAGTTGTCTGAAAAGAAGACGGAGAAACCGAAATGGGACATCAAATATTTACATGAAGGGAAGACTTGACGCCTTCAGTGAAGTGCGTCTTTTGTTTAGGAGCATGACTGTTAGGTTTTGCCTCACCTAAAGGAATCAGTTACATTTGAAAAAGGATGACGACATGCAAATTCAGATGAATGGACTAACCGATATATTCTCCCCTTGGTAAGGTAGCTGGAGGTGGGATTAACGCTCTGTGACTCGGAGGAGGTTCATAATTATCATCATCAGGTAGATCCACGTACGAGCCGTTGTCCTGGCAACAACACGCTTTATAAGCTCAGAAAGAATAGATATTGGCTATATCCGAACTCCTTCTGTAATCCTGAACTACTAAAAAACTATATAGTACCCTGGATTTTAAAAGCAATCGGGCACCATGCTCACTATTTTCTTTTAAACAGCAAATATGACGTCACCATTTTCACAAAGTGAAAACCTGCTTAATACAAGAATTTTATGACAGCTAGTTATGAATCCACTGTGTTCTGATAATGAAGATGGTTAATTGAAAAAAATACATTTAAATACATTTTTCTTTGCAAAACTTTTTCAAATGCATTGTGGGCTATAATCCCCAATCTAGTGAGCATCGATGCGCACTGGTTTTTTGCAGAGAATTCTGGGAGATTTCTAGGGCACTGGCTTTTTTTACACAATGGCAAAGGCACTACATAGTGAACTATGTAGTGAGTAGTGAAGGAATTCGGATGTAGCTCTTTTTGGCTCAGAGAGCAGATTTTGAAAATACTTACGTAGTCTGGATCGTGCATTTGATTGCCATCCCTCATATCATCTGCATACATAGCAATACAAAGATATTTAAAGACAAGTTGGAAAAACATGCATGAGAACGGTCCTTGAATGTCTGAAATGTGTCAATTCAGGATTTGAAAAACCTTCTACAAAAATGGAAGCGGCTACAAAAGAGACTGAAGACATTATTGTAGAAAAAAGGTTTCAGACTGATTTGAAGCAGCTGAATCACTGAGGTGCCTTTTTTTTTTAGCACTGAGACGAGTTTGCAGAAGTGTGCTATCAACTGAAAATGCAAAGAAAGCAGAAGACTTCTCAACCATGTAGTAAAAATGTAGGTAAAATCAAAACTGTATCAGTACTTTCATGAAGTGAGCCCTTTGCAGCGTCTTTGTTTTCCCAGACAAAGGTAACATTTGGGTCAGGGACAGGCTCAGGGTTTCAGAGGGGGAGGGGAAGGGAATACGGCAGCAAAAATACTTTTTTTCTTCTTTAAACAATACAGAAATTAGGTAAACTACTAATAAATAACTGCACAGCTATGTTATCCGTGTAGGTGAGACAAATACAATTGTCATTTTTAAAAATTGTCAAAAAATGAATTTGTTCACTTTATCATCGACTTGGAAGACATCAAAGCGATAAAACACTGGAGGTTATTTATGTGCTGCAGGCAGAATCACATGAATCCAGTTTAACACAAATGGTTTTATTTTAAACATAAACATCCTACAACTTTTATCCCTAGAATGCTGGAATCATTAATAATATTTGATGTTATTTTCCTTCTGTTGCTGTGAGGATTCTGCAGGTTAGTCCAGGTTTCAGTGTTTTTGGTCGTGTTCTGTCCTGTCAGTCAGTCCGGGTTTATGTTAATCATCCACAGCTGTCTTCATTCCTGTTCATTGTCTTCAGTGTCTGGTTTTCAGTTCTACATTGTCAGGTCATCTGTTTTTATTTCTCCAGAGTTTTTGTCCCGTTTAAATGTATTTATTAAATCGTTACGTTTCTGCCTCCAAGCCCAGTTTTCTGCATTTTGGTTCCTACATCTCCAGTTCCTGACAGTTGTATCCAACTTGTTCTGTGTTGTGATTCAATGTCAGCTAAATCCTCTTTTGCATCTTTTCCCCCAAACACAGGCTTTTGATGTGATTGGAAAGATTTTAATTCAGAAGATTGTGAAACTGAATGATACAGAGTTTAAAGAAGGCAAATCAGAAAATAATACGTTAAACAAGTAAATTTAGTGTCAGACGTGAGGAAGCTATGAGCTAAAAAATTTTCTTAAAAATTCCCTCTGTGTTTTATTTGGAACTTAGTACACAACTTCCTGTCCCGTCACAATCTGCTCTGTGTTGAATTGATGCGCCGCTCAGACGTCTGGCTAAAGTAAAAAGCGATTCCTTGACTAATATTGATCTGGCGGCTCTGAGTCCGAGCGGAGCCGCAAAGACAGAAGCGGCAGATCAGGACTGCCGGGTTACAAGAAAATGGGTTCGATAGAATACCGGGGGGTTTGTAGCCACATTTTTCTGGTATCTTTACCAGAAGATTATTAATGTCAATAAAAAAAAGAGGACACTTTTGAATAGGAGGCAAAAAGGGCAGGTGCTCAAGCACCCTAGGGCCCAATGAGTGACCGGCCTGTTGGGAGTTCTGACCTTGTAAAGAGTCAACCATCCTAAAGTCTCAGACCGTCTTGAGTTAAAGCCGTGTTAAATGTTTGGACAAATGTTTTGAAGAAACTGCGGAACTGCAGCTTTAACTGCAGAGACGTCTCACCTTTGTAGTCTTTTGCAGGCAGGTTCGGGAGCGGCTTGTTTTTCAGCCTTTTATGTCAAAACAGAAAAAAAGGTTTTGTTTAAAATGCTCACAGCGGCAAAAATATCTCAATAAAAAAATGACAACTTTTAGGAAACTTAGTGTCAGCAAGAATTAAGCAACCTTTAACAATCTGATGTGATTGCTTTGCTAAAAAAACAAACAAAACGAGAATGGAAATGTTGTTGTCAGTCTCACACCTTCAGTGCGTTAAATAATTCATGTCAAGAGTGGAAGGTGAGGGATCAGACATCTGTCTGGTTTATTTCTGACTCGATACTCGCACTGTCTTATTCCAATGGCTGAGAAAGAGGAATTGACTTTCTGCAGTGATGCGTGGAGCCAAACGTGTCAACAGATGTCCTCTGGAACTTACAGAAGAACGTGGCGTTTATGTTTTATCACGGAATCTTACCTTCTAAGTTTATCCAGCAGGCTGCCATCGTTTTTCCTAATGTCTTGGACCATCTTCTGAAGCTGCCTGAAAACACAACACAGAAAGTCAGCTTCAGATTTGAACAGGTTACTTACTGTGTTTGTGTGACTTTTCCTCATTGTCTTTGAATTTTCTGTAAATGCAGTTGATGTAAATGTAGTTCAAAGGAAACATCTCCGGCATTCGTGAAAGAAACAGGAAAAATACGATCTTACCGGATCTTTTCAGTGGCAGGAGCAGCCACTTTACTCAATGCCTCCATGTTTCTGTCTAACCTCAGGCTTTTAGATGTTCTGCTGCTGTTCTTCTCGTTCATTTGGGCCACGCGGCCAGATTAGTGACAGAAATGCAAATGAAACCTGCTGTGTGAGTTTGACTTCAAGAAGTGAGGGCGGTCATTCTGCCTGAACCAAAAAAAAGAAATCACTTCTCATTTTTGACTACATCATGGTTGAATCATGGGACTCGTTTTTGTTTTTTCTTTAACTCCTGCCTCAGCTCCATGTGACCAGCTGCACAAACCTATTCAAGCTTAAAGGAAACACCTTATGAAGAATTTTGACAACAATGGCTGGAACCGGTGATAAAACATTTGCTGAACGTTGCAGTTTTTATCTTTTGAAAGTCAATACGAAAAAAAAGCAGAACACGTTTCACAAAGCTGTCAGTAGACTTTAATTAGTGTAGATTCAATAGGAAAACAAATGTCTGCATTCAGGTGGGTGTGGAAAATTCAATCTGTTTAGCAGTGGATAGAACCATCTTCTAATAATAGCGGGATGATGACTCGTCATCATGACAACTGTGGGCCTCTCCACATGAAATAACAGCCAGCTGAGGTGAAGCAAAGAGGAGGTGGTGACACACATCCAGGTTTGGAGAAAGTTTGCAGGAAGCATTTGCTCACGACTCCCTGAAACTACATTTTCCAGAAAAAAAGAGCACTGGACATTAGTCAGATGATGCACGGTGGAGGTGGGAGGATGGTTGGGTCTTTATTAAGCCTGTTTGAGATTAGGACAAATGAATTAAAAACAAAATGTTTGACATGATGACCCAGAGCAGCACAGCAGCTCCAGACCAAACACTGCAAAGGACTTCCAGTGAGTTACAGGCCGCCAAACTACAACGTATGTGGAGCTTTTCAAGGATGTTTGTTTCCCTTTCTAATCTTTGACAACCAAATATCTCACAACATAGCAACATGATGTGCAGTTTATGGCATCACAGACTCAGTCAGCTGGGTTTCGTTCCCACCTACGTGACTCAAGACAAGACAGTTATTTATGTCTGTCCTGCTGCGTTTGAGGAACCTTTTCAGCTCTGTGATTTTGGCTTTTCTGTAGAACTGGTGGGGAATGTTGTTTACATCCGCCTCTGGCGACAAACTTCATTTCTGTTTTAGTTCAGCATAGAAAACAAAGCAGAAGTGGAAAAGTTCAAATGTCACAAAACGTATCAGGAACATATTCCATTAAGAACAGAGTTAAAGTGCAGAAAATGTCCTAAATGAGGCTTTGGAAAGAGTTTTGCTGTAGAGTGAAGCCAAACAGGCAACATGCAGGGAAGTTTAAACATGTTTGATGCATTTCACTATTGCTTTGGAGATCAAA
The DNA here is from genome assembly GCA_037389245.1 of Oryzias sinensis. Taxonomy (NCBI): domain Eukaryota; kingdom Metazoa; phylum Chordata; class Actinopteri; order Beloniformes; family Adrianichthyidae; genus Oryzias; species Oryzias sinensis. The sequence goes on from CM074500.1 coordinate 26,367,719, forward strand.
AAGGAAAAAAAAATCTAATGAATCCTCATGACTGTAACAAATTTGGCTCCCTCACAAATCTGACCTGATCATTTCTGAAACAGTCAAAAGCAACCCAGCAATGTTGTTGTTCTGTGTTAAGGTTTCATTGCATTTCTCTACTGGAATGAAATCCAAAAATACTAAGCAACCCTAAATCAACCACATTTCCAGGTTGAGTTTGCATGAAGCTCAGAATGCAGAGTGAAAAACACAAACACATCTCTAAAAGCCTGACACAGGTGCAAGCAGGAAGGGAAAAACAAGTCCCATCTGCTCACACAAAGAGAAATGAAACCAGCTGCCACGCTGCACACGCGTAGACACCCTTCAACTTTAGTTCTGGAGTGTTTTTCATTTTCAAGTGAATAAAGAAGTTTCAGAATCCGTCTAACCATCAGCCTCTGATCAGCCAACCCCCCAGCTGCAACCGCCTCTTCACACACAGCTCCGACTCTCATCATCCTCTTTTCTTCTGCAAGACTACAGAGTCAAAATAAAACTCTTCTTCCAGAGAACGATATATTTTTATTTATAGTACGTGAAACTTTAGAGAAGCTGGATGTTGCACATGCTCCTGCTTCAGCATCTTCTGAAGGGCTCATGTTCGCATCCTGTGCATCCCAAAAACGTCACTGCAGGATGTTGTGGACCTTCAGAGCTCCTGAGGATGTTTGCAGATTCCACACTGAAGCCTCTTTAAAACCCGCGTGATCATGCTGACACCTTAAAACAGGGAGCTGAATAAACTAAACAAGCTGAGAGAGAAGGGATTTTCTGTCCTGAGATGAATCTAGACTAGGATGAAGGAATTCTGAACAGTTCAGTGACAGCGGACCTTCTCTCAGACGTTTACAGAACAGACGTGTCCTCAGTCAGAGGCTCCTTTAGGGCTTTTCTAAACTGGCTCTGACACCAAAACAGTCCAGCAGAAAGTTTACCCCAACTGTTTCATGAGTGAATTTACAGAATAATCCGTGTTTCTTAAATCTTTTACATTTTCCAGCAGAGAGCATACCAGACTCGTCATGACTGTTAGTCTCAATGATGAGTGTGTTTAATGGATAACGCTTACTGATTGATTGATTGATTGACTTATTCCAAGCATTAAAGTCAAAGCAATAAAGAATGAACATAGATTTATCAAACTCATCACAGAAATTATGAAATACCTAGATAAAAAACAAACAGAAAATAAAACAAAAAATAAATCACATTTGCTTAATTAAATACATTGATCATAACTAAAGTATAAGTAGAGCTTAATTTATTGCTCTACTTGAAGAAGAAGTAATCTTATATAATCCCACCCCTACTGAGTTCATTCATTTGATAGTTTTACATAGTTTTCCTAATCCGGTTCTGATCCGATAGATTCTTTTCAAGTTACAAAATCCAGTTCTTATAAATGATTGATTATCTTCAGAAAACATTCATTCATGATTTCAGTAAACAGTAACGGTAACCGTTATGTAATAATAATTGATTATCATTAGAACACATGATCACAATAAACCAGTAACTATTGCTACACATTGCAGATCAAGTAAAGAAAATCAATAACTTATTGATTGTAATCTAAACCTGTCAGTAATCATTATTGCACATTACAATGTAACACTCATTGATTGTCATTAAAAGAGCTTTGATTATTTCACCACAATCAAGTTCAGACATGGATTTGGAATTATTCAAACACCTGTTGATCCTTAAATCCTCTTATCTTCATATCCTGAAATCAGAGTTTCTTTATACATTTTCTTGAATATTTGGATATTTAAACATTGTTTGAGCTCATGACTTAAACCGTTCCAAAGTTTAGAGCCACACACCGACACACAGAAACTTTTCTTTGTGGTTCTTATCAGTTTGATCTTGAAGTTCCTACATCCCCTCAGTCTGTTCCTCCTTCATTTTCTAAGAACTGTTTCTGGATATTAAAGTTGTTGATGTAAAAATCAACAAGGTCATAAAGCTTTAAAAGTCTAGATTGATAAAATAATTGTTTGTATGATCAAGATAGATCGATAATAAGAACTGCTGAAGAATCTAAACGTAAAAAGTATTTTGTTTTGGAGGCATCTTCTGGTTAAAACTAAAACAGAGTAATTACATCATGACATGCTGCAGCTGTTAAATAATATCCATCCATCCATTTTCAGAACCTGCTGCATCCCTTCTGTGGTAACGTGATGGCTGGAATCAACCCAGTTACTGTTGGATGTCTGAGACAATTTAGTCAGTAGTGAACCTATGCAGCTGGTGATGGGACTGTGGGAGGAGAAAACCCTCACATGCATGAGGAGAACGTGAAATATGAAAAGGAGATTTCCCTCAGGAAAAATCTTTAGATACCCACTACTCTCCTAAAAGAAACTGAGAAGAAAAGAGATGAGAATAAAGTGCAAACGTTTTACTCACGGTTGGTAAACGGGACTAAACTTGATGAGGTCAGTCTCTGACAGATTCTATAAACAAAAATGAACAAAGAAAACAATGAGACTTTGTCCTTGATCATGTGTAGAAGCAGGAGAAGCTCATGAAGTTTCAAATTCTTTAAAAAGAAACGGGCAGATGAACCACAAAAAACATTAGCCAGTATGGAACAGCAGATGGCAGCACTTCCTTCTTTCTGAAGGTCTCAGCTGGTTCCCAGCTCAAATCAGTAAAGATGAAGATTTATCATGATTACATTATTATGTCATGTCAAAACTAAAAAAGAAAAAAAGATTATTTGAACACAAGGAGCCCAAAATCCTGCATAACAAACACAATAATAACATTTTTATCAGGAAGTCCTGAAGTCTGTCATCATTTAATCCCATTTTCTCGTCTGTGAGAAAAAGCAAAAACAATGATTCCTAAATAAACAGAAAATGATTAATATAAAATATGCAGTAAATCTGGCTAAAGTATGTATTTAATTCGTAATTACTTTCCCTCTTTTATTAAAAAAATGTTGTAATGTAATGAAAACCCTGCAACGTTCGGCTGAGCTGGATGTTTGGATTTTGAGGAAGAGGAATGTCACCTGAGGAGGAGACGCATCTCATTAAGGATGGAATCATGGACAGGCCTGCAGACTCACCTGGGGACTTCATTTTTATTTTATTTAACCTTTATTTTACCAGGAAGTTCCACTGAGATAAATCTCTTTTTCAGGGAGACCTGGGCAAAAGGCACCATCACTACAAAAACTTAGTATTAAAACACTAAATTGGAAATAAAACACAATGAAAATGAACAATACCACTAAAAAGGTTAAATCATGAACTATACAGTCAGGTCAAGAGTGACATGTTTCTTTTAAAAGCTCAAAAAGGTTTGCTTTAAAGCAATTCAAAGGAATGAGGTCACATAGACGAGTTTGAATATTTTTCCAGGAAGTGGAGCAGAATTAGAAAAGGCTGTTTCTCCTAATTCTGTGTGGGATCTGGGAATGAAGAGTGAGAATTATATATGCTGTTAGCTGGAGCTAGAAGACGGCACAGGCAGTTTACCAAGAATAACCTTACAGGTGAAGATCAGCCAGTGGTTCTGTCTGACTCTGAGTACAGACCAACAGAGCAGAGCATCCAATTCACAGTGATGGGTTCTGTAAGCAGGGTTGGTGATAAAGGCTGGGCAATGTGAAGAGGCAGCATTCATGTAGAGAATGCCCCCATAGTCCAAAACTAGGAGGACGGTGCACTGAACTGACGACTTTTTCTCACACCTGGACTCAAACAAGATTTGAGGAGTGCCTTTCACTGATGATGTAAATGTCTGTCTACAGGAAAAATCATTGCATGACCCCTTAGTGCAATGCAAACCTTCAGAACTGATTCTACTGTGTGTAAATCACTCTTTCATGAAGAAGGGCTACCACCTTCAAAGAGATGAACCTTGACTTCCTGGGTGCAAACTCAAGCCTTCCTCTGGCTTCCAGAGACAAAAAAAAATCAGATTTAGCCAACTGGCTTACACACAGCAACAACCTCTGTGGAAACACAGACAACTATCATCTTAACTTAGTCATAGGGGTGTTGGCGCTTGCTCAAATGAGAGCCAACAACTCTCCCATCTTGCAGCTAAAGTCCACACTTTGACGTCACGTCAAGTTTTATTTCTGTTCTGACACAATCAAGTTATTCATAGAATAGTCTAGTGCAACAATATTTGCATACTGTGGTGTTTTCTCATCATCTTCAAACTTGTTTGTGTTGTGTTGTGTGTTTTGACAGCTCACAGGAAGGAACAGGTAAAGAAGCTGCAAAGGAGCGTCCTAAAGCTGCAGAGACTCACAGCCGGTACCGTTCAGTAAACAAGGGTGGTGTCTGTCATCAGTGTGATGGGAGGTGTCTGGAATGATGATGATGATGAATACGTGTATACTGGATGCATGTGCATGTGTGCATATTGATACGTATTCTACTTGTTTTTAGCTTCCTGTTAAATTGCAGTATTCCTTCTATTTTTATCCACCATTTTCTGTGATTTTATGTAAGACTTCTGGTGTTGTTTTATGATGTGTTCAATAAAGTTCTGGGAACAAATAAATCAAAAGAAAGAGGCCGGTCCAACAGTGGGTGGGAGGGGCTTGTTCTGCCGATGATGGGAGGTGCATGTCATGAGGGCAGTGGGAGTGGTCAGCAACAGGAGGGTTGGGGGGGGGGGTTATGAGGCTGGAGGACATGCTTGGTTCTGTGGGGAAAAATCTTGAAGCAGAGCATAAAAGTTCAGCAAATAAAAACTAGCTGACTTTTCAAATTTTGACTACAGTTTTCATGACTTTTATTTCAGAATTCCCAACAAACAAATGAGCCATGTGTCATTTCTAAGCAAAAATACAGAATTAAACATCCATGCATCCTTTTTTCAAGTGTTTTTTTATAGTGTAACACAAAACAGGAAATATGGTGTCTGCGTTATTTTAAGGCTGACGTTCTTCACTGGGATGATGAGGTACTGACAGAGTGGTGTACTATACGTCAACGTGAAGCTCTTTAACATGTAAAACATTTTATTTAGTCTCATCATCTGGGATACAAAAGTCACAACAGCTTTTGTCTCCCTGATGAGGTCATTAGACCACATTTTATTGATCAACAATGTTAATGTCCAGCACAGTCTAAAACATGTCCGGTTTAAACAGTGTCTTTGTGTGAGAGGCCTCGTTTTGTGGGCTGAACCTGTCAAACTGAGTAACGAAGGAGAACATCAGAAGAAGGTACATGAAACGTTCTGATGGAAAATAACATGCTTTGATTCAGACTGTGAAACGACACTCTCAACTCCACTCGTTTTCAAGCATCTTTACCCTAAATACTTGGTTTGAAAGTCTTAGAAAAGCCTTAGTCACGTATACCTGGACAGATACCATGGAGGGCTGTGGACAGGAGTGGCTGCATCTTAAAGGGACACACAAGTGTGTCTTAAAGTTTCCTTGAGGCTCTTGTGGCCATCTTAACCCTTGTGCTGTCCTATGGGGTCCAGATGCCCCCCCCCCTTCCATTGATGTGTTCTCCCTACCATGACAAAGGTGGATAAAGGTGGAAAGATTTCATGTAATCCATGGACACCAGTGAAGATCACAAATCATTGAAGAAAAAAGGTTCAGAGCACTGTCTAGTGGGTCTAGATGACCCAACTCCCAACGTTAAAGTGCCTTAGGGTTAAGGGTGGTATGTGTTTCATGACGCTTTTAGATTTCGATGATGCAAGCTACAGGCACCTGTGCCATACAGGTGATGCTGTCGCACAGGGCCCTTTAGGCTGCAGTCTGGTTGTTAGTACTGACTCCTTACTGACTGAGCACAATGGCGTGCACGTAATACATACGTGCCCGTAGGATGCCCAAACAAACTGCACTCTGATAGTTTAATGCCCTCATTTTTAACAGTCAGGCTGCAGTCAGGGAGCGCCCGATAATCACATGAACACCACATGAACCCCTCAAAGCAGAGGCTTTGAGGGGTTGAAAGGAAAGGAATATCCATTCTCACCTACTTCCCCCTTACTCACCCTTAGCTGTTGCATACGTGTTCACCACAACCTGTAGCATGTCCGTAGAAAAAATGTGCATGAACATTTTCCCCCTACAGATTCACCAAGTGGTTTACAATCCTTAAATTCCGTGTGGGCCACTGGCGTTTCCCCTACAGGTTAGCCTGTTTCCACCCGCAGAGAGAACGCATCCATCTGTGACTGAGTCTGCAGGCTCCATACTCATGCAGCCTTTTTTGCTCTGTGACTTTCCATCAATGCACTCACAAGCTAATATCTGACAGTACTTGCTGTTTCCCATGTCAGGTTGGAAAAAATGAAGATTAATTGAAGGATGTAGCCATAGGGATGGTCCAAAGGACCCGGTTTGGCCAGATCAGCAATGCCCAAATCCCATGTCAGAGCAGACGTTTGATAGGAGCAAAGCTGTCTCGGTCTATATAAGTGTGGCCCGTCCTGTGGATTGTAAAGTGGATGCGATGCACAGAAGCAGGAAGTGACTCCCTCACTGAGCTGCCAACACAGACAGCAGCTGGTAGCTCCTCTGATCCTCCAACACTTCTGTTTTACCTGATCAAACAGGACCATCCTTCCTCCTTTGTGTTGAGTGTCTGTATTCAAAGCATTCCACGGTTTTTCTCTCACTCCAAACTTTCTGCTGAGAGGGGAAACTTTCTTCCTTCATCTGAGCAGAGCTCGATGTTGTGTTTGCAATTTAGATTTGTGCTGCCTGCTAACTTGCGCTTATTTATTTGAGGATTTGATAGTCTTTAGCCCATCAACAGTATAAACATCACATGAATATTCAAAGTGGGCCAAAGGCTCTGCTCAGCAGCAGCACACGGATGGAGCCCTCAGTACAACCCTCCCCTCATCCTTAGACACATGCTGAGCTCCTGATGAGTCAAACAGAACTTATTCTGAATGTTCCTTCATCCTCTAATGCTGGGAGAGTCTCCGCACAGCGAGCGAGGACACCTGCCTGCTTTACATACATTAAATGAGAAGGAGGCCATTTCCAATAATATGAGGAAAGTAAAATGCCACAACTGCTGGAATATTAGGTTGCAAGCAGATTATTTTTCTGCTCAGATAATTCCACTCATGGAGCAGAATTAGTGTTCAAACTGTTTTACAAAATCTTGTTTGAGTTCTGTTGCTAAATAAGGGAAGTGCTGTTTTACAGCCAGAGGAAATTTCGGGCTGTTCGTCCAAGTCAGAAGAGGAACTTCATGGTTGCAGCGAGAAAAAGCCCTTCTAATAGAACTGAAGGATCATGTTAAAAAAAACAAATGCTAAACTGCAGGACTTAAAATATGATATCCAGTAAATGAAGGTGCTGAGATTCAATGATTTGCTGTGAGCTTTTAAGTTCCCCTCCAATCATCTTTATGATCTATTTTAAAAGTGTTCTTAGTGGTCTTTTAATTAAGATCAAGTCATTTTTAGCCAAAATCTAAAACCCTGTCATTTTTTAGGACATAGTTTCTGCAGAGCGGCAGGAGTTCATCAGAAATTCACTTCTGAGTTGTGGACGGCACCATTGGCTTTGAGTGACCTCACCCTTATTTCCCATGATACCTTGGTTTGCACACTCTCCCGCTAGCTTACAGCCCCTCACAACCCCAAGCTAACACACCGGTGCAACAAAAACATTGACCAATATCAGAGCTATCCAGCCCTCCAGTTCTGATCCAGATTCCAGCTCAGACCAGGAAAACAAAGACGTTCATGGGTCTGTTGGTCTGACAGTGGATGATCAGAATGGAGCAGAGCAGGGAGCCTGTGGCACATTTGTGACATCCCAAAAGATCTTTTTCAAACCTAATTTTTTGTCTACTCCTGATTCACCATGATTTGAATACAGAAATACTCAGAAACAGAGTTTCTACTGTTACAAGAACATGTTACACCATTTTCATCAGAGGGGTTCTTCAGGGCAGTAGACTGTAGTGTCAGCACTGTCACTCAAAGACAACATTTATGTCAAGTCAGCGAGTTTTGGGTTTGTTGAAATGCAGCATCTGTTATCATTCTTCTCTTTACAATTTGCCCTGCCTCCATGTCACTTGATGTTTCATAAAACTCTTTCGAAATGGAAACAATCAGCTTTCAACCCTGGTATTTCCAGCCCTCAGACACTGAAAACACACCAAACACCCACTGAACCCGTGTCAGCCTGAAGACCCGGTTGTTTCTGGTGACAGGCCAGCTGTCGCCAGCTGCAGGATTACAAAAGGCAGTTTCACTGCAGGACTTTGGAAGCATTGGTCTTTCATATTTCAAAATAAATGTCAAAACCAGAAAGGCTTTTTCATTTTCACAATGAAGCTGCATTTGTTGACTCAAAATGAAAAAGAAAAATCAATCCGCCAAACCGCTTTCTTCTTCTTCTCCAACACTGCTTATTCTGTTACTTAATTAAAATGATCAAGAAAATGGTATTTGACATTTCATTTTCAAAAAGTTCTCTGGTAAATGTGTAGCAAAATCCATTTAGAAATGTCTAATTTGACAATTAAATGAGCGATGATGAAGGAGAAAAAGAAAAAGCTGTTTGGCGGATTACATTTTCATATTCAAAATTGACTTTTATTTTGACTTATGACACACAAATGCTTCCATACAGGACAGCCGCTTGCACAAACAACACCCTTCTCAGTTGTTGACAATGACCAGGAACAGTAACAGAGAAAGGTGTGGACATTTTTGTTAGTTTTCTTTCAGGAACTCTTGTCTTGAACAGGAACAAAAACCTGTTGCTACCAAAATTTAGGAATAAATATTGAAACTCAACATTGTGTAGCAGCAGACCTGCCTTTTAAACTGAGCTGTGTTTTGTCTTGGAGCCCAGAGGAGCTGCAGGTCTACGGTCCATTTACAGTTTAACCCTTGTGCTGTCATAGGCACTTTAACGTTGGGTCATCTAGACCCACTAGACAGAGCTCTGAACCTATTTTCTTCAATGATTTGTGATCTTCACTGGTGTCCATGGATTACATGAAATCTTTCCACCTTTATCCACCTTTGTCATGGTAGGGAGAATGCCTCAATGTAAGGGGGGGTCATCTAAGATAGCACAAGGGTTAAATGCAGATAGTCCAAAAGGGCAAAACCCATATATCTATGGAGAACAAGAACTCAGCTTTTATATTCATAAAAAGAGACTTGCAGCGCTTTCAATGAGACACACATCCTCCATCAGATAACAGGGTTTTGTAAGAGACCAGCGCTTCAGCACATGCTATTGTTACATCCTTCTCTAACAGTCAAGACAGAACACGTCACAGCTAAAAATACCAGCCTGCTGATGGTTAAGGAGCAGAGAAAAAACAGGAAGCCAGTTTCCAGCAGACTTCTGCAGGTCAAATGTGACGATGCAGTTCACTACAAACTGAACAGCTACAACTTACATCCAGCTGTTAATTTTTGGAAGCCTTGTAGCTTTTATTATTTTAAGCGAGGTTTTAACTCTGTTCAAGTATCTTTTGGGGGAGAGGCTCCGATTATGGTGATGAATGATAAATTGAATTCTGCTGTCAAGGCAGATGAGGGAAAGTTATTCTGGTACTACTACTGCTAAAGTAAAGAGTTGTATCATGACCTTCAACACTTGATCCACCTCTTTTACTCGAAGAAAAAACGGTCACAGCTATTGTTTCAATGGAAAAATATTACACTAAAAGGTTAATATTGGATTTTTGTTAAATATTAGATCAAACACTTCTAGACAACCAGCAGTTGCTCCTCTAAATGTCATAAAACAAAGAGCACATTCTGACCCTAAAGCAGAAATACTTCACACATGTGGGGGAGAAAGTGATTGGATTCAAAGAAGCTGTGTTTCATGAACACTCAGATTTAATGAGAATGTTACAAAAACTTTTCAGTTTTTAAAATTGAAGTTTATTTAACAAAAAACCATTTAGACATTATTAAAATAATTTCAGAAAGGATTTTGTCTTTTTCAATTTCCAGCTTTTTAAATATACCAATCATCTGAATGCTATTTTTCTTGTGTGGCTATACCAGTGTGACTAAATAAACCAGAACTCTTATGAGATTAACATGATTTAGCATCCAGGAGAGGTTTGTTCAGGTACAAACAAAATTACTGAGAGACTTACCAGAAATCTTCTTCCAGTAATGTTAAATCTGCTTATGGTGGCTGCACATTCTGGCATTTTATTCTGAAAGAAATGAAAAACCTGGTTGAGTTTTTGTTAGATGCAAAGAGTTTTATTCAAACTGCTTACTGTTGGAAACACAGTAAGTAGTTGGGAAACATGGGAAACACCATTATTATAACTTGTATGCTTGGAGTCTTTGAAGTCACTTAAATCCAGTTGAGTTCATTTGTCTTGCACTTACCTTGAACATGAAATGAGCCATCTGAGTCTGGTCCCAGCCCTCGCACTCTTGTTTGGACGGCAGGTTCATTTCTGTCTGGCTTCCTGCTCAGGGAGCCCCTGAGCACGACTTCACCTTTGGAAGGTAGAGCAATGGACCGAGACGGCCAGGCTTCAGCACATCAACACATCTTTGGCAGAGAGAAGTACACATGGGGAGGTCACCTCATTAAAACCAAAATAATCTCTGTTCACACTTCTGAAATGTGGAAACTCATGGCATTTCCCTCTGCGACCGTGTTTAACCAGCAACAAAAAGGAAGCAGGGACTTCCTGAATGTCACTCTATATAAAACCTTCAAAAAGTTTCCCAATACTGGAACTGGAAACCTGCCTTCCCCTTCATGCATGCTACAATCAAGTCACGTGTGGACTTTTCTGCGCTCTTTCATATCTAGCTGATTTAGAAAATAAAAAAATGTTCTATTATTTCCTAACTTCTGCAGACATGTTTAATTCCTAAGTGGGTGGGGTTTGGTGTTTTATGTACATACACATATAAGTCCAAAAAGGATACCTCTAGAGATGAAAAAGGAGAGGCCTTCCATGTTCCTCTGTTGCTACATTATCCTGTTCAGGGTCACAGGGGTTACTGGAGCCAGGTCGCTAACCCACAAGCGCACACACACACACTCTAATGCAGGGGTGTCCATATCATTTTGGTTCGAGGGCCACATTCAACCCGTCTGATCTCAAGTGGGCCAAACTGTAACATAAAAGCAAAATAACAGCTTTGTTTTTGTTGCCTCAACCAACATGGTACCTAATCACTTTTTATGACACATTCATTCACAGGGACCAGTGGATCTAAAATAAAATGCATTTCACTTAAAAAAAACATTAAAATATTTGGCGGCAAATGTGGAGAACTAATTTCACACATGCATTTGTGTTCCAGTAAATGGAATGTTGACTTTAAAGATACAGTGATGTAGGCAGATGATGCTGTGCTGCTCACAAAGGGCAGAAAGGAGCATAGCTGCAGACTTCACAGAGGGTTTAAACAAAGCACAAAACCAGTTGAAATAAACATTTCTAAAGCTCAATTAAAAAACACAGTTTGTATGATGTTTACCAAAAACAATGCAGACCACTGAATTTTTGAAAGGGGAGGAACCCTTTCTTTGCTGAATTCCACCTCACATTCAAAAACCACACACAAACACAGTGATATTTAATATACTGAAGTCTAAACAAATTATATGTTTTAGCCATGAGAAAATGAGGTACACAAATTCTATTTAGCAGAACTTGAAACTTCCTACTAAATCCTTATGTCGGCGTGCATTTCGTCATTTTGAACATTTTCAAATGAGTTAAATAAAAGTTTTAACTCTTGTACTTCTAAAAAAAAAATCCTTTTATGAGGGCTCAAATGTTTCAACAGCTCCAAGCTTTCAGATCGAAGCTTCTCTGATTTAAGCATTGTCTTTTTTTTTTTACACCAACAAAGAATTTGAAAAAATTCAATATTGGTTGAAAGTAACACACAGTAATCCTTAATATCCCAAACCAAAAGCATTTCATTACCCTGGTGTGGCTTTAACTTAGCTATTTTTCTAATTACTAACAGACACTGCAGCACATTTCTAATCATTACTAGTCATTTATAATATTCTGTTCAAGAGATGTACACAAAACTGACGTAAACATTTGTCAAGTTTAAAAAATTGTGGATTTTTGAAAGAGGTTAAAATGTATTTATATTTTTCTGTCTATGTTTATCAGACATCTTTTCTAGATGCTTCCATAATATTATTTCTCCTGTTGAAGGATGCCTCTTTCTTCTGCATAGAAAAACCGACTTTAATAGTTTTATTGATGCATCTGTAGAGCTAGCTCCTCAAGACAGATGTAAATTGGAAACAGTGCACGAGCCATTTGTCAGAATTTCATGGTTCCCATCTGAATGGTGGCCAGCAGGTCATATACAGCTGAATGTCTGTGGGGAGTGAATAGTCACATAATTGGAGCTGCTTGACCTCCTTGACACCGGTTAGCACTTGAACTCCAGGTTAATGAGAAACGTTTAATCATTTTCTCAGACAGAGGCAAAGTGTGTTTGTTTTAATGAGATTTCATGTAATCCATGGACACCAGTGAAGATCACAATTCATTGAAGAAAAAAGGTTCAGAGCACTGTCTAGTGGGTCTAGATGACCCAACTCCCAATGTTAAAGTGCCTAGGATAGCACAAGGGTTACTATTCAGATGAAGCTTCATGAAGCTTTGAAGCCTTTCATTCAATTGGCTGCTTCTTGAAGCCTCATTTGCTCTAGTAGGTCATCTATGGATGCAGAAATATCAGCTGTATTAATTTGAAATATGTTGCATTTTAAAATTTAAAATGTATTTTTTTTCTTCACAGAAGCATAATTTGGAGATGATGAAAAGGATAATTTACAGTGAGGTGAGGGTAAGAATGGGTGCCGTTTGGTGCTGATCTGGTACTTTTAAAATGGTTCCGCTCTAACATGTGCTTCAAAGAGGACAAAACATGCCCATTTTTTCAATAGACATTTAAGTGTGATGCCACATCCTGACAGGCGAAGGAAAGTGCTTGAATGTGCCAGAGATGATCAATTTCCTTAACAGTCTGCACTGCAGCGCTGCATCTCCGTTTCTACTCACGCTGAAAGACAGACAAACTTTACATTGGTCAAACATTCTCAGGCTTCACCCCCTGAATTTTGACTGAAGCTTCGCGCACCCCCATGGCCTCCCATATCCTTATATTAGCCTGTCCAAATTCCTGCAAAGGCAAAATAATTGGCCAGAATTGTAAAACTGAATTGGATTCAATTGATTGACATGTCTGAAACGCAGCATCCAAGCAAAGCAGCAATAGCCACGTTTGATACGGTATTGACATGGCACAGAGTTTTGATGCCCATTACTACAGTTGGGGTTTGGACAATGATTGTGCTTTTGCAACATTGATTATTGTTTAGAGGACACATTGGTTTTTATATTAAAACAAGTTTCTCCTAAATCTCCAAACTGTCCTCAGACTGTCACTGCCCTGCCACTTTCCATCAAGCACCCACATTTTGAATGGGTCCTGAGGGATTCAGAACTCTGTCAAAAATGAATCGGTCACATAGTACAGCCGGCCAGTGAAGCTCCCCAAATCTCCACTTTTAGCCCGTCCTCTAAATAAAGCAAGCTTTGATGCGTGTTTTGAGGAAACGTCCCCTTCACTATTCGGCACACGCTTCGAAGTCTCATCCCTGATATCCAGAGCCAGGGCCTTTAATGTCTTTCTCCAGTAATTATCAGTCCTGTCACACAGAGCTGCAGCTTTTTGTATAAATATAACAAAAAAACGAAAGCGCTTTTCTTTTATGGCAGTTTTGATGAAAAGAACGATGTGGCAGAGCAGATTCCCAGAGATTTCCGTTTGTATTCCTCACTATTTTTAATACGCTGCTGATAAATGCCATCAATCAACGCCGGCTTGCACAGACAGTACCTGGATGTCAGCAAAGGCCATGTCTGTGGCCTCTCCAGGGATTTCCCACAAAGCCTCTCATTTTAGGCAGCAAGCTAATTAAAGCAGTGAAGCAGATGGTTCCAGACTCTGTCTGGACATAATGAGGTGTGCGTGGTGAGACAAACCGGACACGGCAGAGCAGCTGTAAGAGGTTTGAGAGGTGAGTTTACTCCTGCCAAAAGGAGAGTGGGAGAACCTCAGAGCAGCTTTTCAGGAAGCTTGTGAATCGGACTCTGTTTACCTCTCCCAAATGTGGTTTTGCCAAACAACTTTTACTGGAAAATAACCGTGCCACCAGAGTATTGTCCTACCCGAATCTTATTCATTTTATCTTAGCAGGTGGTTTTTGGTAAACACCAAATCCTCAACACCTGTTGCCACAGACGTCTGCCAACTCTTGCCAAGTCTGATAGAAACTGTAAAAAGAATGAAAAAACAGTGAGACCAACAAATCCAAAATAAACATCTGCACTGTGAAAAGAGGCGTCTTTTCCGTCATGAAAGTTACAAATAAAGTTGACAGAAGCTGCCATTCCTGGGAGCAGAGGTAGTCCACAAAGCTCAGTTCTAAAAACATGCTTCGCTGGCCTCATCCGAAGAAGAGGCTCAGGCCTGAGGAAACCACACTTTCCAGGAGTAAAAAGGCTGTGTTTGAAGATGTCCACATTTTCCTGGTAGAGAGGAAAATGGGCCGCAGCAGGAGAAGCTTTCTGACACAGCTGGCGAGGTCAAAGGGCTTTGTGGTGGAAGACGTCCTCAGGTTGGAAAAAGCTTACCTTGTTCTGCTCTGACTAATCTGAGCTCGGGTTAACAATGGGAAAAGCTTTTCTGAATGTTCAACACACACCAGCAAAGGGCTGTGGAGTGCTGGGAGATGCAGGACCTGTTTTACTTGCATTGTTAGTTTCCCTTAGGAGCGTTTTATGGTGTGGTTGGTATTGATGGTTTTTTATTTTTTAAGCCCAGTGAAAAAGATTCTCAGAAGCAGGAGAGGCCTCTCTTTAGCCCTTTGTCCTCAAAGGGTCAGAAACAACTTATACATGTAACTAAATGTAATGAAAAATAAACGTAACTACTCCTTAATGTGAAATAACTAATTTATTTATTTATTATAACTTTTTAAAGTGACAAATACAGTTGCATAGAAAACATATGTTTGCTTATTGCTCTAGGGGTCGGGAACCTATGGCTTACGAACCTTATATGGCTTATCTCTGGCCCTTTGAGGACAAAGGGCTAAAAAGAGGCCCCTTCTTTTTAGTGGATGCACTGTAAAACAGCCAGAGTTCCAGAGTCGGGGTTACTGTTATTGCTGCAGCTTGAGGTTCTTTAAATCTATAAAACAACAAGGGGATCCAGATAACTGCACAAAACCTGACCATCACGACAAAAACACGTCTTGGCTGTTACAGAAAGGTGCAGAAATTAGCTTAGATTACACCATCTTCCAAACTCATTGTTTGAGGCATTAAAGTGGAATCGGAAAATTACAGACTGTCTCATAAATAGTGGATTTGGGGGTTAGGGCAGATGTTGTTTCTTTTCCTTCCCTTAAGGGATTTCCCACTGCAGCCATAACAAAACCTCATTAAAGGAGGGTGCAGAATATTGAATGAACCAGCTGAACTGTTGCGGAAAGGCAGAGCAAATGCTGGTGTTTTCTCATGTGATGCTAAAGAAAAGAAGTGCTGTCCAATGACAGCACTACGTTGTCTTCATCCCTCTTATTTCTAGAAGAAAACATCTTAATTACAACTTTGGCATCAGTTGCCCTGAGAAGTAAGAGCCCTCTAATTGAGGATTTGTAAAAATAGGTTGCTTGAGTTTCAGCCTAATTTAGAGGAAGAAAAGTTGTGGGGATTGATTATACCTTTAATGAAAAACAAACAAAAAAACTGTCCTGCCTAGAAATATATTCAGTGAGAGTAAAAGAAAGTGTCTGAGCATGTTTTGTAGGTGTTCCTGCCAGTCACACGAGCTCGCTCGGTGGTGGCAGCATTCCCAGAAACACAGCTTGAGCACTCCTTCGGTTACACTTGGCTTGATGCAATTGTTTGAAACTAACAACAGGAAGTGGAGCGCGGCTGCCTCAAACTGTCATTAATTCAGTAAGACGACGAAAGTGATATCAGCTGCAGATTGATAGCATCACCTCCTGTATCCAGCCTTACGGGAGTTACGGGCAAGCTGTGGTGAGCATATGGTCAGGTACACCGTGTGCATGAAAGAATGTGCCTTCAAAAAATAAATAAATTCATATGCACCAACATGAATGACTGATTTTAGACACACCTGGGTAGAAAAGAAACTTTTTGCTGTGTCGTTTTGTCAGAGGTTCTAATTGATTCACCCGTTTCTTCAGCTTCAGTCACAACTGCCCTTGCTGGTGGATGCGGGCTGTCTGCTGGTGAAAGATGGGCAAAGGTGGTCCACAGAAAATATCATTGTAGACCGCTCTGTGGGCCTGTAGAGCAAACATGTTCATGCAGGCGATAGGTCATGGCAAATACTTATGCAAAGAGGAACGGTAAAGTAAGGGTTTAGTAGGTCAAATGCAGGCCTGGGATACAGATGTTTCATTTTTTTGACCCCCAAATCCTGGGGCCCATGAGTGGTGATCATGTGATTAGAGCGGAGTCCTTTTTGGGCTCCGCTCGTGCAGCATGGCTGGTTTTGACAATCAGAGCATAGTTTGTGTGGACATCCCACAGGCGTCCTATGGACACTTACGTTTCACGTTGTTCACCTTTTCAACCAGAAGTGGTTTGGCATGGCGAGATCTTCTGACTGCATGAAGTGTCTGGCAGCAGCCACTGCAAAGGTTTGGTGATTACTCACCAGACTTCTTACCACAGTTTGGTCAAAATATCCTTCTGCCTTCCCTCTTCTTCCAAACTTAAACGCCATCAGTTAATCAGTGTAGTTTATGCCATTTTGTTGCATTTTTTCACACTTCACTTTGATTTCTGGAATTTATTTTTGTATTCTGTAAAAGTTTTCTTTTTATTATTTCTGGAAATTTGTTTTGATTTCTAAAATTTAGAGTTGCTTCACTTTTTCCTTGACATTTTAATTTTTAGAATGTTTTTGCATTAAGTCATTGATTGATACGATTAGCACTTCAGGGCCACCATAGTTTTGGGTAAAAGAAATAACTGGGAGTGTAATTCAGACTCCCAAAAGCCAAGATCCATGACAGGGTTCGGGCCACTGAGGCACCTGCCTTCGACTCCCACCCAAACCACATTGCACCAGCCCCTTTGGAGCTCTCCTACAGGGGGTGGGCCCACAGGAGAGTAATCCAACGTTGTTTCTTAGGGTTGGACCCGACTAGACTATCTGAGACTATCTGAGGCCATGGTTCTTGACCGGAAAAAGGTATTTTGCCCTCTCTTGGTGGGTGGAGTGTCCCTGCCCCAGGTGGAGGAGTTTATGTATCTTGGGGTCTTGTTCATGAGTGAGGGAAGACCGTAGCCTGAGATGGAAAGGCAGATTGGAGCAGCATCTGCTGTTATGCGGTCGTTGTACTGGTTCCTTGTGGTGAAGTGAGAGCTGAGCCAGAAAGCAAAGCTCTCAGTTTACTGGTCAGTCAACGTTCCAATGCTCACCTATGGTCATGAGCTCTGGGTCACGACCCAAAGAACGAGGTCCTGAATACAAGCGGCGGAAATGAGCTTCCTCCGTAGGGTGGCTGGGTGCTCCCTTAGAGATAGGGGGAGGAGCAGGTTCACCCACGGAGAGCTCGGAGTAGAACCGATGCTCCTCCACATTTAAAGGAGCCAGTTAAGGTGGCTGAGGCATCTAGTACGGATGCCTCCTGGACGCCTCCCTGGTGAGGTGTTCCGGATATATCCTACTTGGCGGAGGCCTCAGGGAAGACCCAGGACACGCTGGAGAGACTATGACTCTTGGCTGGCCTGGGAATGCCTCGGGGTCCCTCCCAGAGAAGCTGCAGGAAGTGGCTAGGGAGAGAGAAGTCTGGGCATCTTTTCTTAGACTGCTAACCCGAAATGCAGTCCCAGACAATGATGAATGGATGGATGGATGGCAATTCAGACTTTTGTTTGGCAATTCACAAAACTATGCTTTCTGTGACTACACAGTGAGTATACACATTTTAATTTGGGAATATATCACCTCAAGTTGTTAGTTAAAAAGTTTCAATGTTATTTTATTATATAAGGTTTCGCAACAAACCCCTTGCACTCATTTTGGGTAAGGTTGCTTTTTCGGTGTGGAAAAATCTCCAAAGAAATTAAAACCAAACAAGACAAAGAAAGTCCTCAAGAAAAGACTAAACTGTTCCATACAGACTAAACTGTTCCAAACAGTTTCATAAATACAGATGCTAACCACCAGGTGTGGGCAGCTGGGACAGAGCCAAGGTGAACCCTCAGGAAGAGGTGTGTCTATCTGGGAGGAGCCACAGCCAACCTGCTCAAACCCATCCCTATGTGCTCCCGTTTTGGGGTAAGAGCTACAAGAAGGTGAGGGCGGGGTATACCCTGGGAAGCTCTCCAACTAATGACAGGGCAACACTGAGTCAAGCAACCACACACTCATATTCAGAAACCAAACCTGGAAAGAAAATCAAGAACCCCAAAACGTGATAGCAATAACAAAAAACAACAACAACGACTCAGTCCACCAACCATGACAGAATAAGAACAGTGCAGATCTGGTTCTCACTTTCAGCGTACTTTGAAGTACTTTGTACTTGAGCTTAAAAAAGAATTTCTGTGGAAAAGCAGAGGCCACAGTGATGTGTTCAGCAGACACAGGATTAGTTTCGCTAGTGATTGAGCCAATTAGGGTTTAGCTTGAGCCCTGCTGGGACCGCCGTTAAAGAGCATTTCCACTGGTTTAGTACAGTCTGGGAGAGAGGGAGAGGAGCATGCTGGGAGTAATTATGTCTGTCTGAATGCACTGATTGGGAATGGTACTTGGATGTTCATAGAAGGAATGGGAGGTGAGGGCTGCAATAAAGTCTATTGAGTTGGTGTGTGCAGAAAGGACGGGGCATCGCTTGAGCGACTTCAACTCCATCAGAAATTGGAGGGATGCACAAAAGGCTTGTGGTTACTGTAGTGTATCCAATGTTGATTCCAAAACAGTCTAAGTAAGACTACAAGGTCTATGTGAGCTGCATTTCAAAAGCTGGCTGATGGAATCAGGCACTTCAGAACACTTAAGATCTTCATTTTGCATTTTGCAAAACAATTCACTTATAAATATTTTGTTATAAAACCAAATGTTATGACTTTTTTGTTATTTAGAGCCATTTTGTCTTTTAAATGGTATGTAACAGCTAAAACTAAAGAGTCAAGGAATACAGGCACACAAGCTGATCAAGTCCACTCATCTTCTACTTTCTGTCTCTTGTATTTTGGGTATTCACCACCAGTTTCCACCACAGCATCCAACAGCTGCAGCCAGTGCAGAGGATGCACTTCCTGTCCAGATAACCATGAACTTTATTTTTCAATGACATGAACAATGTGAAGTGTACTGAGCTGTTGCCAGTTCATTGAGTTTGAAGCATAATCGACAAGTTAACAAATACAAGTCTTGAAGTGGAGTTGTAGCATCTGGATGTATTGCCTTTGACTCAATTTCAAGACGTCACTTGGATGAATGAGAATCGTCATTGACTAAACAGTCTCAACAAAGTTTGGCACCTTATAATTATATTCTGTTTAATGATAAAAAAGCTAATTATGAGACTATATTTTTTTCTACTACTGCTAGCATAAAGAAAGTACATGTTCGATGCTTCATTTCAGCCTACTATGCAAATTAAACTATTCTGCTGTAGTCCATCTGCATCCAGGTTGGACGTGTTGTGTGTTTAGAGATGCTCTTCTGGAGACCTCAGTTGGTTTTTTGAGTTCCTGTTGTCTTTCTATTAGCTGGAACCAGTCTGACCTCTGGCACCAACAAGGCATTTCTGTCACAGAACTGCAGCTCACTGGATATTTTCTCTTTTTCTGACCATTGTCTGTAAACCCTACATTCAAAGTCACTTAAATCATCTTTCATTTTCGTTCTGATTCTGGTTTGAACTGCAGCAGATTGTCTGGACCATGTCTGGATGACTAAATGGGGTCAAAAGCTATTTAACGGGAAGAAAACAATTTGTTAAGATTGATGAATTTACATCAGAAACCAAAGAGATAAGTTGTGGTGTCCCACATGGATCAATTCTGAGACCGCTACTATTTAATATATACATAAATGATATATTCAATGTTTCAAAGCTTATGAAACTCATATTATTGGCTGATGACACAAACATATTCTATTCTACAGACAATCATAGGGAACTTATCAATGTGGTGAACACAGAGTTAAACAAAAAAAAACATGGATGGATTACAACAAATGATCTTTGAACCTAGATAAAACCAAAGGGATGTTTTTTGGTAACTATAACGCCAATACCGAGCTCTCACTTTAAATAAATAATGTCCTAATTGAAGGTGTTACAGAAATCAAATTCTTAGGGTTTTTATTGATGTCAAACTAAATTGGAAGCCACACATCAGACACATACAAACTAAAGTCTCAAAAAGTATTTCAATCGTAAATAAATCTAAACATATATTAGAATACAACAGTAGATATTTATTGTACTGCTCCTTAATATTACCATATTTCACCTACTGTATAGAAATTTGGGGGAATAATTACAAGAGTTGACTACATCCTCTCTGTTTACTTCAAAAACGAGCCGTCAGAATTGTACATAAAGATATCTTGATCATACAAACAATCTATTTTATCAATCTAGACTTTTAAAACTGCATGACCTTGTGGATTTTTACACCAACAACTTTTATACAGAGCCAGTGTGAAATCGTTACCATTCAATATCCAGAAACAGTTGTTAGAAAATGAAGGAGGAACAAACTGAGGGGATTTAGGAACTTCAAGATCAAACTGATAAGAACCACAAAGAAAAGTTTCTGTGTGTCGGTGTGTGGCACTAAACTTTGGAACGGTTTAAGTAATGAGCTCAAACAATGTTCAAATATTCAAATATTCAAGAAAATGTATAAAGAATCTCTGATTTCAGGATATGAAGATAAGAGGATTTAAGGATCAACAGGTGGTTGAATAATTCCAAATAAATGTGTGAACTTGATTGTGGTGAAATAATCAAAGCTCTTTTAATTACAACCACTGAGTGTTACATTGTAATGTGCAATAATGATTACTGACAGGTTTAGATTACAATCAATAAGCTATTGATTTTGTTTAATTGATCTGCAATGTGTAGCAATAATTACTGTTTTTTTTGTGATCATGTGCTCTAATAATAATCAATGATTATCACAAAACAGTTACCGTTACTGTTTTATGAAATCATGAATGAATGTTTTCTGAAGATAATCAATCATTTTTAGGCACTGGATTTTGTAACTTGAAAAGAATCTATCGGATCAGAACCGGATTAGGAAAACTATGTAAAACTATCAAATGAATGAACTCAGTAGGGGTGGGATTCTATAAGATCACTTCTTCTTCAAGTAGAGCAATAAATTAAGCTCTACTTATACTTTAGTCATGATCAATGTATTTAATTAAGCAAATGTGATTTAAGTGACGTTTTTGTTTTGTTTTATTTTCTGTCTTTTTAATGCATTTCAACATTTCTGTAATGAGTTTGATAAATATATGTAAATTCTTTATTGCTTTAACTACAATGCTTGAAATAAATCAATAAATCAGATCAAATCAAATGCATTGAGTTGCTGCCATGTGATTGGCTGATTGGAAACTTGCGTTAACAAGCAGCTGGACATGTGTATCTGATGAAGTGGCCAGTAAGTGAGATTGGTCCATTCCCCCCAAACTGGGAGCATTTTCTAAATAAGAACATCCACATTTGTCAGTAACTGACCTGGATAAAAAAAACAATACGTTTTATAGATCTGCTTATTCACTTCCTGTTTCAGGCATGACATATCCTCTTTCCATGAATGGAACAATCTTGGTTGTTTTTAGCGCTTTAACTTAGTGAAGGGTTTTAAAAACAACTGAGTAATAAAAGACTCCTCTCTGCTGTTTGGCAGTGATGCCGTCACTCATGTGGTTTCAGAGGACAGTGAGGCCTCCTCGCTCTGGGCGTGGCTGAAAGGTCACTCTCCGTCAGATCCCTCCAAGATGCATGTGTTGGACATCAGCTGGTTCACCGACAGCATGAAAGAGAGGAGACCTGTTGCTGTGGAAACCAAACACCTCATCCAGGTTTGTTCTCTTGACAAAAGCTCAAATTTCTGCTGATTTATAGGAAGAGTCGTCATATTATAATAGGACAAAATCCGGAACACTGTTGTTCCTTTGTGAGATGAAGATAATAAAAACATCGGTTTGACTTCTCACACATTGGGTGAAAAGTTATATCAAAACCTTTTTTCTTTTTAATGATTGTGATTTCTATTTTAACCACAAGATGTCAGTAATTGTAAGACATCGCCAATCTATTATTGTTTTTTTAAATTATTATTACTATTTGTGAACTTCTTTCCTCACTATGAAAATGTATAAAAATAATGTTCCCTGAGGTGGAGGTTTTAAAACGTACCCCGTTCGACTCTACTGCTCGTTTTGTCCCACTTTGCCTGGCTGATAGGAAACCCTCATCCACATTGCGTGGGAGTGTTAAATGAACCCATCAGCCGGATGTCTAACAAAGACACATACATCCTCTCACAGATGCACACATATTTTCCCCTGTGAATGGCAGTGCTTGGAGGCATATGGATGCAGAATAAAGAGACACGTTCTCTCCTTCCATTTCCACTCTGGAAAGAAAAACATTCAAGTTTGCCACTATGCCAGGCAACAAATCAGCCTGCAGTAACAGTGACTATGAAATTATGTGTGCCCCAGTGGGGAAAACCTTTTCTGCATTCTGTGGCATTGTTTCTGCATGACCAAGTTGTACACCAGTGGCATGCCTCTATTTGGTTGCATCATTAGCAGGCAGGGCCAATAATACCATGCTGACATTTATTGACCCATCTCCCTAGGTAACCAACGTCTATTTTGTGGTTCTGTTTCTCTATGAAGCTAAAGGAGTGAAGTGCAGTGGCATTTATGCAGCCACACTTCCACTGTGTGGTTTTTTTTATGAGTTTGTTTATGTCAGATCTATTTAAGGAGCTACAAAAAGGGATTCCCAGTGGGCACACATGCCTTCTATCATGAGAAGGATTGCAGAGAGGCTGTTTGTCCAGATTAAATGGAAATGTGTGAATGAACAAACATCTGAAAAACAGAAGCAGGTGAGCTCTGCATCTCAGGGGAATGTGTGGGCTTAAGGCCAAGCAGCTTCTCACAATAGGTGGAACCCCGCTGACATTTGCCCTGTCCAGTGACCCGATAGGTTTTCATTAACTCAGTCCTCTGCCTGGGTGACAGACAATAATATGAGCCTGGAGTGTCTCTGCAGTTTAGATAGGAGCACAGGAGGTCTACGAACTCTTGCTCCACCTTTTAATCTCAGCAAAGTGAGGACTCTGTGAGCCGGCATTAGCTTTAGTCCCAGATTCTGAAAGTGGTCCCCCTTAGAGGTCTGTTATGTTCATCACAGATGCATTTCAACGATCAGGGAGACAGAATGTAAAGAAATTCCATTGGAAATCACATTGAACAATTTTTAGGGAACTCATTTGTATAAAAGGGGAAATAATAAGTATTTGGTCAATAAATACTCTCCCTCCCTTCGACTGGCTGTTCCACGACCACCTCTCATTACCATGGGGGGGTAGAGCATTCAGCAGCATTCAGCAGCTCTGCCCCAAAACTCTGCAACTCCCTCCCCTCCGATCTACAGAATATGGACTCACTCTTTCAGTTTTCCAAACATCTCTTAACTCACCTTTTTCGTCATGGATTCAGCTCACAATATTTAAGCTGCTGTTTTTAACTGTTAACTTATTTTATTGTTGTATTTTTATGTTTTTACATACGTTTGTACTGTGAGGCGACCTTGAGTGTCCAGAAAGGCGCTATATAAATACAATTTATTATTATTATTATTATTATAAAGAGTTCAAACAGGTGTCATTAGTACAGGCGTACCGCTCTCATGGGCGCACACTTTAAATGAAATCCTCTTCAGATATTGGGTTAGCTTTGTTTACCTTTGTTCACAGCTTTACTTTCCTAACTACTCATAAAACTGCATTGCCTCCTAGTGGCGAGCTAAGCAACTGGAGCATTTCTAGTTTTTACAACTTGCTGAATTGGGGACTGCCAAATAATATACCCTGTGATTGTAAAGCGCTTTGGGCCTTCAAAGAAGGTAGAAAAGTGCTATATAAGTATACGCCATTTACCATTCACCCCCCTCTTTAAATGTAATTTGCCCCCAAAAGGTGGAGAGGAAGTCCAAATGAGGAAGATATCCACTTGTTGAATTAATCTTCAGTGCAACACCAAAAGGATCTGTAGGTATGTTTACTTTAGCCCCAAAAAAAGTACAGTTATGGACTTCAGAGCCGGATGACCGTGAATTGGAGGAAGCAGGATAGAAACGGATGAGGAAAGTCTCCTAAGGAGGACCTGATCGAGGCTGATGAGCATTCTCCTCTTTCATCTGTGGAGTTTCAGGGACTGTTTAAGTTCTATTTCAAGTCTTTAGCAATATTAATTTGTTAAGCATGTATTAAAAGAAAATAAACCAACGTTTATTGAGTGAAGAGGCAAATTACAGGAAGCAAATTGGATGATGGCAAGTGGATTTGTAAAGCCATGGATAAAGTGGTGTAATAGACATGGATGCCACCAGACTGTGAGATGAGTGTCATTAGCCTGTTTCCTTGGAAACACAAAGATATAAAAATAACTTCTGAGGCCAATGGCTGCATTTTTAAGTAATTTAATTTGAACTTGTGGCTTTTACACACCAGACATGGCTTAGCACACACATTAAACCACGCCTGTCAAAAACGAAGGTTAGGAAATCCATCAGTGTGTGTGTGTGTGTGTGTGTGTGTTTGTGAGTAAGTCTGTGGTTATTTTTGCACACAGGATGTCTTGCCGGAAGTCTCTACACCCCCGTCGGTGGTCGCAGTTTCTCAGTACGCGTGCCAGAGACGGACGACAACAGAGAATCACAACAAGACTCTCACAGTAAGAAACTGCTCCTCTAACCTGGCTGGAAATCCCGCTGTGCCACCATAGGCTGCCGCTCTTACGTCGCTGTTTACAAATCTCCCTAATCAGTTCTGCTCTAATTGGATCGCAGGCTGGCCTCACCCAGCACCGCCTTGACACCCTCAAAAAACACATTAACCTGCAAATGAGGAGCATCTGCAGCGGTGGCACGTTTGAGGCGCAACAGCTGACATGTTCATGATCCTTGGCACGGGGGCGGGCACAGACACGCCCTGGGGCCCAGCTGTGGATGCGACACTCCTCACAAGCAATGATAGATCTGTCTCTCTGCCATCTGCTGATTGCTGTGTGAAGGAGGCGTGGACAAAGTCAGGGTCTGAGGAAAGGGTCGCTCAGGTTCCCCCACAGAATGCCAATGAGGGCAATCGTTAGAGCTGTTGAGGAGAGTGAGAAGACGATGAAAGAACATTGCGCCGAAGATGACGAGAGGTGCAGACAGCTCCAGTCAAAGCTGTTAGAGCTCTGCAAGATCATCCCTGACGCCTTCAGATAACATGTTTTAGTCGTCTGCAAAGCAAAACATCAAATCCTGCAGTACTGAACTAATACAGACTTTCTCTTCATTTACCTGGAGCACAAAAACTTTTTTTCCTCCATGTTTCAAGGGGACCAAGACCACAGACGACATCTGGATAAATGGTTGGTGTGACTTCTTAGCTTTGATGGGGCCGTTCTGAAGGAAGTTCCTTTCCTCAGTGTAGCCACATTTGGGCCAGAAAATGTCGCAAAGCAGAGATCTTTGCAAAAACAGAAAAACAGGCAATAAGCCATACTGCTGTAAAGTAAAGGCTTTGCAACCACTTGTCAGTTAAATTACTATTTTGGTTTTGATTTTTCAGGTCCAAAAAAACAAAAAATGAGACAGGAGGTGTGTAAATTCACCTCCTGAGCAATATATGGTTCCGGGATGGATCCACAGCAGAAAATGTTTTAGGAAAGGTCATCTAGTCCTCTGGACATCTGGATTTCTAAGTTCAAGGCGTTTCATCTCTCATCCAAATTGAGAAAGGCCCTTGGATGACAGACACAGCTTGAAAAAAAAAACCTTCTCTGCTCCTGTTCATGTAAAAAACAATCATGTGATGCTGTGCTGTGTTTTAACCCCCCCATCACCATGTGTGTGTATGTGTTTCATGGGAATCTGGACTGAGGAGTTTGCCAGCCATATTAAACATAACCTATAAGAACCTGAGTAGAACCTGTTTCATTAGGAGTCTGTCCCTCTGCGCTGCACATAATGTTTTTAATCTATGCACGCTGCTCTTCTCGGCTCCATAATCTTGCACACGCACAGTGGAGCACTCTCAGCTGCACACATGGAGTCTGTTTGCATGGGCAGTCCGTTGCAAATGTGCAGGCTACCATTGGTCTCACCTGGGGAAAGCTGCTGTTTAATTGTTATCCCTGATTTCTTTCCACAGCATTAACTCCTTAATTAGCAATCCCACTAAGTTTCTCCATCCCAATGATTAGCTCATTATCTCCACATAAAGCCACAATGAAGGAGACTTTTTAGGGTGAAAGGTTGTTCCAGCTGTGGACCACAGAAAACAACAGGTACATGCCTTCATTCAAGCAGAACAGCCATTACTGCAGTTGTCTAAGTCAGTCAGGATAGATATACCGTATGTTGCTTCACTCAGTTGTAGACAAAGTCCCTGTGAGAGCCAGGTAGCAGCAGATAGAGCATACGATACGGTGGAGAGGTTGCACTAATGAGGAACAAGCAGCTGATCTATAATGGTGTGACAATTGATCTATGCTGCTGTGGAATGCTGTTATCCATGCGAAAACGTCTATTTAAAAATAAGCTTTCATCTGACTCAAACCCCAAAACTCCATACGTTAGTTTATGTGTTTCTGCCAGTAATTATACACTTCAACAGAAGATCTTAAGATGCATTTTATCCATTTCTCTGCTTTCTTTCAAATATTTTCACCTTTTGTGGATGTAAGTGAAGATCAAACCTCTACTTCAATGCTGCAAATACAAACATTTGCGTAATCCAATCTAATGCTTGTTCCCAGGTGACATTTTGCTTAATTAAGGGTTGATTTGTCCTCAGATAAAAGAGAATCAGGTTACATTTCTGTCAGTTAGTGGACTGTGACCCTCAGCTATCTTCAAAGACGTGTGCTGAGGGTTACCACTAATGTTACATACAGCTGTAAATGCAAGTAAAGGTAGAGCAAAAGCTTTAGAAGAAAATAAAAGCTTAAAAAATGAACAATGACCTCAATTGCAACATTAGGCCAACTTCAGTTCTGGTCATCGACCAAGAAACAAAAAAAGCTTTGGTCGTTGACGGAGCAGGTAGCTCTAGAAAATGTGCATCCTTGAGTATGAGAACTCATCCTGTTCTTTGTCTTGTTTCTCTTTGACCTTTTTTCGTCCATCTCTGTGGCGTTTTGGCATGTGACAATGAACTTCTCCACCAAAGGCGTTGACTAAACAAGTTTCCACCTTGGTGACCACATCATCTTGTGTTCCCTTTTTTTTTATTCGGTCATTTCTAGACCTATATTAAAATATGAGTATTAGAATCTCACAGTATGACTGATTTGAAAAATATTTTACAAAGTAGATTCTGCCCCTCCCTCCCCCCACCCGTTTACTTCATTTGGAGAGACCCACAGTTGAACTGATTCCCTTTTTCTTCACACACCTATTGGCACTAACTTAGCCAACAGGATTGCGTGCAGCTGCAGGGTGTGCCACTTCGCAGGTTTCAGGCAATTCCAATCACCGGTTGGAACAGATAAAAGAAAACCTTAGCTGCGCAGAAATGTCTTTTTTTGCCAGCGCACACCCTTTGATCTGCTGCCACGGGCAGCCGCCCATACTGCCCGTACCTAAAGCTGCTACTGCACGGAGACATGATTACTGATGTTTTTGTAGAACTAAATAACCTGATCTCTCAACATTATCCGTGTCTTCATCCATCCATCCATTTTCTTAACCCTTCAGGGTCACAGGGCTGCCTAACCCTGCTATTGTTGGATAAAGGTAGGGGACATCCTACCTTCATCCAAGGTAGGATGTCCCCTACCTTGGTTGCCAGTCTGTCGCAGGGCCACACCACACACCCATACACACTCACACCTAAGGACAATTTAGAGTAATCAATCAACCTAAGAAACATGTTTTGGACTGTGGGACAAAGGTGGAGTCCCCGGAGAAAACCCACATATTCTCGGGGAGAACATGCAAACTCTACACAGAAAGGTCCCAGCCGGGATTTGAACTGGGCCGCTAACTACTGTACCACCGTGTAACCGTTTTTCATTGTAAAGGAGCTAAACAGTCAATGCTCCCATTTAAGCAAATGTCACACACAGTGGAAGGGTAAAGTTTATGGACACATTTTTGGACAAGTGTCCAGCAGTAAACTTGCTCCATGTCAATCAGGATTCAGAGCACAAATCCAGTTCAGTGTTAACATCACATTACAGTTTGGGCAACAGATACAAACTATACCAACAGATTGGTATGGAAAAGATGAGTTATTAGGATACAGATTTATTCACCAGGAAACAAGAAACAACAATTTCAATCAGCCATTGAAAGTCTAGCCTACCCAGAATCCCTTTTGTTAAAAAGAAGCATCTAAAGCATCATTGCTGTTTGGAAGAAAAAAGGCTTTCTTCAAAGACTCTCCATGACATGAACTAAGGAGCTTTTTAGGAGAGCTAATTAACACGTTTGTTTGCCGTATTTGAAAGCTGCTTGTGTGATGTGGATGAGCTACAGGCGAGTCATTTGGCTAAAACAGATTAATTCTCACACACCCTTCCTGTTGTGGAAAAAGCCAGATCTTTTGAATTTTTGAGTCTTCCTTGAAAGCAGACACAAAGTCAGTCAAATCAAAGCAGCAGCAGCAGTTTTTTCCCCACTTGTTTGCCGCTTAAAGAGCATCTACTGGAACAGTGTCCAGGTTAGAGGACGTGCTCAAACAATCCCCAGTTTAACCACTCCAGTGTCCTTTGTCTGTAAATCCAGAAATCCCCAAACACTGAATGCCATTCCAGAGCAGAAGTTTTTTTAAGAAAGAGCTTCAAAGAAATCTGTCTTGGGGATTTGTGCTTTTAGAACCAGAAAATGTTCAACCCCTTTAACCCTTGCTATCTTAGATGACCCCCCCCCCCTTACATTGACGTGTTCTCCCTACCATGAAAAAGGTGGATAAAGGTGGAAAGATTTCATGTAATCCATGGACACCAGTGAAGATCACAAATCATTGAAGAAAAAAGGTTCAGAATAGATCAGACCCACAGGATCAGCTTCTGGACAAATATGTCTGGAGAAATGTTGACTGAGCTGAAAAAACCTCCAGCAATTCTGCTGCTGCCAGTTGTCAGACTTGACTTGAATCAGGAAATTTACAACTCACATTCAAGATTTTCAAAAGGTTAAATTTTTAAAATGAATATTTTATTCATGAATGTTTTCAGTTTGTTCTGTTTTAAACTGTGAGTTTGGCAAAAAGTTTCATTCAATCTACAATTATTATGAAACGTTATTTTCCATCTTAGACATTTTTTTCTTTTTACATGAGTGTGCCACCTGTGATCAATGACTTCTGCGTTTACTTGCCTTTGAGGGGGTGTGGCTTCACCAAAACACCTGAAGTTGCAAACTCTTCAATGAGGAATTGTGTGAAATGTCTAATTTCTTTTATTTAAGGCTTGAGTTTTACTACCCTGGTCCCAATCTCTTCTGATCATGTTTACCTGTGTCTTGTCATTCCTGTTTGTATATAAGTCTTGTCTCTGCCTTCCTCTTGTGCTGGTCCATTGACGTCTCTTCCATGTCCGTCTTCCCACAGTAAGCCCACAGTTAATTTTGGTTTTGTTACCCTGTTTAGCAGCGCTTTTTGTTATTATATTAAACCCCTTGCCCTGGAACCGTGTGCCTCCCGTTTCTGCATTTTGGATCCTTCATGCCATCCAGCCCTACCCTCCCCACCTGACAGTATGTTAGTAACTTGAAATGATTTTTTTTATTATTTTTCTATCATTGTTTAAATGTGTTTTTAAATGACAATAACATTTGAGTGTGTGTGTGGACAGACCCTGCCCCTAGACCAGTGCTTCTCAATTTTTTTTGCCAGGCCCCCCCTAGGAATAAGAAACGTTTAACGTTTTTAGTCTGAAGAAATAGGTAAAAACATTCTGCTGATTTTTTTTCTAAATGATGGATAATTTATGATCTGTGCAGCTGTTTTCCTGCATTACCTGCTGTCTGTACTGACACCAACTAAACCACAGGCAGACAAATAATAAATTTATGGAAAATAAAAACACAACATCAAAATGTCTACAATAGTTCATAAAGAATGTCATTATTAGCATGAGCTGAGTCATCTAAAGGCACGTGATAATCCTGGTGGTGTCTAATCCAGGCAGCGCTCCACGTGCCCCATTTCACCTGGCAGCCTGAGCCCACTACCCCTCCCCTCTTTTCCTCACACATGCGTGTTACAGGAGACAGGAGCAGCTGCAGGGATGGGGATTCACGGTTTCAGGCTGTTACAAACTCTGTGATTCAACAGACAATAGGAACTGAGTAGTGGCGCAGATTTTTTTTCCAGGCACTGAGCCGCTGTCAACACCGCAACCACATTAAATTTGCGCCCCGTACAATTGCCCATATTACTTGTGCATAAAACCGCCACTACTGCGCGCCCCCCCCCCTGGCATCGCATCAGCGCGCCGCACTATTTGAGAAGCACTGCCCTAGACTGACAGCTACACCTGACAGTAATGATAATAAACCTTCAACAACTTCTTACTTTGGGTTTCTACCCCTCCTACTTCTTATTCGTACTCCAACTTATTTTGCTCCACCCTTATTTTCCTTCTCTAACATCCACCTATCTCCTTCTCTCTCCTCTTTTTTCATCTGATCAACCAAAAATACTTACAATCATAATAAATATAATGTTTGGCTCAAATCCAAAAGGGGTTTATTTAAATATACACCTCATGTGTCAGAAGATCCATAACTCCTGTTGTGACAGTAAAATCTGTCCAACACGAGGGGCCTCCAGCTCTCGTCTGTTTGCTCATCTGTTGGACATCATATTTAAAAATTAATGTTTTTAAATAAAGCAAAATATGTCCTCTAATCATTATTCATGATATTATTATTTTAATTGTTTGTACTTTTTTTGTTTATTTTGAGATTTTAGTTTGCTAAAGATTTGATGATTGTTTTTAAATCTTTTAGGATGGGATTATTATATGAACACAAAGGCAATAACATTGCTTTTGATTGGCCACTACATCACTCCTTGCAGATGTTTGACAAATATGTTTTTGACAGACTGGTGACAAGTTAAGGGTGTGCCCAGCAATAGCTGGGATAGGCTCCAGCAACCCAATGACCCCAAAAGGGATTGATTTATTGATTGATTTAACATAACTTTAATAACTTTTTTTGTAACATTTACATGCAAGTTTTGAAGGTAAGCTTTTTAGTGAGTTGTGGTTGAAAACATGCTGCTTGCTTTCAGCAGCTGTCTTTCAAGAAACGATGCAGTTTTTGTAAAACAAAGCCAAAGGTTTATTTTTGTTAATCTTTTTCATTTAATTCCCACAGAAAATCAACAAATTCTGAAAGAAGACATTTAAAGTAAAAAAATGTCTTAACATTGAAAGCGGCTGTGGGCGCCTGATTAGCTCGATGGTTTTGACGTTTTTTTTTGCGAAACTGCAGTTCCAGTCTCTGAGGGATCACAGGAGCAGATAGAGGAAGAGATGATTTAAGCCAGCAGAAATGAAGAAGAGTGCTCGATGGAGCGGAACCTACTGATGCAGGAGGAGGAAGAGGGTGGTGCAGATCAGTGTCAGGATCTAGAAGAGACCATCGTCCCTGCAACAGCACCCCAGCGAGGTGTCAATCACTACCGGCAACAGCAGCCCTTCCCTCCGCAGCCATGCTCTTTTGATTTATTCATCCCTGCTCTCTGTTTATTCCTCTCCTCTTCACTCTCCTAACAATCCCCCCTGCTTTTTATGTGCAGTGCCACCCCAGCTTCACACTCTTGCTGTCATAATGACCAGGAAACCCACACCCTGCTCAGGCACACATCGTCGTTTCCTCCCCAGACTCCGGTTGTCATTGTTTCGCTACAAACTTGAAGAGCAGAAATTGACGTTTGTGTCTTAGCAGATTGATGTGCATCTTGACTTTCCTTTTCTCTAATGGCAATGCTTACATATGAAGGATGTCCACACACAGATGAGGGGGGGCATTGATAACAGGATGTCATGGAAGGGGGGAGCAGGAAGGACACTCAAACCCATCAAACTGATCCACTCCTTCAGCAGCTTCAGGTCAGAAGAAACCCAAAAGACCAAACTGCCAAGTTTTCAAAGTTATTTATTTATTTTAGGAAAGTTAATCCTTTCATCCTCTAAGACCTTCAACAATTTCAGGAGGCTTGTGACAAAATGAGCGTGATTATTCCTCATCACGTGTAAAACTAAAAATGCTCTCATTCATCTGATAGAAGAAGGATTAAAGCCACCCCCAAGATGTTAATCATGTAAAACTCCTCTCAGCAGGTTCTTTGACCTCCTTTCATGCTTTCCTTTTGCACTTGCAGCGAGCCAGGCTGCTGTGAGAACATGACTCGCAGGCGTGTCCATGATATCCAGTGGCGGGGGGTAAATCGGCGTGATATACATCAACGTCACCGTGCACCCAGCCCCCCCGTGCTTGCTTCAACTCCTCATTAATTAGATGAAAGTGTTTGCAGGGTGGATATTTCAGCCTGCAGCAGGGTCTGCATACAGCTGCCACAACAACGTGAGAGTAGGCACACTGTGTGTGTATATGTGTGTGCGCGTGAACATGCATTCCCCTATATGAGGTCTTAATGTCCTGTTTTCCACTAGTTAGATAATTAAATGTGATGCTTGGGTAGTTTTTATTGTTTTACTAATTTCAGAAAGTTTTCTAAGTCAAAGGTCGTCTCAACACAGCGAGTCTCTGCACTAACCCACCACGCACAGGATGTCTACATCTACTGTAGATGTCTACAGGACACTCTTTTTTGTTGATATATTAGTCATGTACCAACTGTTCTGGAAGATATCTGCATATAGAGGTCTGTTGCACGTCTACCGGTGGTCCTCTAATCTTTGGGTGTTTTTAGATGTCTACTGATGAGAACTTCTGCACTTTTACATCCGTCCATTTTCAGAACCTACTGAATTCCATTTGGGCTCACAGGTTTGCTGGTTCCAACCCGCTACTGTAGAAGGTGGAGTACACCCTAACCAGGTGACACACTCACACTTTGGAGACAGCAGTTAATTAGTGAAACAGGATATTGAACTGTGGGAGGAAGCAGGCGGACTATCCAAGCCTTTAGAGGGAAAACATGCACAAGGTTGAATCTGTTGTCACAACAGAGTCTAGTTGCTGTTCAGAGGCAAAATATCTTACATCTATACATCTATACATTTACATGTATAGATGAGAAAAAAGTGCATATTACACCAATGTTGTCATGATAGTGAAAGGAGAAAAAGGATGATGGCACAAAGTCATAATGATAGAAACACTATTGATTTGGGTTTTTTATATTTAATAGCTCGTAAATGTCTAAAAAAGTTATCTAATAGACTTCTAGAGGTATCCAAAGATTAGATGATTAGATGTCTACAGGTAGATGTGTAGGAGACCTCTATATGTAAAACAGCATTGGTAGACATCTAATAGTGTAACAAAATAGAGTTGTCTGAGATGACCAATAGACATCTACAATGTAGATGTCTATTGGTCATCTATGTCTATTAGATCAGTGAAATTACTCATTTTCACTGATCTAAAAACATTTTCCATCTCCAGGATATCAGCTCTGTGTTCATCCAAACAGGCCCTGATAAAACACTGAGTAGTTAGGAATATGAAAGATCATAAAATACTTTTTTCTTTGTGTTTATTTGATTCTATGAAAGACATTTGATAAGAATGACGGTACCGCGATTTAGCCGCAGCATCAGCTCTGTTTTAGGAAAAGTCCCGCCCCTTTAACTGTCTCCACCAATCATTCTTGGAGGCTTGATCACACATAATCAGTCTGACCAATCAGAAGTGGTTAAAGTCTTCACTTCCTTGTTCTGATTCTGCTCATAAAGTCTCTCAGTTCCACCAAAAATACCAGCTAGAGCTCGTCTTTAGCGGTGTAGCTTTCCACAGAATCCGGTGTCAGACCGTGGAACAAGTGAACAAAACAATGAAGCTCAGAGAAGTGAGTCTGTCTGGCCTCACTTATGTCTCCCATGATGCATTGGGTTAAAGTGACAGCTTCTCAGCGTACAAAGAGTCTTCTGTTTTTAACGCCTTGAAATCTTCTTGATGAAATCAGAGGTCAACAGTTTTTCAATCTCCTTCAAGGTTTGTGTTCATTAACAGCCAAACATCCCAGAGTTTGGTCCAAGTCATCTTTCTAACTGAAACACTTTTCTAATAACGTCTGGAATATTTTACATGTTAAACTTAAGAAGAAGTAAGAACAACATTTAAGAAACAGGATTAAGGTGAAGTGGCCAACAGACACAATTAAACTAAAATGAAACAATTTAATCATCTAAAAAGAAATAAAACATTTTTGTTAAAGTTTGCAAAGACTTCATCTTTGATTAAAAAAAAAGAAAAACTAACAAAAACGTCAACATGTTCACGTTTTGTGTAGCTACAGAAAACATAAATGTAATGTTAGTTTTTTGTGCAAAATTTATCAAACATATTGTGATCATATAATTGTTTAAAATTACAGTTGCCTTTGCAGCAACATTGAAATAAATATTTAAATAAATAAAAAAATTACTATTTAGAAAGAATATATTTGTTTTTTGTTAGGTTACATAAAATTGCATGTCAATAAACTGAAGGGAAAAAAACTACCAGGGTAAAATTTAAAAAAAATTAGTTGAAACTTACTTTATATTACAACTTTATGGAAAAAAAAACAGCTGCAACTTCCAGCTTTTTCTGCCAAAATTATCACAAAAATGCCTTTGAGATTGCAGATGGACTGTAGATCAATACAGACTATAGAGTTTCTCCTTTTTTAATTTTTGGATGTTGGTGTGCCGCTGGATTTTTGTCAAGGAAAAAGTGTACCACCTAATCTGCAAAAACAGAGTGTATCATTAGCTATGACTTCTGTAGTGAATGTCTTAAAGTAAAACCCAGTTCATTCAGGAATTATTGCATCTCCACACTAGAACCTGTTGTTGACCCACACCTTCAGACAGAGCAGGAAATATTCTCTGGATGTTTTAAATGAGGAAGGTTCAGCACATGTGGTTGGATATTTTGGATGTTGAGAGCATCCAAACACATCTCTGCATCCTTATGGCATGCTGCTCCCTGAACACTCACAGCAGAAGTTTGCCCTTTAACTTCTGCACTAACTGGCTTGCTTTTCCTGTTTGCCACATGCTGTGAGAGCAGTCCTGCTGTGTGTGTGGAGGGTTGTTTCCCTTCCATGCGTGACAGTAAACGGGTCAGTGAATCTCGAGTGAGCCGGCCCACAGTCTGCTGCTCACTGACCTGAGGCTGCATGTCTACAGGACTGCGGGTGGTGCAGTGACCTCAAACCACAGCTGGGCTGCAGACGAGGAAATGAAGGAGTAAAAGTGTTGGAGTCTAGCTCTGTTAGCCCTGACCTGCATTTCTTTGTGGCCTTGATTTAGCAGTTCTAACTCATCTTGCCGCTTTCACTTTTTGCCATTGGGGCACCATACAGACAGGCTGGAGTTTCAGCTGTATGCCATTTGCTCGTGATACAATTTATCCTTTTGTTAAGAGTGGATTGGATGAGGTAGCATACATACAGCCTGTCTGCAAGGAAGGTGGTTCACTGTGAGTTAATGCATTTGCTACATTAGCTTGTTAGTGACCCTGAATTGAGGAAGCACTGAGGCGATCTAAAGGCTTGTGGTTGGGCATCAAGAATAGAATGTGGTTTGACGTGTTTCCAGTTCTTTACACAAATTCTGGAACAGATTTTTAAATATCAGACCAAAAGAAAAAAAAAGGCCACAAATGAAGTCAACTGCAGCAGAAAAGTTTTACGGTTAGTAGCTTTATAGTGAGAGGGCCTTGGTTTGAATTCCAGCTGGGTTCTTTCTGTGTGGAGTTGGCATGTTCTCCTGGTTCATGTGTGGGTTTTCTCCAGCTTCCAACCACTGTCCAAAAACATGTTTTTTGGACCCCCTTTGGCTGCCAGACAGTAACTGGGATAGGCTCCAGCATCCCAGGGATCCTGGACAGGACATTTATAAGTTAAATGAACCGGAATATTTGACTCTTTGCATGATTTTCTCCAAAGTACTCCAATTTTCTTTTTTTTACTTTATATGCTGAGTGGGACAACTTGAATTGTAATTTCCCCTGAACTGTTTTTTTTTTTGCTAAACAAACTATTTTATCTATTTCATATTTCTTTCCTTCAAGTAATATTTTTACAAATGTAGGATCTTTTGCAAATCTAGGAAGTAATTTTACGATCCATGTCAAAGCAACACTTTAACATCTAAAAGCCTGGAACTAAAACTAAATGTTTAAGACAAAAGTACCACTAAAAGACAGAAAAAGTGGAATGTGATTAAGTCTTATATATTATTGTTTTTGATATCAAGTATTTCAGGACTTTATTGTTTAGATGAGTTTTTGAATGGGAATGAATATTTTACATAGAAGTTGCTAATGTTCTGCTTTGTTCTATGTTTATCCAAAAAAAAACATTTAGAAAAGATAACTTTATATTTCACATAGTTGATTTTTCATGATATAGATAACTTTTCATTTCATGAAGTTAAAAAATAGAAATTGAAAAATATATGAATATATAAATGCAAATATTTGAAAAATGAAGTGTGCACCAATAAAACATTGAAGTAGGTTGTAATGAAGAGCTGTTTATAGGCTGATGTTTCTGCCTCAGTGAGGTACAGATGGGTCAAGTCTGTGCTGACAGAGCAAATTGAAGATGAGCTCCCTGATTCCTTCAGGTTCCCAGGCTGGATAAAATTAGCACATCAGACCTTCATCAGATTAGCAGAACCTGGATCACAGATCAGGCAGTTTAATCATTAGCCTGTTGTCAAACTTTATCAGCAAAAAGACTGAGCTCTGAAGTCAATAACCAAAGCTGAAACTCCAAATCCTTTTAATTTTGGGTGTGAAAATATTTTTTTAACCCAAAATGATTGTGACATTTAGCTGGGATTTAACTCATGAAAGTAAATCCAATATTTAGCAATTTTTAAATAATGTTTTTAAATAATTATAGAAAAAATATTTTCCTCCTTATTGTTTTCTTTTGTGTGTGTGTGTGTGTGTGTGGGGGGGGGGGGTGTACTCGTAGTATTTGGTGTTCCACTGCGCTTTTCTACTACACAAGTAATCAATTTATATACGGTACATATATTTAAAAAAACATCCATCTTACCCTTCCGCAGGTGGTTTCTCCTCCAAGCTTGGTTGGTTCTCCATTACCATCCTATCAGTCTGGATCTGGAAGTCCCACAGGATCTTTGCCCTCTCATTCTCTACCACCTTAGGAGGTGTTTCCCATTTTGACCTTGGGGTTTCCAGTCCATATTCTGCACACATGTTCCTGTATATTATTCCAGCCACTTGATTGTGGCGCTCCATGTATGCTTTCCCTGCCAGCATCTTACACCCTGCAGTTATGTGCTGGATTGTTTCAGGCGCCTCTTTGCACAGCCTACACCTTGGGTGTTCCTTCTGGGAGTGAGACCCCTCCTGTGTAGACTACCTTGCCTCTATTTGACACCATCTGACTGCATTTCTTGAACCCGAATGACATCCCAATGTCAGTACTGTAGATCCTGGTGGTGTGGATCAGGGAGTCAATGTCACGCTCGCTCCAAGCATTCAGTGATCCACGTGTGTGGCATTGAGTCATAGGCTTTCTTGTAATCAATCCAGGCTGAACACAGATTTGTGTGTCGTTACCTGCAGTCTTGAGCGACTGTTCTGTCAACCAGGAGTTGGTGTTTGGCTCCTCTTGAGTCTCTACCAATGCCCTTCTGTGTGTTGCTCATGTATTGATCCATGTGCCTATTTATCTTGGTTGCAATGATGCCTGACATGAGCTTCCATGTTGTGAAGAGACAGGTTATTGGCCAAGAGTTGGATGGGACTGCATTCTTTGAGGGATCCTTCTGGATCAGGACCGTCCGCCCTTCCGTTAGCCATTCGGGGTGAGTCCCATCTCTTAGCAGCTGGTTCACATGTGCTGCCAGGCGCTTGTGGAGTGTGGTGAGTTTATTTAGCCAGTAGAATTGAATCATGTCATGGCTCGGTGATGTCCAGTTCTTCATACCTGAGACTCTTTCTTAAATGTCTGCCACTGTGATGGTTACTGGATTCTATACTGGATCATCTGAATGACGGACACTCTCAGCGCTATTTCTGTCACTCTGTGACCCAGTTTGGTGACATGCTGTCCCGCATTTTCCAAGCCCTCCACATAGTGACATCTGCATCTAAAGGCGTACACACTGGGACGAATTTTGCCCGCGATTTTCGCAGACGTTTAACGCCTCGTGACTAAACAAAGGGCACCAATGTGAGTGTGCACACCGACGCGAAAAAACGCCACGTGTCAAAGCGTCACTTTTTAAAAAACGCCTCGGGTTCGTTTTTTTGGTCTGACGCGCCACGTCGAAATTTATTCGACCAATGAGAATGCCGCTTTTGCACACGTGTCTGGAGCTTCTGAAGTTACAGGAAAACACAACTTGGGGGCGCTCAAACACAAAACTGCCTTGCTGAGCACACATGCCAGCGAAGAAGATAGACGCCAAGTAGGGTCTACACAGCCGCGAAGAAATAATGACGGACATTCTAAAATATCCCCGAACCAAGCACCAGTTTGAGCAACTGGTGCTGGAAATATTCATGTTTTCTTTGTATGATTCTGACAAGCGCGTAAATACTTGCTCTCTTCTTCTGAGTGAAAAGCGACTTTAAGAAGAAAAAAGTGATAGATTAAAGAGGAAAAAACACCAAAGTTTCCGTTTCTCTGAGCCAAGCTAGAAGATGAAATATGTGGAGCCTTTTGTGAAGCTTTATTTCCTGATAAGTTTAAAAAACAAAGATTCTGAACCTTTTGGCGACTCAAAATCAGATTATTTTCAGTGGAGCCGGCTTTCCGGGGTTCAGTGTCGGTAATCTGTAAAACAAGGAGCTCAGAGACATGTTTGGGTGTAGAGGACCGCTGCAGCCTTTATTCTCCTTTTCATTTACACACCCTGAAGTTCATTTGTCTCATTACATCATGAACCTGTCATCCGAACACCAATGTGGAAGTCAACAGTAGCTGGGTTTACATGGACAAAAGTAATCTGAAAGAACGCCTGATCGCAAGAAAAATGCGTCATGTAAACACGCCGTTCGGAATACTCTGCCCCGATCAGACTCGTTGGGATCAAAATTTCTTTCTGATTGAGATAGGTGGGTTATGCCGATTGTTGATCCGATCGTTGTGCATGTAAACGGTTCATTCCGATCGTGTGTCACTAATGCCCTGGTTTACGTCATGCATAGACGGTGCGGTGCTCCGGAGAAGGCTTTGGAGCGCATACGGGACTGACCGGCTGCTCTGCGGACGCCTCTGTGCTCCACCCTCGCCCCGCGGGCTCCTTGCCTCTCCGTTCCGATCTTCTCTGACACCCCTCGAGAGGGGGGCGCCGGGAAGGAGCGCTTCGTGCTCCCTGACGTCCGGACCCTGCGCGGTCTCTGAGCAGAGCAGACGGACTTAAGGTTTTGTGTTTGAGGGGAGGGGAGGATGCTTTGTTACTTATGGGAAGCTTCGGACTGCCACCTGTCCCACAGCTCTATGTGAACGAGCAGCCAAATTCAGGAGAACCATGTCTCCGGCTTTGGGGCGGTGTGTTAGCTTTTCAAAGCAGGAATGCCGCTCAGTCCTTAGAAACCGTTCAAACAATCACTTGGATTTGTGTTTCCTGTCGTGTCCCGACTAAATAAAGGCTGATGTTATTCCCACATGTTTAGGTGCAGCCAAGATTCAGATTGTAGCATTTCCCGCATGGATTTATGCTCATCCAGGCTAAATGTTGTTAGTGCATGTTGTTGGCCTTCACCTAACCGTTCTTCCGTCTTCGTTCTGCCACAAAAAAGCACTGACCACACAGATTAAAATTAAAATGATGAGCGAACAGGCACTTCATAATAACCATAACAATAAAAGCACATTTAGAAGATCATCTCGTATATTACGCATACATATGTAGCAGCTCGACTTGTTTACATCGAGATTCGTTTCCTCTTCCGGTATTTTAAACAGAACTGCGCATGTGTGACTGATTTATTCCGACCAAAAGTGCTGCGCATGTAAACGTTTGTTCTAATTGGAAAAAGTTTTTCTGGGCCCATGTACACGGTTGGATTGTAATCCGACCATTGATCCGATCAAGATATTTTGCCCATGTAACCCCGGCTAGTGTTACATACGCCCCCACCTGCAGATGAAACGTTTTCATCACTAAACTCAATTGAGTTTAGTGGGTCTGCTCTGCTGCTGCGTGGCGTTCACTTGCTGCTGCTCTGCATGCTCACCTCCACTTTAATCTCGTAAAATTACATTTTTTTTCAATACACTTGCTTACGGAAGAGGATTAGGGCCACGGAGAAAGGAGAAAAAAAAAAAGGGCATAGAAAATTTTGACTTTTTTCTCAGAATTCTAAAACTCTGTCACACCGAATAGTTTGAAACCGAATTTGTTTTTTTCCGCTCGTAGGGAAAACAAAGTCCTCATTTCATTTTGTTGTGCTGAGGTTAATGCTGAACTCTTGATCTGCCGTGAAGCCCAAAACGCGTCTCAGGACCTGTGAGTGATCTGTACATTGACTTAACTTTGAAACTGGACGGCCCTGATACGCAAATCGCATTAAGGAAGAACGAGGCTTTAAATCAGGGATCTCAAACTCAATTTACCTATTCATTTAAAAAAAGGCTACTGGCACATACATTACAAAACAATCAAATAATTATAAAAGATGTAAAAACACAGTTCATAATAAGAGGGAGAGGCACATTAAAACTAAATTGAATGTTAAGGATAACTCCAGATTCCTGTTCTGCTTGAGTCTAGGTGCAGCTTTGTATTTTCATTGACAATAAATGTTTTTAATCTGGGTAAAATTTAAAATCAAGCAAGTGTTTGTATAATACTTTTCTATTTTCTGTTTAGTCATGATTTAATGCTAATCAAAATCCTGTGAGGTCAGCAACAGAGAGATTCACGCTCTCGTACTCAGGACTGGTCACCATGCTGTTGTTTTCTTTTAACCAAAAAATGAATGTCACTGTTAAAACATTTAAAAGCACTGCAGCTCCCTGGGGAGTCCATTTCAGAGGGGAAAATGGGAGTTTGCTGTCTGGCACATGTAGCATCTAACGCTCCTGCTTAGCCATCCAGAAAGCAAAGCAACCTGCAGACAGTCCTGTGCAGATGACAGGCGACACACATGCAGGGTGGAGCGGGAAAATGAAGCGAGCTTCCACCTTTGCCGGGTTTTATCTGAGGGTCACAGCGTCTCACAGGGGAGACAGCTGACACTTTGGCTTGACCTCCTTTTCTTCTATTATCTCACCACATTCACTTTTAAATTTTCAATTTTTCTGTCAATAAGTGTAAACATTTATTACATTGCCGGAAATATACAGGATGTCAGGCATTTTCCTAAAGTATGTCCTTACTAATGACTTCCTGCAGGATGCCTTCGAGGTGCTGGCTGAGAACTATGAATTCAACGAGATGGAGGGCCAATGCCTGGCCTTCAGGAGAGCTGCTTCAGTGCTGAAGAGTCTGTCATGGGAGGTGCGCTCCTCACATCAAGTACACGACCTGCCCTGCCTGGGAGAAACCATGGAGGAGTTGGTTGAGGTGAGGCTGGGATTCTGAATTTAGACAAAATGTACGCAATATAGCCGTCGCTCCAACAATCACACAACAGAAGTTAGACCCTACCAGCACACTGACACAGTCTGCATCTACTGCATCTAGGTTCACATGAAGAATAGAAAAAAGGAATGAGAAGGGTCTTTTACAGTCAAACTATCAAGGTCAGATTCATGCTGTGAATCCTGTAAAAGGTTGTTCAGGCCAATCTGATGTGAATACATGTTTTTAAAAGAAAAAAAAATCCTTTAAAGCCTTCAGTGAAGCATTAAAACAGTAAAGAACTTTAAGTCAGTTTGTTAGAAAAGAGTTGTTTTTGAATTTAAAGTGGAGCATTTCTCTGTTTAAAGTCTGTGTACAATGGTGGACATCAGACAAATGCATCCTGTCACTGAGGAACGGAAAAAGTCTCGCTGGGTCGCGTCATCCGCTCAGCCTCCCAGTCAAACTCAGGTCAGAAATCATGGAAGCCACAGAGACAGTCTGGAAAAATGTTTTTACTGAGAGACTGCCAAACCCGCTGCAGAGAAAGGTGAGCTTTAAATGCAACTTTCAGATGCCATAAACCCAGAAAACATGCGGCGGCAGATCTGAGAGCAAGTCTAAATCTGTCAGATCTGCCACAGCAGAGGCGCTCTCATTAGGCAAAGTCACATAAAAGTCCCTGGGAGACCAAATTAGACTGCCTGTGAATGACCTCTTCTCACCCAGCGGGGAGGGTGTGCTCACAATAAGAAAAAGACTCACAAAAAAGGAGCAAACCCCCCCCCCCCCCCCAAACGCCTGGAGAACAGCAATGTGCCACTGTCACCCAAAGTGAGTGGAAGGTATAAATCCGCTAACACGACAGTCTGGAAGCACCGAGGCAGAGAGGGGGATAAATGCTGTTTTCTGTATACGAGAAGGATATGTGTTACATTTAAAGAAGTGTGTCTTTCCCTGTGCAGGGACTGTGGTGAAGCATTATCCTTGTGTTTGAGGTTGGCCTTAGCTGAGGGGGGGTGAAAGGTGGGTGGGTGGATGAACTGAAAGCCCGACCTCCAGATCAATGCTTCTTCCTCCATGCTAGCTGTCATCCGGCATGCTAAGGCTGCGCATGCACACGGACCTTTTATAACAGACGTGTTTCCAACACCTCTGCAGTTTCTCCAGCCAGGAAAGTGCCGCCTCATTCTGCACAGTCGGATGTTGGACTGGGAGGAGTGGTTGAGTGCGGCTCTCCTCTGAGTGCCGATGAATGAATGCAAAGTTATTTCATCTCAATTGGTAAAATGTGTTAAAGCATTCCCCTGGGCTTTTTGTGGCCACCATTAAACTGGTTTTAAGTTCCAAACAACTGTCATTCTTTCAGGAAAAGGAAAATGAGCACAAATGAATTAAGAGAGAATGCTTTTCAAATGAGCAGCCGTTTGTGGACAGCAGATGGAAGGAGAAGCATGCTGACATTGGTGATATAGATAGATCTTTCCCTTCTAATGTGCTCTGTCTGTTTTTGTGTTTTGCAGGAGATCCTCCAATATGGTCGTTCGTTTGAAGTCGCTAAAATACTCTCAGATGAGAGGTTTCAGACGCTCAAGGTGAGTGCGTGAAAAACAACTCATTTGCCTCTTTTTGTTCAGGAGCTTTGAAACCTGGAAGGCAGATCTGTATTTTCCATGTCTGAAGGATGCAGACCTCTTCAGATGTTCAAGTGCTGATCCGTCATTTCATGTCTTGTGGATCACTGCTTCTTACCAGGTGTTCACAAGCGTGTTCGGGGTTGGACTGAAGACAGCGGAGAAGTGGTACCGGAGGGGGCTGCGCACATTCCCAGATGTTATGGCGGAGCCCAGCATTCGTCTGAACCGAATGCAACAAAGCGGTGCATCCACACCTCTCCACTTCACGAGTTATAGAGATGAGATTTCAGAACAGGAGATAGTTTAAGAGCCATTCCTCCCATTTCCAGGGGGAGTCGTGCCATTTGGGACTCTTAGATGATACTGAGCATTAATCGTTTGAAGTAAAAGAACAGAAAATTGTTATAAAAATATAAAAAAGGAAAGAGGAATCCACAGAGACAGAGGCTATATATAATTCAACATTAAAGATAAGCTTCATGGTTGATTTGCGGCAAAATGTATAGAAGTTTTCATCAGTCGGGCTGTGAAAGCAGCAGCTCTGAGAAGTCAATACCTAAGAGTTTGATTTTTCCAACATGCACTTAAAATACATAAAAGTAGATTGAGAGCTATATTTCCCTCGGGACGCTTTATGTTTGTAACTTTGTTGTTTAGTTTATCAGTTTTGTTGATGCTCAAAGAAACCATTTCCACTAAAACAGAAGCTGATATCAGCTTTAGACTCATGAACCTCATTCAT
Organism: Oryzias sinensis; assembly: GCA_037389245.1. Lineage (NCBI taxonomy): Eukaryota > Metazoa > Chordata > Actinopteri > Beloniformes > Adrianichthyidae > Oryzias > Oryzias sinensis. The sequence goes on from CM074500.1 coordinate 26,412,149, forward strand.
AAAGAAAAGATCAGTTTATATTTCAGAGCCATAACATTAGACTACATCTGGGGCAGTGACGTGCGGTGAGGTTAATGGCTGGTGAGGCACTGACGTCATCAGTCAGATTTACAAACATATGAACCATACTGAGTAACTTATTCACCATTTGATTGACAACAGTTAACGTGTTTTGTTTAAAATATCATTTCAACATGTTTTTTTTCATATACAAACTGCAGCATAGAAAAAATCACAAACGTTATTATCGTCTTACCTTTACTTGTAAATAAAGTCCATACGCCGCTCCTTCTGAAGAAAAGGACTTGCTGCTTGCTATCACTTCTTCTAGTATTTTTTAGCGTCATAATCTCAGGGCTCACTGGCGCCCCCTAACATGAGGCACGAGAACTTCTGGCCTCACCCAGCAGCTTTTTCGCCGGCGTTTTGCGCTCAGCACAAGAAACACGTCCCTCACATACAGTTATTTATAAAAACAAACACTGTACATCATATACATCTGCTAAATTATGTAAACTCAGCTCATATAGTACGAGTGATTGAACTGATATACAGAGAGACAGCAGTACCGTCTGACTACATAGGTATTGCGCAATCCAAGGTGAGGCTCAGCGGGCTGGTGCCTCATCGCACGTCAAATGCGGAAATTCAGCGATTTTGAAAAGAAAAAACACCCAAAAATGGTACAGTTAAATGGAAAATGACTGCAAAGCACAAATTACTGATTGAATATAATAAGTGAATTTATTTTTTCTCTTTTCTTCCCATACTCACCTGCCTCTCCTGACTGCACGTCACTGATCTGGGGTTGGCAGTGTTGGAATCTAAACACTCCTGAGGATGAACTCAAATTTAATGATTAGTGACTTTCCCAGTCCCAGGAAGTTTTTTTTCAACACAACTCTGAATTCACCAAGTCCCAGTTAAAGATCACCTAGATCAGTGGTCCCGAACTCCAGGGCCTTGGAGCAGTTCTGGACCGTGGGTCACTTGGTACGGGTCTCATTCTGCAGGATATGCAGCAAGTTAGTCTCCAAAGGATACTACTAATTAAGTTGCATACATGGGGGAAAACTTGTTTGTGTGAGGATTTTGTCATTTCATTTTGTAGTACATGTCTGCCACACCTCAGAAGTAGGACTGTCATGACTTGCTAGGCTAGACAGACCCAGACGCTGGAACCCAGAAGGAAGACACAGGTAAGTGATGAGGTAAGTAATGGAGTTTATTGTCTCCGGTAAGGTTAGGTTTGAGGCGGAGCTTGATGTGGTATTCGGTTTGCGGCGAGGCTGGAGGTTCAGCAATGGCTCGTGACGTGGCTGGAGGTCCGGTGAAGCTTCGTAGGTAGTCTGGAGACTCAGGCGTCCACTCGTGGTTTGGTAATCCTGACGACAAGGCAGAAGGCAAATTAGGCAAAAGCATATACATGGAACTAGAACAACTATGATGACCAGACTAAGCACCATCTGGGGCAACGAACTGGCGATGAATACTGGTTCTGGATCTCCTTATGAAGGTCTGGAGGCATGATGAGTTGAGTGGACACTCAACTCATCATGCCTTATGAAGGTCTGGAGGCATGATGAGTTGAGTGGACACTCAACTCATCATGGAGGGGGAGGAGAGCTGCCAGAGGCACCATAACACAGACAAAACTGAAGTTGGTGTCTGGTTTTTAGCTTCAATTTTACTGCTAAAGTTAAAATCTATTTCACATTTTAAGTGTCTCATCTGGTGCATAAAGACAGTTTAAAGTGGCTGCAGACATGATGAGTATGAACGTTTTCCTCAAAAGTTTAGGTACACCAGAAGCGATGAAAATCGAGGCAGATCCGTGAAAATAGTGTCGAACATTATAGTGACCAAATGTGTGTTCATGGATGCAGATAACCCCACATACATGTTAGGACTCTGAAGATGCCCTGGCTTTGCCTTTAGCACAGTCAAGCTGACTTTGGTAAAAGCATTTTCTTTCTGCATATTTTACTGTTTAAGTCAGGTTTTTAAGGAAAATTGCATTCCCTCCTATTTTTCAGTCCAGATTCTGCATATGATCGTAACTAATGAAGACAGGAACCAACACCAAAGATAAAGAGTCGGGCTGCTCATTAGTCTTGCTCCAGTTAAATATTTGCACCCTAGAAATGGATTTGTAGATTCCATACATCAGCCCTTATCACAACAGGACAACCTGCACGATTCATCAAATCCAGTCTCACTTGAAAACATTTTGCTGCATTTCTACGAATCTAAATGAACCAAAAAAAAAAAGCAATAATGTTAATTACCCTATTTTCACGACTATAAGGTGCACTTATATTTTCTCCAGACTGTAGGGGGCACCTTCTGAGGCGGTGCGGCTAATGTGTAGTTGTGAGATGCAGCAGATGCGTGACTTCCAATAAACTGTCTGCAATGGAATGCTGCCTGTGCCCTACTTTCCTTCAAGCTAGCACATACAGGAAGGAGAAAGAGCAGAGACATGGTGTAAGCCTGTGAAGGCAGCGCTGTCTTCGTTAATCACGTGTGTAGGATAAAGAGGAATTGAGTTTGTGCTACCCAGTTAGGGCGAACAGTAACAAAAAAGCTTTCCTCTAAAGAACAGAGACTGGGTCTTGTATTAACCCCCTCTGGAGGCTCTGAGGCTCCGAATGGGGCGTAACATTCCTGCGCCTTAACACCCGGTGCATGCTTTTGTACGTGTCAAAGATGGAAAAATCCCCCCGTCTAGACCCCGCCCTATAACCCGGAGCGCCCGATGGTCGAGAAAATACGGTACTTCAGTTGGGTAAAATAAATACACAGTCACATTAAAAGAATTGGTTAAAAAACTCTGAAATAAGGTAAATAGGGTCAATTATTCAGCTCGGATTGACAAGATTTTGTTTATTCAGACGGGATGTCACACCAGACCCCCCCCCCCCCCCAGAACACCAGAAAACATTCATTCATTCATTCATCTTCTTGACCGTTTATTCCCTTTCGGGGTCACGGGGTTGCCGGAGCCTATCCCGGCCACTTGGGCGTAGGCAAGGGATGCTCTGGACTGGTTGCCAGTCTGTCGCAGGGTAGAATATCCTCAATCACACATCCATTCACTCTCACACTCACACATATGGACAATTTAGAGTTGCCAATTGTCAGATAAATGCATCTAGACATTAAAGAAAAACACAATTATAAACAACAAACCACAACAAGAATCAAGTTTCTCATGCACGAGGGAGAGGAGCAAGAGTGACAGAAAACGTCTACCACGCTTCTCTTCTCAAAGGTCTGCCTCTCCTCGTGCTGCTTTTATTAAGAACACAAGAAGGAGGTAACATTTTCAAGACAAAGAGAAAAGTTCATTGGGGGGTGTCATCAAATGACCCTTTTGGTTGGATTCTAAGTTCAAACAGTATCCCTTATCAGCTCAGGACAGTGTGTCGTAAAACCCCCTTTCTTCCTTGCTGGGGATAAGAAGCAGATGAACAAACACACAGAACTGTTTTCAGAAGAGGTAAAAAGGTCAATCTGAGTTAACATTTAAACATACATTTACACAATGATAATACTAAAACAATTTCCTTCACACCAATTAACCTATGAAGCATGTTTTTGGAAGTAGGAGATCCCGGAGAAAACCAACACATGCACGGGGAGAACATGCAAACTCCACACAGAAAGGTCCCCCATTGATGTTGTGTTTTTTTTATTTTTTATCATGCAAACACATGAGCTGTGGACATCAGTAAAGTCAGGATTTGGAACAGTTTGGATGAGAACCCACTGACTGCATGTGTTTGTCTAAGTTATTTCCAATGTAGCCACGGTAAAAACATATTTATGTGTTCAGATATCATCAAAAATAATACAAATTTGACTTGCTCTCAGCATTTTTGAAGTGCTTGTTGGCAAACCACTTTCAGGTTTATCACTGCCAACTTCTAAGTGTGGATCAGAAGGAAATGCTTTCTGTCTTTCAAGGATTGTTCTTCCTTAAAACTATGACCTAATAAATGATTTAGTCAGGGTCAGAGGTGCTGTTGGAAGAATTGGAGAACATGAGACAGAGCCTCAAACTAAACTGGAAAACGTCAACACAGAATCTACTGAGAAATGTTTGGAAACAAAACAGGCTCCCATCCATCTGCAGTGTTTGAGATGAACGGTCATTATGAATCATTAAGAACACTGCAATCAGCCCTCTGAGCAGGGATGCAATGATTATTTAATGGAAAATATGGTTACATCTTGATCAGCCAGCTGCTCTCTAAATCTTTAAAGAGAAGAAAGCAGAATCAGGCCATTTTTGCTCTGGAAAAAATGAGGCATTTTGGAAAAATCATAAAGAAAATCAAGTTGCATTGAGCAAAATACTCATTAGTGGATTAATTATGACTACATTCCTGTAGAATGCTGTGAGTGTACATCTTAAGCAAAACTGGCAGCATTTTATCTTCCTTTTAATTCGCCCTGACTCCTCGTTTCCCCAGAGCAAAAGGCTGATTGATGGCTGGCTGCTGGACTAATAAGCACGTGTCTTTTCCCTGCAGGTTTTCTGCATTATGGAGACATCTCCAGGCATGTCAGTAAGGCTGAGGCCCAGGCCCTGGGGAACATTATTGACGAAGCTGTCCACGCCATCGCTCCGAATGGCATACTGACTCTGACAGGTGGCTTCCGCAGGTACAGAACTTGTTTCCTCATTTCAGTGCTGATACTGTTGATGAAATGAAGCCCCTTCTATCTACGCTTTACTTTATAATAAACAAAAAAGAGGAGAAGTCTCAAGAGGTTCCCCTAATTCCCATTTGCCATCTATTTTCTAGCTAACGTTTCAGTATTTGATCATTTTAGCATTTAAAGCTGCACACTCAGAAAGGTTCAACAGGTTGGTCGTGTTCTGTGTCTTTGATTCACTCAAGTGCATCACATGTCCAAAATCAGAGTGGACGGAGGCTGCACTTGCAAAGCAATATACTTTGTGGAACTATTTGCTATTAGAAGCCCCTTCCCTTTGCTGCCACCTCTTTGTGCTGCTCCATTTTCATCCACAGTGCATGAGTAAGAGTGGAGCACTCTGCTCCATGGTGTTGTAAAACTCAGCCATCACCAGTGGCGTGTGAGGTAAATAATTTAAAAGCAGTGAGGACAGGCGCCTGCCTCTCAACAGGGGTGACAGCGCTGCCATACTTTTGCTGATGGCCTTTAATGGCGCATGGGCCGCAAACAGCACATGCTAGCTGGGCTCTCCTCTGGTTCTGACACGCTCCTGCTCAACAAATGTTTAGCAAAAAGAATCCTAGGCTACACATTGGAGTTACTGTATAGAGTATTTTCATTAGAAACACCTTTGCAGTAAAAACAACACAAAGACTGGGAATTCAAATAAAGCTTCACATTTGTACTGACATCATAACATTTCCTTTTTTAAAACATGATGATTTGACACTTTCACATAAAACAAGCACAAGTCAAAGTGGCTAATTGGAGCGTCACACCTGTCATGTCTTTGGATGTGATATTGAGAATGGATGGATCACATAAATCTGAACATGAAGAATCCAAGATCAAACAGAACATTTTTGAGTGAGAGGAGCTCAAACTGGAGAGTCGGCACAATCCTGAGTGAGAACAGGGAAAAGGTTTTCAGCTGAATCCCAGCAGATCGGACACTAAAAGACACTGCACGGGTTCTGACGGACAGCAGCACGACAGCAGAGCCAGAAAACGGTCACAATGAGATGCCTCCAAAAATAAAGAACACGATTAAAGTTAAGAGATGTGCTGAGAAAGCAATAGAGTAAACTAAAAGGTGTTACAGACGTGAGGTTGCTCACCCTTCAGGGGTCGCTGCAGGGTGCTGTAGCAGAGATTTTTACACCGAATGCCCTTCCTGACACAACCCTGTATTCTATCCAGGTTGGGGAGTGGCACAGGGGGACCCAGATTTGACCCCCCCCCCCCCCTTGTGGCTACATAGTTAGGCAGTATCGTGAAGGCCAAGGACCCACACTGGATGAAGCTCATTGCCCCTGGGTGCTCTGGTTTCCAGAACACCAGTCCTACATGCAGTCCATTGAGTTAGAGACATGATCAAAAACAGATTTGCAGAATGGGGTGTCCTGGTTTGTTTGCCCCTGGAGTTGTGCTTTGGGTTTGTTCATTGCTGGTTGGCTGTGGATTCCCCTCAGATGGTCACATCTGCCTGCAGTCATCTCATTTGGTTTCATTTTCTTCTGTTTGGTGTTTGGGCATCTTTTTGGATTTGGTCTTCATGTTTGGTTTTATATTCAAACTTTTAAATCTTTTGGACTTGCTAGAGTCTTCCAGCTCCTGGGTGTACCTCCTCAGGTAGGGGGTGGTTTCTAACTTTGTTCAGGGGTCTGTCGTGAATTTGAATCCAGAATAAACATTTATCTACTTTCAAAAGATTTTGAGAGAAAGGATGCAGTTAATACAGTTCTGTAAAGTGTAATGAAAAGCCTGTTGGAATCACGAAAAAACAAAATTGAAAACTGAGCTTTACAATAAGATTGCTATTGATAGCGTTACAAATTATGTTACTGTTTTCAGAATAGCAGATGCTTAGCTAGCTAAACTGAAACACACTAAGTGGTCATGATTAAACGATGGCATAGAGATTAGATTTTCATTCTTTGACTTTTTTCATTTATCATTGTTGATTGTCTCTGGTGCTTTTTAGTACATTACACACATTTTGTTGGCGGTTCAGATCTCCGCTTCCATTTTACCTGAAATTGGATTTTATTATTCTTATTTTCCTTTTCTTTTCTTTGCTACTTGAAGGGATCAGTGGCTAATTAGTTTTGCAAAGTTGTTTGCAAGTTCTTGGAAGGAAACTACAGCAAGTACATCTAACCCTGTTGTATAGTCTGCATCCACTTACTGTCTGTCCTGATCATCTCCCTCTGTGGAAACGTGGACAGACGGAGAAAGAAAGTGACTTTTCTGTGGATTTTACCAGCAGCAATAATGCCTTCCACATCTATATAATTCATGTATGTTGCCCTGCTGTCCAACCATATTTGTAAATAGGCATCTACTGTATATTTCATAGTCTTTGTGCAAAATGCTCAATAATTTACCTTTTCCTTGCACGCCATGAAAGAATAGATCGTCTGACTTCACACCAGGTGTTTATTCTATAGAAGTGCCGCTCTACTCTCTGTTAACCCGTTGTAACTTGTAAAAAAATCCGCTTTTCTGCAAATTTGGATCAGGAGGTTCTTGCACTGACCCCAGTTGTTGATGAAGAAGACTTTGATTTCTTTCTAATAAATATCAGTCACAAGTTAGCCTCCATCTCATGCACCCAAGCACTTCTTGTAGAAATCTTTTTGTATTCTTTGCACTGACATACAAATTGAAGCCAGGCCATGTTTCTAAGGCATAACTTTTTTTTGGAAAAATCAGTAGCTTGTTTTCTTGAAATCATGTACTGACAGAATCCTGAGAGGTGCAACAAAAATCAGCACCCGCCAAATCATCCTGTTAGTCAGACATTCCCTCGTTTGAAAGCCGGCCAACGTCATCTTCCTTTGTAGAGTTTTAATGTCTGCCTGCTAATGCTGCTGTAGGAATAAGCCACAGTGACCTTTGAAGCCTTCCCACCAACCATTCACTGCCTTCTCTCCATCCCTTTAATTTTGCTCTCTGGCTGCCGTTTGTCACAGGCAGCAGGGAGAGATCAAACAGCGAGCCTCACGGCTCCAGGGCTTCTTTAGCGCCGCACCGCTCCAACCTTCACTGTCATTCTGCTTTGTTCTTAGCTGTGGCACTGGAGGATTTTTCCCATTGTTTATCAAAGGCTTGGTGTGTGTCTGTGTGTTTGTGTGCTTGTTAATGATCAGTTTGAAACGATGCCCTGTCTTTTGATGACTAATGCTGGTCCAGACCACTGCAACTTATTTAAGAGTTCACTTTTGCACCAGCGGTTTTGATTTCTGTGTTTGCCAGCATCACTTTCTGAGCTGATGAAAAACCTACAACATGAGCTGCTTTAAAGACAACATTCTGACTGCTTTTTAAAGGCAAACCAGCAGTGTAGAGAAAGAGAAAGACAATAAAACACTAAGAGAGCGTCAGCCATGACAAGACTCATGACAAGATGTACTGTACTCAAACTGGGTGATGAAAGCTCCATCTTCCTGTCATCCTGCTTAAAGACCCAATTAAATGAAAAACATGTTTTTGAGGCTGGGTGGTGGGGGGCTCCTGGCCCGCGTCTCTGTGTCCAGCGCCCGGTGGCCCCAATGGCTGCCGTCTGGTACGGCGGAGCACGCCTGTCCTGTGGCCTGGGGGTCCTGACGCTGGGCTCGCTTATGCCTCCCGGTGCCAGAGGGGCCCCGGTCCCTGCCGGAGGGGCCCTTTGCACCTGGCTGGGTGGTCGGGCAGTCCCCCCCTGCTCGGGCTGCGCGGGTCCTGTCGCTGGGGACACTCCTTGTCTCGGGGGTCTCCCCCTCTCTCCTTGTCTGGCCGGGGAGGATCTGGCTCCCCTTGTGATCACATGGGTTCACTTCGGCAGCGTGCATGTAGCTCCACCCCCACGTGCACACTGGCACCTGTCTGCTTCCTCCCTCCTCCTAACCCACAGTGTATCGATGGGCAGATGTCTTCCGCTCATCTTAGTGTCAGAATTTCACGTTTGGATGTAATATTTGTCTTCCTGCAGATCTAGCATGAAAGTTTCACAGCTTAAAATCAAAACGTATTCAAATTAGCAACTCAGCACTCGTATCCCCTCACTTTCTCCCCCTCCCTCTTTATTTCTTTTTCTTCACACACACTTTCCCCCTCTCCCTCCCCTTTAATAAAAAGAATATGTATATATAATGAATAAATAAATCAAAAAGCAAAAGGGGGTTTATACAAATTTACACCCTGGATCCGAAGATTCAGAAGCCCTTTTTGTGATAGGAAAACCTGTTCAACACAAAAGGCCTTCAGCGCTCATCTGTTTGCACAGTTGTTGGACAGAACAAGTTAGAAAAAAAAAATATATATATATGTTTTTGGTGGTTTGAACATCTTCTTGACGCTTTTTTTGGAGGATGGAGGACATATAAAATAAAAACTGCATTTCTGAGTATTTCTTTATTCAAACTGTTGTGAATCAGGAGCCGATGAAAAACTGCTGTTTAAAAACGATTGTGTTTGTGACATAGAAAAAACACGTGGTGGGCCACAGTCTCTGCTCTGCTCCATTCTGATCATCCACTGTCCGACAAATGGATCCATGAACGTCTTTGTTTTCCTGGTCTGAGCTGGAATCTGGATCAGAACTGGACAACTCCGATATTGCTGCCATTTTTGTTGCAGGTTGGGGGTGTGATGGGCTATAAGGAAGAATTTGTAAACAGAGAGCTCTCAGCAGTAGGGAATAACAGTCTAGCCTACAATTCAGAGGTAAATTTCTAATGAATAACTGCAGCTATGTCCAAGAAAATAACAAAGTTTTCTTTTTATTTGTGCTTAAAACGCCATAACCATAATTAGAAGACCACTGAGAACAATTTGGAAATAAATCACTGGAGTGGGTCTTTAAGCAGGAGCAAACACACAAAACAAACATAACTAACCTTTTTTTTAATATCACAAGTTGCTAAAATTTAGGGTTCTTGATAATGCTTTAAGCTTGATGATATAGATCAGAAGTCGGCGACATTGAAGACGTGAAGGGCCATTCCTAAATGTTCTCTTTAACAACTGTACCATCACCAACTAGAATGCAAACTCTAACACAAATACAGAAATATTTCCAACAGATCTGCTATTTCATTCTCAAACAGCAGAATAAATCACTTTTTTAAACATAATAACTCAGAAAAGGGCTTTCATAAAAATATTGCACAAAGAAAATAGGTCAAAGTTGAAATAGTACTGCATCTCTGTTAGAAACCAAAAGTACTGCATTTGTGGTTTGTCAGATCTACAGCAACAGGATTGGACACATCAGAACAAAATACCATCAATATTTCTGAGAACTTCACAGCCATTAACATGAAAAATAAGTTTATGCTTTTGGTTTGTTCATCTTCTGTTCCATTATGACACAGGGCCTGAGGAAATGATGGAAGTTCATTCTGTGATGGAGCAGTTATTGCATGAAACATTCAATGTTTCTAATCTTTCATTAGTTTGCTCATTTTAGTAATATATATTTTCCACAAATGAACAGAGTCTTCTTTTTTTCACCCCCCAGTAAATGTGTTTTAAAGCTTGACATTTGGCAGGACAGACATAAAGTCCGGGCTGCGTCCGAATTCCCGCCCTACTCCCAAACCACTAAAAAACAATATAGTGCAGACAATGTAGTGCCCTGGACACCATGCTCACTACTTTTTTTTTAAACGTCAGATGTGTCATCGATCTCGAAGTGAAAGTCTGATCAATATGAGAGTCTTACAACGACTATTTATGAATCTACTGTGTTCAATCCTTTGCTCCCTTGAGGAAACAATAAATCGGGAATCTGTTTTACCAGGAGCAGCTCATTCACAGAACATCACTGCAGCGCTGCGTGATTGGACTCTTTCCTTAAGATCTCATAGGGAAAAAAAAAAAAATCATTGTGAGAAGAGATTGACAATCAAACCCACTTTTTTTCCCAAATCTGAAAAATGCAAACAAACGAAAGACAATTGCTGATCCCTGATTCAGTTGATTGTCTGTGCAACGCTCCGGTGTGACTGACAGGTTCAAGTCAAAAACAATAAAACCCACCCCAGAGGTTTGTGTGAATGAAAAATGCTTGTGGTTTTTTTTGTTGTTTTTTTACAGCATAGACTTCAGCAAAAAACACACTCTTTCTGAACATCTAGAACCACAATGCACATGATATTTTATAAGACAAGGCCCCCCCCCTTGGGTCAGGTGGTTCCATGTAACCCTTGTGCTATCCTAGGCACTTTAACATTGGGAGTTGGGTCATCTAGACCCACTAGAAAGTGCTCTGAACCTTTTTTCTTCAATAATTTGTGATCTTCACTGGTGTCCATGGATTACATGAAATCTTTCCACCTTTGTCCACCTTTGTCATGGTAGGGAGAACACGTCAAAGTAAGGGGGGGGTCATCTAAGATAGCACAAGGGTTAAGCTTAATGGTCAGGTCCTACAAAAACCTACCAAACCCAGAGTTTGCGTCTTTTGACCCAGGAAGTGAAACTGAAAAGGTAAGCAAAACATTCAACAAAACATGTTAAAATACATAAACATAATACACCCAAACAAACCACCCAAAATAATAAAGGAGTTAACAGCAGAGTGTATGTCAGTGTGTTTCATCATTATCAGGGAACTTGCTCGGATGTTTTAGTGGTTGAATGTGTGCAACCACCCAACCAGCATTAGCTTGATCCCTGAGCCAGTGTGTGTGTGTGTGTGTGTGTGTGTGTGTGTGTGTGTGTGTGGGCTACATGGTAAACATGTAGGACAATGTGCCTTGAGGACCCGTGTCCACTGTCCCACTGAATATTATTAGGTTTTTGTACAGTCCTAATATTTGTTTACAAAAAACTAGAAGAGCTCCTGCAGACATGACCAGTTTGGGCTGTTGCCAAAGCTGAGCTATTTGGAGATTTAACATGTGGGAAGTGCTACCTTCCAAAACACGTCAATAAAAAAACTAAAAGGAGTGGTGGTGTGCTCCTGCTACTGAAGCTAACCATGGCGTCTGGTTGATTTCTGAACTATGACAAGTTTCAATTATTGCCTTTTCTAGACTTTTCTGATGATAATCAACTACCGTTACTTGATAACATTGATATTTATTACTATCCTCGATATTGTTATCTAGTACTGATAAAATAATTGTACATACATACATATAAATAACCAGCCTTCTTACCATTTTTGTGACAGTATCATTCCTTTCATCATGATTATGTAATTTATTAAAGTAAAACATATATATGGGAGTGGGATTATGCATTAATTTGCTCCCTCCCTCTCCATTTTTAAGGACTTAAACTCTGGAAATTTTTTATTTCATGGAATCAATGTATGTACTGTATGTAAAAATGTAAATTTACGGTTAAGATTAATTTGTAGTGTTAATAACTGAATATTTGTAGATATTGTTTGATTAATTTCCAAAATCTGCTTTAACGATTTTTCTAAATAATTGTTCGGTGAACAGTGACTCTAATGCCACTCTCTCTTTGTCTCCAGGGGGAAGGAGTTTGGTCACGACGTTGACTTTATAGTGACCACACCAGAGCGGGGGCAGGAGGAGGGTCTTCTCACTAACATCATCAAGCATCTGAAACATCAAGTGAGTTTAAAGTTGATCACAGGTCAAAAACAGGGAACCTTTTTCCCAAACTGCCTTCCTTCCTTATATGACAACTGCTAATTATCCTGAAAGCTCTGTGGCTCCTCCCCTCTTGATTTTGGTTGCACATTAGACACATAGGGTCCTTTTGGTGGGCGTGTGCTCAAACAACCCCGCTAACAAATAAGAGGTAACCTTTTAGTTCTCTAACCACCAATTTTAACTACAATTATTACCACACACACATTAGACAGAAGAGAGGTTGTCACTGATCTTCTGTATCCCTCTTTGGGTTCCTGGACCTGGTAACCCTCTCTCCACAACGGGATCTCTGGCTTGGCCATGAGCTGGGGATCTCATAACATTCTGGGGACGGCCTGGGGGTGTCTGTATCCCTGGTGGGCTAGTTTTGGGTCCTCGCCTTTTTGGCCCCAGGCTTTCTTTAAGGAATCCCTGCCTCTCACTGGCACGTCACTCTCCGTGGGGCGGGGGGTGGGTGTAGTTGCCAAATTCTGATGCGGGTGTTTCCTGTGGGCCTTGGTTTGAGTCTGGAGTTGGGGGGGGTTGTGTGCCCAGGAATCCTGATGGGGATTGGCTGCTCGTTTGGGGCTGGATGGGGCCTTGCGCTGGACCCCAGGGGCAGGGGGACCGTTCTGGCTGGGGCTTTTGCTCTCATTCTCTGCCCCCCTGCTCTTGACCACTGGGGGCTTCTGTGGTGGTCCTATGACTCTTGTCTGGGTTACTGGTGTCAGACTTCTGGAGGATGTCCATCTCTCTTGAAACCTCAGCCTGCTTCTCTGTGCATTTGTCTGCATGCAGGAATAATGTATTCTTCATAAGTGTTGGGCTTATATATCTATGTATGTGTGTGAGATTATGTGTTTGTGTCAAGATGCATGTGTAAAAGTGTTTGCAGCCAAGAGGTGCATTTGTAATATTTGAGAGTGTGTGATGAGTGTGAGGCCCAAAACAAAAATAAAACAATGCACACAGATTTCTTATAGATACATTTGTAGTATCAATTATAGTAGGAGTTCTTGTCTTGTGTCCGACACTGCTACAGTAAAATCTGTTTGTTTTCCAAATATATTGTTCTGCTAATCTGCACCCAATAAAAACTGGGTTAAGATCTCAAATTTCTCCATCTGACTCCAAGACTGCATCTGGCCGTGTGTGTTGTAATATCAGTCATTATTGAATAAAATCAAACTCATACCGCTTCCATTCTTGTGGCTCATGGAGCTCAGGTGACAGAAGAAATTGCCTTTGTGTCTTTCAAAATTACATTCTCTGTAGATTAAAAATGTATCATAATTTGAACATCAATTCTCTTTAACTGTTCTTTAAAATTGAAATGACAGAAAAGAAGAGTGTGTTCTGGGCTCTGTGGGTTCGGTTGTCTTTATTGGAAATTACAGAGCGTGCGGAAACTATTCACAGAGCAGCACTTTCATATTTTTTATGTTAGTCTTATTCCAAAATGGATAACATTGATTTATGTCCTCAACATTCTTCACACAATACCTTTAGTCATAAAGACAAAAGGAAAAAGGTTTTGGTAAATGGTTAAAAATCCTATTAAATATAAAAAACACAGAAATAGCACATACATACATATTTACTGCCTTTACAGCGAAGCTCCAAATTGAGCTCAGGTCTTTTCCCCCGTGAATGTCCTTGAGATGTTTCAGCAGCTTTACTGAAGCCTGCCTGTGGTCAATTCAGTTGATTATACATGACTTGGAAAGTTACACATCTGTCTATACAAAGTCCCAGGGTTGACAGAGCATGTCAAAGCACAAACCAAGCATGAAGACAAAGGAATTAACCTAGAGACGCCAGATAAAAGCATTCTTTAGTAAAAGGTATGGACTTGAGGTAGCCATAAGGCACCTGAAGGACTCTCAGACAAAATTCTGAAGCCTGATGGTATGCTTTGGGGTGAATCCCTGCTGTTATTTTTGGAGAAAACTAGGCTCCGCTCATCACCAGGTCAACATTATCCCTACAGTGAAGCCTGGTGGTGGCAGTGTGAGGGTTTTGTGGTTTAGCTTGGTTTTTAGGAGATGCTTTTGGCAATGTTATTTTAAGGACTGTAAGGGGTTTGAAAGATGGATGAAATAATAAAATCAATAGAAATATTAACAGGCTAGGGAAATGATTTGGGTGATAGCACACACACGCCACCAAAGAGGACCTGGGTTTTTGGCCACAATAACAATTTATTTCTGACAACAAAAATGTAGATGGCCACTGAGTTGCGGTTAAAAACAATAAAAAGAGAATAAAATCATTATACAATTCCAGGGGGAGATAAAACCATAAAAAAGCTAAAAATTCTGGAACAAGTTAAAACAATAAAAGAAATGCTAAAAGTCCAAAGGAAAGTTAAAACAGGTTACAAAGGCAGTTTAAAAGGCCCCCAATTAGTCCGAGTAGAATGCCTGGGCATTGAGTCCATATTCTCCTGTTCTTGAGCGTTGGTAAAAATCCATAAAATACAAGTAAGGCAGCCTCTGGTTCCTGAGGCTGTTCAGCCGGCTGCGGAACAGCCAGAGGCAGTACACAGGTCTTCAAAGAGTTCCTGTGTAATATCCTCTCCTTACCCTCCTCTCTCAGGACGATCTCTGTAGATCAGTCCTATTTCTCCTACCTGTCCCAAAACAACACATGGGTCTGGAGACCACCACGGTGCCAGCTTTCCCCTACCCTGCTTATTTTTAAATGCGTACCAACACCCTTTTACCTGGCAAAAAAGGCAACGCTTTAGCAGAGCGGTCATAGCGTCTCTTCTGCTGGAAGGAAGCAGTTTTCATCTGGTCTCTAGCAATTTGGTAGGGTACAGACATTTTCTGATGATGGTTCTTCACCCACCCTCCTACATGATAACCAGGTTGTTGGGGCCCACAGCAAGGTTAAAGTCTACTGGAAGGCGCAAATGACAACCAGACATTAAAAAGGAAGGAGTGTAACCAGTGGCTGAATGAATTATTATTATAGGCATGCACTAGCCTAGCCAAATATTGCAATCAACAGTTTTGTTTTTCCTCCTCCAAGACTTGCAACATTTTAAGCAAAGTCTGGTTAAACCGTTCAGCACTCCCATCTCCAGCTGGATAGTAGGGTGTGGTCCGACTCTTGACAACCCCATAAGTCTCGCATAACTCTTTCATTAGAGCTGACTCAAAGTTGATCCCCCTGTCACAATGGAAACGTGTTGGGCAACCAAAGTTTTGGATAATGTTCGGCCATATTGGCTTAACTGTTGTTTGCGCCATTTAATCCTTGGTAGGAACGGCCAACGCAAACCTAGTGAACTGATCTGCGGCCACTAAAATATTTGGAAATTCATCAGTGGCGCGGCCCAATGACAAAAACTCCAATGCAATGACCTCGAGAGGGTAAGAAACAGCCACTGGGTGCAAAGGGGCTTTGGGCTCTACCCTACTCTTCAGCAGACTACAAGCAGCACACCCCTTGTGGACGTACCTCCCCCTCCATGCCAGGCCAAGGCTCAGAAGGGTCTTGTCAATACCCACATGGGCAGTAGCTTCATGAACTTTCCTCCAAACCTCTTGACATCTGGAGCTGGGTCAGACAATCTGGTAGTGGGTTTCATGCGGTTTTTGGTCCATTACGGCATAAGACGATATGCCTGATTTCCAGCCTTTTCTGTTGTTGTAGCAGATGTTGATCTTTGCTGGACATGCCCTGGCGGTGTGCTTTCCTGGGAATTTCTTTCTTCTCCACATGCCGTCTCACTATCTGAATGTCTGGGTCAGTAGCTTGGGCTTTTACCATTCAAACCTTTATGGAGACAACTCCACCTCTGCAGTGGAAGCATCTCGACTGCAAATCTGGAGAGAGCTTCTGCGTTAGTATTACTTTTTCCTGATCGGTATTTAATGTTATAGTCGAAGGATGCTAGCTGGGCAACCCACCGCTGTTCCACGGCCCCCAGCCGGGCAGTTTGCAGGTGTGCAAGTGGATTGTTTTCCGTGAACACAGTAAATTTTTCCCCATCATGTAGTCCTTAAACTTTTCTGTGATAGCCCATTTAAGTGCCAGCAACTCTAACTTATATGAGCTGTACTTTGCATCATTACGTTCAGAAGGATGCAAGCTCCGGCTGGTGTATGCTATCACATGCTACCTCCCCTCCTCCACATGAGCAAGACCAACCCCAAGTCCATAATGACTGGCATCGGTATATACCACAAAAGGTTTGTTGAAATCGGCATAAGCTAGAATTGGTTCTTGCGTTAATGCCTCTTTCAGAGCATCAAAAGATGCCTTACAGGCAGGAATCCATAAGATCTTTGGGCATCTGATATTTTGGTTGCTGGTATGCAGACTAGCAGGGAATTCAGGGGGTGAGCAATTTTTGCATACCCGGCAACAAACCTCTGGTAATATCCGGCCAGTCCTAGGAACGCCCGCACCTCTTTGATGATTGATGGTGTTGGCCAATCTAGCACTGCTTTTACTTTTTATGGGTCTGGTCTTACCCCCGAGCGAACAACCACGTGCCCCAAGAACTTCACCTCTGGTTGTAACAGTCTGCTTTTGTCTGGCCTCAGTTTGAGTCCATGTTGCCACAACCAGCTGAATACCTCAGCAGGGACTGAGCAATCTGGCCCTTCAAACACTGTTGCATTAGCCGTTGGACAGTTGCAGGGGCGTTACAAAGGCCAAACGACATGCGCTTAAACTCATACAGTCCCTTCCTGTAGTTCACACAAAAACGCAAAGTTCCATCCTTCTTCCTTACTAGGAATATTGGTGCTGTCCAAGGACTTTTGCTCTCCTTAATCACACCCCTTTCCAACATACCAGCAAGCAGTGAGGTCATCTCCTTGTAGAGCAAAGGTGGAAGTGCTCTAAACCTCTCACAAACTGGCAAGGAATCTCTGGTGTGAATGTGGTGTAGGACTGCATTAGTACGGCCAAAGTCCTCCTCATGCTGTGCAAACACCTTCTCCCACGTCTGCAGCAAAGTGGCCAGTTCTTTCTGCTGCTATTCTGGCAGGTCAGGCCTATTAACTAGGTTATGCTGTCCAGTGTCCGCAGTGCTGTGTACCACCGCCACGACCACTCCATCCTCCTCCAAAGACAGACTAACATAGTCCGGACCGGATATATCAGCTGGATCAATCTGGTAAAGACGTCCAAATTTCTGGCCAACTGTCAGACTGTAGGGATGGGGATTAAAAATGCATACACGAATTTTGCCATCTCTCACCACACCAATGGTTCTGGCCACTCCCACATCTCCACCACTCGGTGAGGCCTCAACCAAGGCAAAGTAGTGTCGTCCGTCATGTTGCAGCCGAGTTATAGCCCACAACAGCAGCTCACTGTTAGGGGGAACAGTCACAGGTTGGCCCCCCCCAGCCAGCCGCACATGGCCCAGAAATCAATCTTCTGGGGGGATGGCCTGAATACGCTGGCAAGCTGCAAACGCTTCCCTCCATGGGCGACCCAGCTTCTGTTGAGGGTGAAGGGGCTTTCGAGGCAACTTAGACAGGACTTCTTGGCTTGCAGTCACAAGATTCATGCCCACAATGAAAGGTTGAGTACAGTCACCATCCTTTACCACCACTGCACCTCGGCAACGGATGTTTACCCCTTCAACCTCTAAATCCAGGATGGCATAGCCAATATAGGGGATCTCGAGACCATTAGTTGCCCGCAGTTTGAACATTAACGGGATCTTCCCAAGCCTAGTCTGGCTTAAGTGTTCATTAAACGTACTCTCCGCCATTAGGGTGACCTGCGACCCGGTATCTAGCAGCCCTTTTAGTTCAACCCCCTTTAAAGAGATTTTTAAAGTTGGACATTGGCCTATCAATCCTTCAGTGGCCCTTGACGCTGATGTTAACTCAGCCTTTCCCACACCAAGGACCTTGGCGGCAGGGACTGCTAGTTTAACCCTGGTTCCGAGGTGGATTGTCCCTGACAGTACCTAGTGATATGTCCTGCTTTTCTACACTGTCAACAGATAGGCCTACCTTGTTCCTCGCGCTTGTTCTTTAACTAGCTCTTGGGTAATTCCTTTGTACTCTTTTCTCACCTCCTCCAGGATTTCCTGTTTGAGGGTTTCTTTCCAGTCCAACTGTGGCCCTTTGGATAAATTAGGTTGGGGTATTGACCAAGGAGCGTGTCACCTCAGCAAATTAACCTCCATATTCAGCGTCCAACAGATAGGCCTCCTACCACAAGTCATCGAAGTCTTACTCTGGATGGCGACGGGCATGCACTTTTAATAACCAAAAAAACTCCACTCTTGGTGGGGAAAACTCCACAAACATAACAGGACTCGAAAACAGCATGACTTGGGAGAGGAGACTAGAACAACAGAATGAACTAAAGCAACGCTCCAACACAGACTTAAATAGAACAAATTAACATAAAGTGCAGGCAGCTGTGTGCCACTCATGGAGAGCCACAGGAGAGGGGGGGAGCCCTCCGGGAGAACCTACAGCCTACCTGCACACAAGACACAACAGGTAAAATGAAACAGAACTGAAGTATGTAAAAAATCATTAGAAAGTGTTAAAAGTAGTTCTAATTAAACATGTAAATAAACGACTCAGCTAATGATGCAATTATAAACAGCAAATATTTGCTGCTAATTGTTTAGTAATGTTACTACAGTCAGAATTGAACTCATTTAAAACACAAATTAAAATTTAACATATTTAAATAAAAATAAACAATTAAAAACCTTTACATTAAATTTGACCAAAGAAAATACATTACAAAAAGCTAAATATTAGGGCTGGGCAACAAATGTATTTGAAGCCCAACTGTATCTCACAACCAGCAGACATGAAAACAGCAGCAAGCAAAGAGGAGCTACTTCTGCAAGGCCCAGAAATAAAGAAGGATGTTGTGTAATGTTCACAAGCACACGTGACTCTTAAAGCGACCCCCCCCCCTCGTAACCTCTGTTCAAAAGGTGATACTAAGAATTTGAAGCGAGTAAATACAATAGCAATTCTTTGTTCTTGAAATGTTTGACTATAGAATGATGTCAGCAAAACACATTTTTTGTTAATTAAGTGAATAAAAAAACAGGACAAAAATTTTCTACAAATAAAATGTTAATTAATTACAACAATCTGAACTGAATATACACCAAATATAGAATGTAAATTTATAATGGCATAATACAATTATAATAAGAAAACTATCTAGTATAACATTAAAAAAAAGCAAAAATGCAACAAAACCTTGAAGTATAACAGCACCATAAACATATTTAAAAAAAAAATTAAGACAGTAATAACAAAGTCACTTGTGAAAAAGTAAACAAAAGCAGCACTGTAAGAAATATAAAAACATTAACAGAAAAAAAGTCTTGCCTCTGGTTCAAATATGTGGCTCTTAAATGACTCCCCTCTGCAATGAAGCAGGGAGCTTCATGAAGCAGGAGAGGGGCAAGTGTGAGCAGCAGTGAGAGAGTGAGAGAGAGGGGGGGTGTTAATGTTTACTACGGTGGCAGAGATGTGCAAGACACATTTACATTTAAGATACAAACGAACAAATCCTGAAGCACTGAAAACATTCTCGGAACAAATGAAAAAAATACTGAAACACAAAAGCAAATCCGGATGCAAACTACCAAACATCTCTGTAAAAATGACCAAATCCAGAAACACAACAATGAAAGCGGAGAAACGGCTTCTAACAGGAAACGTTCTGATTCTGAGAAGTGATGCAATATAAAACTAATTGTGTATGATTTTTTTTTACATTTCTTTATAACTGTTTCTTTGTGGACATTTGTAAATGAGACAGTCCAAAAACACTTTAACAATTGTACTACTATAAAAATGACAATGTTTAGCAGGGTAAAGTTTTTGCCTCACTTCCGGTATTAAGGGTATTCCCTTTCTGTGAAGGTTGCACTTGCCGGCCAAAACACCACAGCAGAAGATGGAGAAAAAATTAACAAAAGCGAGCAGCTGCTAACGGAAAGGGAATACCCTTACTAATGCATGTGACACGAAACTTTACTTTGCTTAACATTGTTGTAATTTTTATTGTAGTAATACAATAAAAAAATGCTTTTTGTGTCATGATCAGCAAGGCTGAGCAGACCCAAATGCTGAAAGACAGAAAGATCACGCAAGACTGAAATGCATTTAAAGATTTATTGTCCCAGTAAGTTGAAGAGGCTTGGGTGGTGTCAGCCAAAGGTGATCGGATGAGACCAGTGGGCGAGTACGGACGTCAAAGATGAATGATGACGATGACAAGGAAGCAGAGCTTGAATGTTGGTTACCCAACGGCGTGGTAGAACTTGTGGAGTGGCTGGGAGTCGTGGCGTGGCTGGAGGCTTTGGATCTCGGGTGGTATTCAGTCAGCTCGTGTAGGGATAACACCCAGGTCGGCACTTGTGGATAGTGTCCCGTAGACGAGGTGGAGAACCTAGTTAGAAGCATAGACAGAATCAACTTGATTACTTAACTAGAGACCAGGGGGGCATTCCAGAAGGCACTTTTAAACTACCCTGACTTTAATCCTGAACTGAGTTAGCGTAATTACGCTCGACTTAACCCTGGGTTAATGCATATGCACAGCAAGTACATAAAGACATTCTCAATGGATCGCAGATTTCGGAAGAATTAAACAGTAGGACAAATAACTATGCAAAACACAGTAAAAAAGCTAAAAAAAACCATTTGGTCAAAAACCCACACTTAAACCTCAATCCATCCAGACAGGCAAAGGAAATAGTATCCCACAATTCCTTGCGCTGCCTAACATCAGCACCACAAATACATATACTTAATTGAATTTATTTAAATAAAAGTAAAATAACTGTCTGATAACTACGTGTCATTTTTAAATTGACTGAACTCAAAAAAAATGATTTATCTTATATGAAACAAATAATTAAGTTAGTTCAAAGTAAAAAAGTTTATCTTTCCAACATCCATATGTGGTCTTATCACCCTCTCACGGTAGAAAAAGTATTATCTGAGCTTCTTCATCCACTAAATCATCTTCAAATGGACACGCCATGCTCATTCACCTCTCTGAAAACAAACTTTTGCAACTTGACCTACTCTGAAACATACCTCCATTTTTGGAACCGAAAGCTGAGGTTATCCCCTTCCTTAGTGGTAACTCACAGAACCTGCTTTTTGGGATACCACCCCTCAGGTACTGCACCATAGAGGGGCAACGAACTGGCGATGAATGCTGCTAAAATTAACTGTACAGGTGTTATCCGAAATTCTGCAACATAGGATTTGTTATAGAAATGATTAAACTAATATGGGGGGTATAAGCTTAAAGAACTCATGGGTATGTGTCCTACTTTGTTTATCACATAAGACAAACCAGCTGTTAAAGTGCGCCTTTACTTTCTGTGTGCAAATATAAGTAAAGATGGAGTAAAGATGTGCATTTAAAATGCAGCTGCAATTTTTTTCACCTTTCATGATTGCTTACAACCACAACACGGGGTCCCTTATTCTAAAAAAACCTTTTTTTTTCTTCTGCTACCCAATCAGTCAAAGAAAAAAGTAAAAGCAGTAAAAGCAGAGGAACAGGGATCCAGAGTTGGACAGTTACTGTCTACAGCTGTACGCTTACAGCTTACAGTCTACAGCTGTAAGAGAAAATACTAACCTCTGCGCACCTTCAAACAATACTTAATGGTTTTTCTGAAAAAGCTGGCTGTCTTCATTAAATGCCACTCAGTCCCAAATGACAGCCTGACAGTCGGAGAGCTGAGTGACAGGTGGATGATGTGTCCATTGTTGTGTGTGGTGCATGATGAACTTCTTAGGAGAGGTAGATGAGAGGCGTATTTTTTGTCCTTTACTTTTATTCTTTTCTTTTTTTAGCTTGTCCTGTCCAACAGCAGAGCAAACAGATGAGAGCTGAAGGCCTCTTGTTTTTAACCAATAAGGTTTTAAAAGTATGATTGGGGAAATGAAGTGCTGTTTTTTTCCAATATTGCTTAATGTAGCTTCTCCAGTACTTTTAGACGGTTCAGGAGCCTGAATGGTGTTTCAAAAATAAAGTGGAAAACAAAACACTAATTCTTTCCAGAAACAATAAAGTTTGATAATGAGGCAGCATGACAGAACGAAGGAAAGTTGACTTAATGTGACAAAGATGCTTTGTTTACATATCAGTCTGCACTGCAGAGCTGCAGGCACGCTTTCTCACACGCGGGAATGTAACAATTTTATTACAATGAAAGACGTATTGAAATTCAGGTAGAGTTTTTTCTAAGTCATAATTTAGAAAAAGAAAGAAAATGTGTTCTGGTACGCAGTAGCATGATTGTTCTTGCACCTAATGTTCACCTGAATATTTGCCCTTTTTGCAGTATCAAAGAAGGTTGTCCTTCTATGCCTTCTGAGCTTCCACATGATTTTGGGAAAGCTGATTTGCAATCTCCACCAGAAAGCCCACTCTTCTCTATCTCAGCCTAGTACATTCCTGATAAAGCACATGTGCATTCAGGGCTGCAATGTCAACCACGTTATGAAACACAGTAACTGGCCATCTTGCTCTAATTGTTTTTTTTTTAACATGCTTTTGGAAATTCTATTTCTTTCATGATATTCGTTCTGTATTGTAAGGTATTAAAGTTATAAACTGGTCAATTGGTATCAATTATAGCAGCTGGTCTTAGAACATTTGAAATGTTTGATTGAAAGATTCTCCCAAGCCCACTCTCTGGTGGTAGGGGGATGGACTTCAAACAAGCTCACCCCTCCAATCAAATCAAACTTAAGTCTTGGGGGGGTATAAGCTTAAAGATCTCATGGGTATGTGTCCTGCTTTGTTTATCACCAAGCTGAAGTCACATAAGACAAACCAGCTGTTAAAGTGCGCCTTTACCTTAAGTCCACTAGACTCATTCTAGTGGACTTAACTTATAAAACGTAAGTCTTTAAAGTTTCTTTTTTTTTAAAGGTTCTATCAATTTATAGGTATCCATCAATTTCTATCAATTTATTTTTGTAATTAGGGTGGGAGAAATAAGCCTTGGCTTCACCTGACACCTGTTAGGTTAATTTTGTTCGATGTTTATGTTGTTGTAATGAGTTTGTGTGTTTAACATACCCAAAATAAATGTCTCTCTCATAAGTCTGTCTAATAAAATCTGATGATCTACTGTATCAAATGCTGCACTAAAGATCTAAAAAATAATAATAAATGCTCCACTAAGATCCAGCAGCACCAGAACAGAAAGTTTCTGTGAGTCTAAATTTAATCTAAGATCACTTACGATCTTTAAAAGAGATATCTGTGCTGTGGTTTTTCCTACAACCAGATTATTATATTTTTCTAAATTTTTTTGTGTATTTAAAAACTCTTGCAGTTGCGTAGCGACACTTTTTTCCTATACTTTTACTTAAAAATAGTAAGTTGGATACAGGTCTGTAGTTATCCAGAGTATTTGGATCTAAATGTCTCTTCTTCAGAAGGGGCCTCACCACCGCCGTCTTACAGCCAGAGGGGAAGACCCCCGTCTGAAGAGAGCAGGTTATTCTATTTAAAAGCTCTGACTCAAAAAATCCATAAAATATTTTAAAAAGTGAAGTGGGAATGGGATCTAAAAGGCAGGTTGTAGTGTTTGTTTGGGATATGATTCGACCAAGCATCTCTGCATCAACCAGGATAAAACTCCCAGGTGTTTCTTCTGGTAAAAACAATGCTGGTGATCTGTTCAAACCAGAGTATTGCAAGGATGAAATATTAGATCTAATAGCTTTGATTTGACCCATGAACTGGTCTGCAAAGTCCTCAGATGCAGCATTAGTTGAAGGAATGAAGGAATTCTTGAAATCTTCATGCATTATAATTTAAGTTTTAAAAAGGTTTTTGAATTGTGATTATTTTCTGAAATGATTTTGGAAAAGTTGAAAGCTCTGGCCTTTTTTATTGACTTATGGTAAATTTTGAGTTGTTCTTTCAATATAGACGCTTAATATCATCGGTCCTTCATGGCATTTTAAGAGTGCTCCTAATGTTCTTGTCTTGAATGGAGCCACTGCATCTATGGAAGACTGAAGTCTGTTATTAAAATGATCAACCGTATAATCACAGGGTGCAGATGAAATCTGAGCTTCGGAGTTAGTTTAAAAATATCAATAAAACTGGCCGCATCTTCAGGAGTTATGTACCGATTCCTCACAGTTCTCTCCGAGGCTTCCAGCTGGATTTCACGATTTCAGATTTTATTAGACACTGGTGACATTAAAAACCACAGTATTGGTCTGATATGACCAAGTCATACCCCCCCCCCCCCACACACACACACACACATGAATGGCATAGGTAATGACAAGGTCCAGGGTGTGTCCTCTGTTGTGAGTTGGTTGTGTGACATATTGCTGAAAATCCAGGCTGCCCAGAAGATTGTGGTTGCCATAGAAATGTTGAATCGACCAACTTAGACCAATCATTGCTTATTGTAGTCATCTGGCTCCATCATGTATTGGGACAAAATGGTGACTGAATTTGTTTAGTTGGAACTGGAAGTAAGCCCTTTTTTATGGGGGAGTCACTCACTCTGGTCCTCGATAATTTGAATTGTCTCAACCACAGTGCACAGATTGCTGAGGATGAAGATGGGTTTTCACCATTGAGGTGCAATACAGTACATCATGAAAACCTCTTCCAGTTTATAATCAAGAGAAAAGCTCTCACTTCCACTTTTATCCACCTTTGTCATGGTAGGAATAACACGTCAATGTAAGGGTGGGGTCACCTGAGACAGCACAAGGGTTAATGACAACAAGTCCAACAAGTCCTGAAAAGGAGTGAGACTGAAAGCTGCTGTGCATGAATGTTTGCCACAGATCCAGAATGAGTGATTAATGGAGCTCTGAACTCTTGAGTGAAATAAGAAGGATTATTGAGGGGATGGAGTGGGAGGAGGTGGTCTCCATGTTGATGGAAGTCGTCGAGGCTGAGCTCAGAAC